>KK116644.1:0-50251 GCA_000611955.2 Stegodyphus mimosarum | reverse complement strand
ACAAAATATGAAATCGATAATATAAAAATCTGAAAGGTTTCAGATTTTAAATTACGTCCAAAGGGGCGTTTTTGTAACGTTTTGTGTGTTACCTTTATTTATTAAATATCATGTTCTTCGCATTTAAACCATAAAATTCAGTTCAACAGCAATATCGCAAAGTAATTTTAAAATGAACATACCCTTTAGAATTTCCAATACACAGTTCGCACGCGGGAGGTAAAAAGTTCCCCCCCGCCCCCGTACAGTGTTGCTATTGCTCTCTTTTAAATCGTTGAATTTGTTAATCAAAAATTCGTTAAAGCTTTACAAAATAGGAAATCTTCTATCTATATATATATAAAAATGAATGTGTGTCTGTCTGTACTTGATAGATTCAAAAACCATACATCCAATCACCGTGAAAATTTGGGAAATTATTAGGTATATCGCTAGGAAGATTTTTTAAAATATTTTTAAAAATCAAAGTTGGGGTTCTAAATGCTCCTGAACAAATATCCCAAAAATATCAAAATAACATTTAATTAGTAATATTTGTTAAAAGTGTAACCATGAATAAACTGATTAAATTTTACCAATGAAATTTACTCATAGAATTTACTTTTAAAAAAACAAATTAAACTGTAAAAAATAACATACCCATAATAATAGTTGTAATAAAAGTAAAAATATAAATCACAAGGTAAGTAAAATATTGAATCGTTCTATTTATATCTTTTCAATTATTGTTTGAATATTACATATTATATTAAAATTTTAAATTTTTTAAATACATAAGTTGTGTTTCCTTTAAGATTTCAACAAATTAATTTAAATTGCAAAAAAAAAAAAAAATAATAATAATGCGTTTGACGTTCGAATTTTCGCCAGCAAATTCTAATAAATACAAAAATGCTGTCAAAAAACTGCATAATAACGTGAATAATAAAACGCGAATAATAAACGTGAATAATGAATAAACGTGAATAATAACTCAATAATAAACGTGAATAATAAACGTGAATAATAAAACGTGAATAATAAAACGTGAACAAATAAAAATATTATTGATTTCCAGCTGAAGAAAATAATTGGAAATACGTTTTATTTAACCCCACAATTGCCACCAAAGCGAAGTGCCATTGATCGATCTACAAATCAAGCAAAAAGGAGAAGAGAAGAACGAGCTCCAGAAACAAATGAGCAGAGACAAGCTAGGCAAGAAAGTGAACGAGTTCACACTGCTCTTGCTCGATATTAGAAACGAGTGAACAGAGGCAAGCAAGGCAAGAAAGAGATCGAGTTCACACTGCTCTTGCTTGATCATTAGAAACGATTGAACAGACGCAAGCAAGGCAGCAAAGGAATCGAATTCGTAGGACACAGACAAGACGAACGATACATACTGATTCGAATTTATGTGGTTTTAATTACAATCCCCTTTACAATTACAGTCTTCATCCAAGTGTAATTATTGGAAAAATGGATAAAAAGTGTACGTATTGTGGTGTACAAAAATTTAAAAATGAAATACCAGGTATGTGCTGTGCAGGTGGAAAAGTAACCTTACCAGACTTGCGGTCACCACCTGAACCATTATTAACTTTAGTATCAGGTGAAACAAGTCAATCAAAAATTTTTGTGAAAAATATACGCGAGTACAATTCATGCTTCCAAATGACATCGTTCGGAGCAACGAAAATCGTTAGCGCAAATTATATGCCAACATTTAACGTACAAGGATTTATCACCATGCTGGATCACTACTACCCTTGCGAAATGCTGATCACAAATATCTTCAGATATATTTTATGGGAAATACTGACGAACAAATCAACAGACGGTGTCAACTGAATATGAGTACTAAACGAGAGATTGTCGCTGAATTACAAAATTTGTTTGAACATCATAATGAATTAATTAAATTATTTTAAACCGCCATTGAACAAATGCCATCTGACGATTACAAAGTAATAATAAAAGCAGATAAAACACCTATTGGTCAACATCGAAGACAATTCAACACACCAACGATCGATGAAGTGGCAATTGTCATAGTTGGTGAAGAATTTAATTCTCGCGATATAATTCTTCACCGTAGAAATGGTGACGTCCAGCAAGTATCAGAAACGCATCGTTTATATGATGCATTACAATATCCCATTCTATTTTGGCAAGGAGAGGATGGATATCATTTTAATATTAACATGAGAAATCCTACAACTAATGTGGACATTAACAAAAAGGTCAATGCTATGAATTATTATGCATATTGAACGATGATTCGTGAGAATGCTGATAATCATATATTGAAATGTAGACAATTATTTTATCAATACATTGTTGACATGTATGCAAAAATAGAAAGACTCCTCTACATACAACCAAATCAAGTAAAATTGCGTTCTAAAGAGTACATCCATTTACGTGATGCAGTTGTAAATGATGGCAATCTCAATGAATTGGGAAAAATGGTCATTTTACCATCCACATTTACAGGCAGCCCATGCACAAGATGCAATGACGTACGTTCGTGCATATGGTCGTCCAGATTTCACATTTACATGCAACCCAGCATGGGATGAAATAAAAGAGCTTTTATTAACTGGGCAATCACCATCAGATCGTCATGATATTTCTGCACGTGTATTTAAACAAAAATTAAAATCTTTAATAGATTTTATTGTCAAACTCCATGTATTTGGAGAGACGCGCTGTTGGATGTATTCCATTGAATGGCAAAAAAGAGGTTTACCACATGCGCATATTTTAATATGGATGATGGAAAAGATAACACCAAACAGAATTGATGAAATCGTCTCTGCAGAAATACCAGACATTGAAATTCATAAAGACTTGTACGATATTGTCTCAAAAAGTATGATTCATGGTCCATGTGGCTCACTAAATAATAATTCACCATGCATGTCAGATGGAAAGTGCACAAAGCGATATCCTAGACACTTACTTGCTGAAACTATTACAGTCAATGATGGATATCCACTCTGTCGACGACGATCTACCGAAGGTGGGGGAAGATCCATTAAGCTAAGAGTACTCAAGAATACTATTAATGTTGATAATCGTTGGGCAGTACCATATTCTCAATTACTACTAAAACATATAACGCACACTTAAATGTTGAGTACCGCAATTCAGTGAAAGCTATAAAATATATTTGCAAATATGTGAAGAAAGGAAGCGATATGGCAGTGTTTGGAATGGAAAATACAACTGCATCTAACAATGAAGTCACCCAATATCAACTGGGACGCTACATAAGTAGCAATGAGGCTGTATGGCGTATTTTATCATTTTCCATTCATGAGCGATATCCTCCTAAACCCTAAAACTCCATTGAGTGGCGCCCGAAATAAAAAGGGGTGGACGATAATCTGTGAAAACCAGGATTTGGAGATTGGGTCCCCTAACCGTCAGTTGCCCTTTAAAAAGGGAAGTAAATAAGGTATTTTCTTCCTGCTTTCCGCGTACCTTCATTGTGTAAATGGAAGCACACTGGACACATATTCGAAACGTCCAGTGTTCGGAGACATTGCTTATCTTTCACATCTGCTGCTTAAAAAAACGTATAACGCACACTTAAATGGTGAGTACTGCAATTCAGTGAAAGCTATAAAATACATTTGCAAATATGTGAACAAAGGAAGCGATATGGCAGTGTTTGGAGTGGAAAATACAAGTGCATCTAACGACGAAGTCACCCAATGTCAACTGGGAAGCTACATAAGTAACAATGAGGCTGTATGGCGTATTTTATCATTTTCCATTCATGAGCGATATCCAACGGTTTTCCATTTAGCAGTACATCTTGAAAATGGACAGCGGGAGTATTTTACATCAGAAAATGTGCGTGCAAGAGCAATGTAACCATCGCCAACAACATTAACTGAATTTTTCCCATTATGTAGAAATGATACCTTTGCAAGGACACTACTGTACTCTCAAGCACCAACTTTTTTTACGTGGAATACATCAACAAGAAAATTTCAGCGTCGTAAACAAAGTAGAGCAGTGCAAGGACACCTAAATTTATATTCCACAGATGCATTGGATCGTCAGTACACTGTACATCCAAATAACGCGGAATGCTTTTAACTAAGATTATTATTAATCAATGTTCGTGGACCAACATCTTTCCAAGAATCAAAAACAGTCAATGGCCATGTGTGTGTTACATTTCGCGAGGCTTGCCAGAAATTAAGTCTCTTAGAAAACGATACTCATTGGGATATTTCACTCGCTGATGCTTCTAGTACAGTTCAACCACAGCAGATACATACACTATTTTCCATCATACTAACTACATGTTTTCTGGCTATACCTTATTTACTTATAAAAATATAAAGACTATATGAGTGAAGACATTTTACATCGCATGGGTAGAATAAATGCTAATCCCAACATTCAATTTACATCAAATATATACAATGAAGCATTGATTTTAATTGAGAATGTATGTTTGACAATAGCCAACAAATCATTGACAAAATTGGGAATGATTGCTCCAAATAGATCTAGTAATGGCATTTTTGATCGTGATATACAACGAGAAACGCACTTCGATGCAAATGAATTGCAAACATTTGTTCGAATTAATCTGCCGAAATTGGTATTAGAACAACGAACAGCATACGACACAATTATAAATGCAATATCTAACAAGAGTTGTGGTTTATATTTCTTAGATGCACGTGGAGACACTGACAAAACGTTTCTTATTTCAATTATTCTGGCAACTATAAGATCACAAAATAATATTGCACTTGCTATTGCATCACCTGGTATTGCAGCAACTCTTTTGGACGGTGGTCGAACAGCACATTCAACATTGAAATTGCAATTAAATATCCAGGTAATTGAAACTCCAACATGTAATATTAGCAAATATTCTGTGATGGGAAAAGTACTAAGATCATGTCAGCTTATAATATGGGATGAATGCACCATGGCACACAAGAAATCATTGGAAGCACTCAATAGCACATTAAAAGATTTGAGAGGAAATGAGCAGCTCTTTCGTGGTGCACTCATTTTGCTTGCTGGTGATTTTAGACAAACTTTACCAGTTATACCACGTTTAACACCTGCAGATGAATTGAATGGATGTCTCAAAGCATTAGTGTTATGGCGATATTTGGAGAAAATATCTTTAAAGACCAATATGCGTATTCAATTACAACAAGATGAATCTTCTGAACGATTTGCAAAACAATTATTAGATATTGAGAATTGTAAAATGGAAATGGACGAATCCACACACTGTATTACATTACCATGAAACTTTTGTCACATTGTAAAATTCACTGATGAATTGATTTTCAAAGTTTTTCCAAGTTTATGGCAGAATTATAAAAATAATCTGCGGTTAGTGAGCGTGCTATATTGGCAGCCAAAAACATTGATGTGAATTTAATAAACTGCACAATTCAAAATGAAATACCTGATGAAGAAAGACTATGTAAATCCATAGATACTGTTGTCAATCACGACGAATCAGTTAATATCCAATAGAATTTTTAAATTCAATGGATCTACCAGGAATACCACCGCATATTTTATTTTTGAAAATTGATTCCCCAATCATCCTTCTACGAAATATAAATCCACCGCGACTATGTAATGGGACTAGGCTATCAGTAAAAAAATTAATGAATAACATAATTGAGGCAACCATTTTAAATGGAAAACACCAAGGGGAACATGTACTACTACCACACATTCCCATGATACCAACGGATACTCCATTTGAATTCAAACGCCTACAGTTTCCTGTACGACTAGCCTTTGCAATGACCATTAACAAAGCACAGGGACAATCATTGCAAGTATGTGGATTAAATTTGATAAATCCATGCTTCTCACATGGACAGCTGTACGTTGGGTGTTCACGAGTTGGAAAACCATCAAATTTATTTGTTCTTGCACCAGATAGGAAAACAAAAAAATGTTGCAAATTTACAAGCACTACTAATATAAATTTCACCATCAATCATCAAATATCATTGATTTCATGATGATATTTTATAATTACAAAATTATTGTTCAATTGAAATTCGTTTGCAATATTGTTTAATATCACAAGTGAAGAAGCATGTTTATTCTACCATCAACTATGCATATCTATGTTTTGTACATATGTTATATTCAAATGACATATATGTAGGGATAATTTCATTGTTAATTTCCTTTTTGATGTATTGTATACATTTGATCATTAATAAATTATGTTTGAGGTATCAAAACTGCCTTTTTGCTCAAATACAACAACGTGTGAACAGGTAGAGCTAGTGGATAATAAAACAAATTCCAAATTTGGGCTTCCAGATGCCCATATTCGGGTGGAAACATACGTTATTCAAAACTGGATGGCTGTAGGTACCATTGTTTTACCACAATGCGAGAAACATGCATACATTTATGCAGATTCTTCATTATTTAATTTCTTTAAATATAACACGGGGCGATAATGTTTGTTGGCAACAATTTGAAAAATGAATCGGACATCTATAGTGAATCAACGCAAAATGCCAAAACGAAAACAATAGTTCTTCAGGGACAAAGCCCCTTTGGACTAAAAAAAGAAACTAATGTCAGTCCTAAACCGTAAAACTCCGTTGAGTGGCGCCCGAAATAAAAAGGGGTGGACGATAATTTGTTAATACCAGGATTTGGAGATTGGGTCCCCTAAGCCCCAGTCGCCCTTTGAAAGGGGAAGTAAATAAGGTATTTTCTCCCTGCTTTCAGCGTGCCTTCATGGTGTAAATGGAAGCACACTGGACGCATATTCGAAATGTCCAGGGTTCGGGGATATTGCTCATTTTTCACTTCTGCTGCTTTAAAAAAAAAAAAAAAAAGAAAAACTGAAAGCTTTTAGATTTTACATACGCCCAAAGGGGAGTTTTTAAAAGTTTTGTGTGTTACCTTTATTATAAAATATGTTCTTTGCATCTAAACCATAAAATTCAGTTCAAGAGCAATATCGCAAAATAATTTTAAATTCAACATATCTTTAGAATTTCTGATACACAGTTCTCACGCGCTGGAGATAAAAATGTTTTTTCTGTACAACGTTGCCATTGTTCGCTTTGAAATCCTTGAGTTTGCAAATAAAAAATTCGTTAAAGTTTTATAAAATATGAAGTCGATAATAAAACAAATTTCAAATTTCAAATTTGGGCTTCCAGATGTCCCTATTCGCAGCAGGATTGCGTCATTCAAAATTCGATGGCTGTAGGTACCATCGTTTCATCACAATGCGAGAAATATGCATACATTTAAGCATATGCTTCATTATTTAATTTGTTTAAATATAATACAGGGCTGCAATAATATGTTTCTGACGCAAAATTCCGAAATGAAAACAATGGTCCTTCAGGGACAAAGCCCCTTTTTACTAAACAAAAAAAATACTAATCACTCTACACGCTATATCATAATTCTAAACGTTTACTGCTTTTTTGAAATTTTTATCACTTTGCTGTTCAACTGCACATGGCGTAAGTGCGAAGAAAGTTTTGCTGGTCCACCAATATTTGTAAACCTCGTCGTCTTGCTGTCGACAGGTTAAAAATAGCAAAAACAGAAATTAAATATATCCTTGATTTTGGCCGTATGTGCCCATCGAACAATAGCTAATATTCATTGCTTCATATGGTTCCTAAGAAGGAAAGCGGTGACTGGCGTCCGTCAGCAATTATTGCGTTTTAAACGTCCACGCTGCAATTTCCATTATAGTTGATTTTATGAGTGAAAGCCATGTTACTGCAATATTTTCTCACATAGATTCATTAAAATCTTGCCATCAAATCTCCTTTGCACCTAAAGATACAGATAAAACAACCATGTTTACCCCTTTCGGACGTTTCGAAAGCATTCGAATGCTATTTGGCCTGTGCAATGCTTCTAACACATATTATTAGGAGATAGTATTTTTATGCTTATTTATTTCCTAACATAAATATAACGTACAGTACAAGCAAGAACATTTATGAATACAAAAACGTAAGTGATGCCATTCACAAAAAGGGTAATGTTATTTTTAATAGTTCGATGGCTTTGCCGCAACATCCTCCCCACCCTGGTCAACCTCCAGGGGGATGACCAGCTGCACCGGTCGGGTAATGGTATGTCCATTGATGCGTAGAACACAAGTACGGACTTTCTTGTCGCGGCCAAGGATTAGCTCCTCGACACGTGCCTTTTTCCAAGTGTGGCGAGGTCTAACATCTTCTTGTAGTAGGACAATGTCCCCTTTACGGATTTTATTTGTTTCAGATGGATTCCGCACTTGATGAAATGTACGCAAGTCCATCAGATATTCCTTTTGCCATCTTTTCCAAAAGGAGTCCATCAAATGTTGACGATTCTTCCACATACGATTTAAATTTGTTTCAGGATTTGTGGGGCTGGAAGGAATAGTAGTTAATTTCTTTCCTATGAGGAAGTGCGAGGGTGTTAAAGCTTCCTCAGAGTCATCTTTTATTCCATATTCATGGACAATCGGTCTACTGTTAAGAGCGGCTTCAATATCACATAATACAGTGATCAAACCAGCGTCATCCAAAAGAGCCTTACCTAATGTTTTCCGAAGGCATTGCTTAATTGAGCCTATCATTCTTTCCCACCATCCTCCCCACCAAGCCGCTCGTGGGGCGATGAATTTCCATTTGATGTTGTGGTGGGCATAGAATTGTTGTACCTTGGCAGAAGATATAGTATCCCAGAATAATTTCAGCTCTTTGTCCGCAGCACAGAAAGTTGTGGCATTATCAGTATACACCGTATGAGGAAGTGAACGTCTAGAGACAAAACGTTGTAATGCAAGTAGGAAGACGTCAGTACGCAGATCGCAAACTAATCCTAAGTGGATAGCTCGGGTTGTAGCACATGTAAAGATGACAATGTAATCTTTTGTAACGAAGTTGTTATTTTTTACGTAGAGTGGTCCAGTAAAATCCATCCCGGGTTTCGGCACCAAATATTAGGAGTTAGTATTTTTATGCCTATTTATTTCCTAACATAAATATAACGTACAGTACAAGCAAGAACATTTATGAATACCAAAATAAAAAAAAAAAAAGCGTAAGTGATGCCATTCACAAAAAGGGTAATGTTATTTTTAATAGTTCGATGGCTTTGCCGCAACACATATTAACAATTTATCGATGAGGTTACAGAGGATGTGATGGGGCTCATGCCTTCAATGATGACATATTGATCACAACCATACTTTATGAGAATATTCATCATCTACGAGCGTTATTTGAACGTCTTAATCATTATGGTCTTTCATCACAACCATGTAAATGCATTTTAGGAGCAACCTCCTTAGATTTTCTAGGTTTTAGACTTTCGGAGAAAGGACTTGCACGCTTACCTGATCCAGCTGAAGCATTACAAAAATTTTCTAAACCTAATACGACTACTCAATTTTGCAGATTTCTCGGTATGTACAATTTTTACCGTAGGTTTATTCTTAAGTCTGCTTATATTTTTCCCAATGGTGCAATTTTTAGAAGGCCATACAAGCAAATAGAAAGCTGAAGCAGTATTTTCAACAGCAAAACAAGCACTCGCTGAAGCAATCTTTCTTAAAGTCTCCGTTCCTGGTGCTAAATTAAGTCTATAGACTGATGCATCAGACATAGCAATCGACAATTCTCTTATGCAATTTCCAGATAACAAGCGGGAACCAATAGCATTGCTGTCCGTAAGTTTAATAAAAGTCAGCGAAATTGGCCGACATATTATCGTTAGCTATTAGCTATTTATACATCAATAAAAAAAATTCAGTACATGTTTGAAGGTAAAAATTTTTCTAGCTATGCCGATCACTACAAACTGATAAATGCGTTCACATTAAAAATGCGTTCACTACAAATTGTTAAAATTCGTGGGCTTATTCTGATTAGATCATACTAGTGAGATTAGCCACAGAACAAAATCACAGTCAGCTTTCCTTTGTAATTTGCGCCTGGTATGCAGTTTAGAAGTATTGAATAATATTTGTTTCTGATATACTGTTTTAATAACAGACATAACTTTATTAAACAGCGCTATAATTATTTCATTTTGAATGTCTTTTCTGAGGCACATAATTAGTCTTCCAGATTTTACTGTTCTTTGAACATGCTCACTCAATGCACAACTGCATTTTCCCATTAATTCTCTTGACTGTTTTCTGTTTAAAGAGAGTGACATTAAGTCTGACGTATATTCTAAAGTTGTTGTTGCGAAAATATTGTTCATCGCGCTGAAAGCTCGTTCAGCTTCAACGCTATAATAGCGATTATCTCCATAAAGATTTTAAGTTTCTTTAGACGTCTAGGAATTTCGTAATTTAGTGTTCTGTTAAAGTCCTGTCAACGAAATCTGGAAAATCATTTGATTTTAAATGCAATTGCTATACGCTTTTGCATATTAAAGCAAAGCATTTCATATAAATTTAATTTTTATCATGTTTTCTAACGAATTTATCAAAGCATGATTATGACACTCAAGATGCGTATTTCCTCTTTGAATAAGTGTAAAATAACTGTTTTTATCGATATTTTCATTCTAATCATATATGAAAATTTTGCGTATTTTCTTCTTTTTTATTTGCCGTGCTTTATTTATATTCATTCCGATTTTTATTGTATGTAAAAATTTTTTAAAGATTTATGAAATTTTAACTCTATTTCTAAATGACATCTGTTTCAATACTGCTACAAGTAATGGAATGTAACGGAAAGTTTGAATTTTTTCTTTCTGTATTACGTAATTATAAATTAGAAAAACTTTATTGCATGTATCTCTTTGACGATTATTAATCTGTGATGTGCAACAAACAAAATATAAATTTACTGTAACGCAATTAGTGTAAAGTCTTTTGTAATGCGAAATAAACGAAAATCGAAAACTATAATAATTAATTCGTTTATATAAATCTATACACGAAATCAGCATTAATTAATGTAGAAAGCGAGTAATGATTTTACTAGAAATACTTTTAAGACAATAGCAGCCTACGTCTTCCAAACAGAAAATTATGACGATAGAATATAAAATAATAATATTAAACTTGCAATCTGAAAACATAGATTACAATCT
Source organism: Stegodyphus mimosarum (assembly GCA_000611955.2). Lineage (NCBI taxonomy): Eukaryota > Metazoa > Arthropoda > Arachnida > Araneae > Eresidae > Stegodyphus > Stegodyphus mimosarum. The sequence continues at coordinate 39,160 of KK116644.1, read as the reverse complement.
ATAAAACATTAAAAAAGTAAGCTAGCATGTTATAGGAAGTTCTGAGAATACATAATATCATAAAGAATCGTAAAAATACTTCACCATTTGACATAAGATCTTGATTTTGTTTGGTTACTTTCATAGTTACCTACAGGGTGATCACCGAATAAGCCCTGATTTCAAAATTAAATATCTCTACAACAAAGATCGATAGAATTATGCTGTAAACTGTATGTTTATTAGCAAAACTGTAAAAATAGTGTACAAAAGTTTAGAAAATTTAATTACGAAAATCGTTAACAGATGGCGCTCTGCGCTGAAAACTCTCTCTGAAAGGAGTTAAAAAAAATGAAATTAAGTGAAGTAGCCTTTGCAATCAAAATACAATTTTTTCAAAATGTTCACCGTTCGAAACAATGAGGTGGCGTAAACGAACAAGGAAATTTGACATCACGTCTTGCACTGTCTCAACGGAAATGGAATTACATGCAACACCAATCAACGATTCAAGTTCATCTAGAGTAGCGGGATTGTTTCGATAGGCAGTGTCTTTCAATGCGCCCCACAGAAAGAAGTCACAAGGACACCGATGGGGAGAATATGGAGGCCAAGCTATTCCTGCGTCAGTAAATTGCGAATAATCTAACGCAATTACTCTATTCCCAAAGTATTCATGAAGAAAGCGAAAAACTTTATACGTTCGACGTGATCGAGCCCCATTTTGCATGAAACACTCGATACCTGGTCGATCCTCCAACGCTAGTTGAGTGCTGACAAATTGTTCCAAAATTGTAACGTAACGTTCAGTAGTTACCATTTCTCGTTCGAAAAAGGGTCCGATAATGCCTCTGGCGGATACCACAGCCCATGCAGTAACTTCAGGCGAATGCAGTGCTTCCTCTTCACACAAATGAGGATTTTCGGCACCCGAAAATCTAGAATTTTGTTTATTAACGATTCCTTTAAAATGAAAATGTGCCTCATCTGTGAGCTAGATGCAGCTCACACCAAATTTGTCGTTGTCGATCATTGTTAGAATCTGATTCGCAAAGTAAACCCTTTGTTGCACAGCTTTCATGGGTATGGCCTGATGACTTTGGATTTTGTATGGAAACAGCCGTAGGCTATTTCTTAATATTTTTTGCTCGCTCGTTTACTTCAAACCTGTCTCTGATGCAATCCATCGGATGCTTTTCCTAGGATTTTGCTCAACAATTCCAAAAACTTTGGCTGCATTTTCAGGAGTGACTACAGTTTGCCTAGGCCCAACATTTCCCTTTCGATCTTCAGCCATGCTGCCAGTCCGTTCGAATTTTGCGAAGAGCATGCGAATGGTTTTCACATCGAGTCCAACTGGAACATTGAATCGGTTTTGAAAATTGCGACGTGTTGTCAAAGTCTGCTATTAGTTTTTCTAAATGATTAATCATAATTTTCTGTATTTCAAAATCTGTGATATCAATATTATTGTCTTCAACAAGTAAATTAAGAGTCGGGAATGAAGCAAGTTTCTTTACTTCAACCTTATTTCTCCATAATTTGAGTTTATTTTTAAAACATGTAATTTTTTCAGTTAATTCAATAATAGTATGATTGCGTCCTTGCATAGACGTATTTAGATTATTTATTTCAAATAAAATATCTGACAAATAAGCAACTTGAGTAATCCACTTCAACTCGGAGAATTTAGTTAATTAGTAATTTTTTTCTCTCAAAAAAAAATTCGACTTCTGTCCGCAATGATAATACTCTTTGAACAACTTTGCCCCGGGACAGCCATCTAACTTCATAATAATGTAATAAATTGTTCGTATTCTGCACCAAATTCGAAACACAGTTCGCGGAAAATTCTACAGTTAAGAGCTCTTGATTTAATAAAATTGACTGCCGCAACAATTTCATCCAAAACGATACATAATTCGGGTGATAATTTTTTTGAAGCAAGATTTTGTCTATGTAACAAACAATGAATCGATATAATTTGTGGATTCAGTTGTTTTGCTCTTGTCGAAAATCCCTTTTGAGATGCTGTCATGGCAGCTGCACCGTCGGTGCAAATACTGAAACACTGATTCCAATTTAATCCTTCTTCTTTAAAAAACGAATCGACCATAAGAAAAATATCTTCACCTGTAGTTGTTGTTGACATTGGTTTGCAAAATAAAATGTCCTCCTGTATATCTGTTAAACCTGGATACCGCACGTAAACCATGAGTTGAGCATCTTTACTTACATCTGTCGTTTCATCCAGTTGAATACTAAATAAACCAGCAATTTTTATAGCAGAAATAAGTTGATTCTTAATATCAAATGACATATCATTAATTCGTAAACGAATTGTATCATTTGATAATGGTATCTTTTGTAATTTCTTTGAACTTTCATCTCCGCACATGATACGTGCCATGTCAATGGCAGCAGGTTTTATAAGTTTTTCAGCAATATTATGGGGTTTCTTTTGTCTTGCAATATGCCAAGCCACATAAAAAGAAGCAAGTGTAGCTTGTTTGGCAGAATTTATAAAACCATTACTACTTGGTGCATCCAAACGCTGTCTTTTTAAATGGGCTTCTTTTCTTTCGAAAAAAGTACGATCTTTTCCCTCAAAGGAAAAATTTTTATGTTTTGCATCAAAATGTCTTTTAAGTTTGTTCGGGTTCATCGATTCATTACTCAATATTTCACTGCACAACACGCATTGCGGCTTGTTCACTCCTCGATCATAAATGCAAGTAAAACCTAATTCTAAAAATGCTTCCTTGTATTCACGTTTTGCCATTATTAGGGTGATTACAATTTTACAATACGCACTGCAGCTTGATCACTCCACTATTAATAATAAGACAAAATTTGTTTCTAAAATGCTTGTATTCACGTTTCACTGTTATTACACGTTTCACTGTTATTCACAACACAATACGCAGAAACGAGTTTTTGACAAAGAGCTTACTGAGTCTGCGCGCACGCAAAGCAATGGCGTGCGTATTTCCTAGAAGAGAAAGCCTCAGGACAGGAATTGGACGTCACTTCCGGATGGCCATTCGCGAAGAGCGGTAAAACCGAAACATTGTATTAGGGAATAACTCTTCTAGGAGGTGTTGGTATTACTTATTATTTGGTGTATTATTAACTTTTTTGGTTCGACTCAGCGCGACCCAAGAAATACGCTTCGCGACCCAATTTTGGGTCGCGACCCATAGGTTAAGAACCGCTGATCTAGAGTAGCGAGATTGTTTCGATAGACAGTGTCCTTCAATGCGCGCTACAGAAAGAAGTCAAAGGACTAAGATCGGGAGAATATGGAGGCCAAGCTATTCCTGTGTCAGTGAATTTCGGAAAATTTAACGCAATTACTCGATTCCCAAAGTATTTATGAAGAAAGCGAAAAACTTTATCTGTTCGATGTGGTCGAGCCCCATCTTGCACGAACCACTCGATACCTGGTCGATCCTCCAACGCTAGTTGAGTGCTGACAAATTGTTCCAAAATTGAAACGTAACGTTCAGTAGTTATCGTTTTTCGTACGAAAAAGGGTCCGATAATGCCTCTGGCGCATACCACAGCCCATGCAGTAACTTCAGGCGAATGCCGTGCTTTCTCTTCACTCAAATGAGGATTTTCGGCACCCCCAAATTTCCAGTTTTGTTTATTAACGATTCCATTCAAATGAAAATGGGCCTCATCTGTGAACCAGATGCAGCTCACATCAAATCTGTCGTTGTCGATCATTGTTAGAATCTGATTCGCAAAGTCAACCCTTTGTTGCACAGCTTTCATGGGTATGGCCTGATGACTTTGGATTTTGTATGGAAACAGCCGTAGGCTATTTTTTAATATTTTTTGCTTGCTCGTCTACTTCAAACCTGTCTCTGATGCAATCCATTGGATGCTTTTCCTAGGATTTTGCTGAACAATTCCAGAAACTTTAGCTACATTTTCAGGAATGACTACAGTTTGCCTAGGCCCAACATTTCCCTTTCCATCATCAGCCATACTACCAGTCCGTTCAAATTTCGCGAAGAGCATGCGAATGGTTTTCGCATCGGATCCACCTGGAACATTAAATAGGTTTTGAAAACTGCGACGTGTTGTCATAGGACTGTGTTCTAATCGGTGAAATTCCAGAACCAAAAAAAACACGTTGTTCAGTAGAATAAATTATTTTACTTTCTACATTTTAAAGGCTATTGATAGGTCATTGAGATTAGAGCGCCATCTGTTAACTATTTTCGTAACTAAATTTTTAAACTTTTGTACACCATTTTTACAGTTTTGCTAATAAACGTACAGTTTACCGCATAATTCTATCGATCTTTGTTCTAGAGATATTTAATTTTGAAATCAGGGCTTATTCGCTGATCACCCTGTATTTATATTATTTTACGTTCAATAATGGTAGATATTTTATAAAAGTCGACTAAATATTTATCATTTCTTAAATGAAATTAATACTTGTTACTGCAAACTGAAAACAATAAATCTCTGTTAACAACAATTAAAATAATTTTGAAAAGTTCTATTGGTTATATATATTTCTTTTCCGCTGACTATAAATAAATATCAATTGGAAAAAGGGAAAATGTTCATGTCAAAAAGTGTAGGAAAATATGAAAACGCCACATCGGTAAGAACACAGATTCAGACATTTAGATTGTCTAGTAGTGGTGTTCCCAACCTTTCTGTTCCTAGGAGCACATTCTAGAATATCTGTTGTACAGCTGGCACCATTTACGTTTTCAAGGTGAATTTATAGTTAGATAGAGTTAATAATGCATGCACATAAAAAAGAGATCAGTCGTATTTCGCTTTCTGCTGGTATCTGTATTCGACACAATTTGTATTTTATTAAAAATGAGAAAACTTTCACGTAGAATGCTATTGAAAACTAAAACATTTTTATTATGATTGCACAGCGGCGAGCACACGCTAAACGATCGGTGGGCGCCATGTTGTTCGCGGGCATAGAGCTGGAAATCCATGGTCTAGTGAGTATGGATAACTTGTTCGGCTCTTTTTTTCTTTTTCAGTCACTGAATTAACAATATCCAACAAATATTTGGTAATCTTCCATTTCAGTAGCGGCAATGAGAGCCATTTCTGGAAGCACCGCTACCAGACTATTCTGTCTGAAACAAAGAACTTGAATGTGAATTTTATGATTTGAAATTTACATTCGAATTCTCTGAAGGCAAGGGCGTGATGTCGATGTGATGGTAAAATGCTAAATATTCTGATAAAAGAGAGACAGCTGCGAATTTTGTGGTGCTATTTTTAAATTGCTGAACTAGTATATAAGTGCATACAAGATTTAAAAAAAATGTTCAAAGTCAATATTTCAGCGAGAAGTTTAACCTATTTTTATTAATATTTACATATACGGAGGTCGTCTCACCTCAAGCTGAAGCCCCTCCCTCCGCAACTATACTCTGCTGATGCAGCCAGAACTTCTTAAATTACGATTTTTAATAATATGGCATTCATCATCTTTAAAATTCACTTCAAACTTATTGCCAGTTAATTTCCTTACGGATAATTGATTTCCAGAGGATTGGAAGACAAAAAGGCAATTTTGATCGCAATCTCTATTAAGCCAATTTGATTATTTTGTTACTTTGAAAAGCAATTTCCTTTCTCATGAATAAACGCAGTATTTCTGTCAGCTAAATTTATTCGTTCAGAAGTGGAGTTACTATCAAAATTGATGAATGGGATTCTGTTATTATACATATGAATTGTGACTACGGAATCCATGCATATGTAATCATGTAAATTAGTAAATTACATCCGCTTGTAAAACAATGATGTTTAGAAACTTGCCGCTTAAGTGGAATGAGTGCTTGGTTTTAATTATGTTTAATTTTCAATTTCACATATTTCTTACAATCAGTCTTTACGACTGCTAATTCTTTTAAAAAAGAAGCAAGGAGGTATATTATTTTTATATTAACTGTAATGTTACGAGTAGAAGAAGAATAATATTGAGTTTATTAAAGTTTAGTTCTCGCTATCTGAATGAAATGCTAAGTTTCGTTTTGGCGAACATATTCTTCCAGCAATTTATTCTTAGCTAATTCGAACGTTAAATCTATCTGCCTGACGCTTAATTTCTAACGTTGTCATTAATGTAGCATACGCTACTGAGTGATGTGAACAGTAAAAGTTTAGAAATTTTACTCACATAGCGGTAGTAGTTGATCAAAAATAGCTTCCATTTTCATTAGATATCCTCTTAATTGTTCTTTGTGGCTGTACTTCAAATTACTTAGTCTTTTAAGATGTCAACCTTTTCGGGATGACACTTTTGATGGTACGGTTTAACTGTATTCCACGTCTCCTTAGCAGTACATTCGTACACTTCGAATATATCTTAGTTGACTATTTTCAAATGAAAATCTTCTATTCTTTGTAATCTATTTTGCTGTAACCGGAGGTGGATGTTTGTGAGATATACTAATGTCCGATATCAGATTTAAAAAGCGAAGAGTTCGACCTTGAATTTTTATGTATACTGATTCCTATGGTTTAACTTTTCAGTGAGCACGCGATGTACGTACATCTATGCCACCATTTCTGTCTAACCGTTATGAAGCAGTTAAGAAAACGGAAGAGTCACAGTTATCGATTTTAAATCCAATTTGTTTATTGTAGTAGTTACTATGTAAAACTGGTGGCGCAGTGGCTGGCCCTTCGCGAGCAACACCACAGGTCCGGGTTTCGATTCTCGGGCTGGGCAAGGTTGACTCAGCCTTTCATTCCTTGAGGGCGTCGATAAAATGAGTATTAAGTTCACTTGGGGACTAAACACCAGGGGTCCTGCGACAAGCTGGCCACTTGTCCAGGCAAAGGTGCACAGCAACCCCGAGCCCATTGTCTAGAAAGCAGATTTCAGGGCACTGCCGGCCACTGCTCTCTATGGGCTATTTGTGCCGCCGAGTTTAGTTTAGTTTTAGTTTGGTACTTACTATATGTCGCTCGAAAGACTTCTCCCGGACGCTAGTGTCATAACCTCATTAGATGTTTTCTCCCTCCTTTCAAGTGCTTTCGAGGTGCAGCTGAAAGCTAACAGTCGGGCTAGTAGTCCGGTTAATAGTCAGGAGGTCAGGAATTCGAATTCCCGGAGAGGGCATTGAATATTTTTCTAGTCTCCTCGAAATAAAATGCCTAATAATCTCTACAGTTTGAAGCATAAGTTCATGCGCATTGGATTAAAATAATGCGTTTCGTTAGAAGAATAAGCAGAGCATATTTTACTGCAGCTGTCATTATATCTAAAAAGAGTTCCAAGCTAGCGTTTGCAAATAGCCAAAAGAAATACTCACATACATAATGGCTTTCCGAACAGACGCCCAGTAGCTAAGAAAACATCATTAATCTTTGCATCTCAGGAAATGAGAGGTTAAAATATAAAAATAACAAAGGGCACCCATAAAAGAAATACCTTAATTTTTTATATAATTTTCTATGTCATATTTATGCGTTCACCAATGTAGTAATCAAATAACAACAAAGGAATGGAATTATGCATCTTGAGGCTCAGAGTATGTTGGTTTGTAAACAAGAAAACCACTTCATAGTAAATTCTTCTAATCGGTTACTTTAATATGGCAAAGCATACCAGCGTTATCTGACTAGGGGTAGGAATTTCTAAGGAAAACTGGCTCGTATTATCGTTACATGTGGGTAAAATCATAAACTCTGTGGAACACATAAAGCAAAGATATGCAATAAGAAAGTGCTTAATGCAATAATAATAACAGTGATAATAACAAAAAAAATTCAAAATATTATTCACTCGTGGCGGAAGAAAAAAGGGCTTAGTTAACTATAAAATTGTATAAGTCTCAGAGATCTATACCAGAGAGAGAGAGAGAGAAAGAGATGCATTCCTTAATTACTTTTTGTGGAAAACTGGCTGGTGTTTACTTTGAACAGGGAGGAAACCACGAAAATGTCATGTAGCCAGCTCATTGTTGAAATTCGACCCGGTTTGAAGTCAGAGTTGAGTGGTATTTTCTTGCGGAATAGAAGAGTTTCGGAGAACCGCATGTGTTAGACTCAGATATAGAGGTCCAAACTCCTCAAACGCGTTATATTGAAATACTTGTTTTAATGAATATCAGAATGCATCATCTGAACTTATGAAATTATCTATTGCATCAATACCTTTTAATTTAAACTTGTCGTTATTCTAAATCTTTTAAATCCCCATCGCCGGCTGTGAGTTTGTTTTCATTCAGAAGGGTTTTCAACCAAAAATTATATTTTTGTGCAGTATATTTTAAACCATTCATCATTATTTCTTCATCCATAATTTTCGATCATTTTATTTTCATTCAGAATAATCCCCCCAAGAAGGATGTCAAAGTAATAAAAATCTCATTTGTTGAGGAATTTATTTTTATGAGATTATAATTACTTTTAAAAGAAGAAACACCGAGATTTCCTTATATTGCGCTGGTCTTGAATGAGTCATCCTTAACTGAATAATCTTTGATTCCTAGTCATTTTTATTTTTGATCGATATGTCTCGTCTAGATCGAAAGAAAAACTTAAGAGAAATAATAATAAAAAAAAAAAAATATGAGCTGATTTATCGTAGTTAATGGGGATGTCGTCGCACATCATATTTAATGAAATGTAACTCAAATAGATTATGTCTAAGCGTAGCGCAGCGAGCGCTACTGGCCTCTGAGTCTCTAGTCACTATTTTAATAATAGACTGAAGCATCATTTTAGAATAAAACCGGCTTGAGTCCAACCTTTCTAATGCCGTTAGTAAACTTGAAGGAAGAAGTAACATCCCCTAATTAATATTTATTATCTTTATTGATTTTAAACAATGTTGATTGCTGTTTTAATGCAGTAATCATTCTTTAAAATTTTCTCATACGCATATGCAGAAAATGATTAAAATAATACAAGTGAACTAAATTAGGAAAACATGCTAGTAGTTTTAATAATTTTTCGAAACTAAAGTTATTCAGCTCAAAACTAAAACATGTAAGCTTTTAACCTTTTTCTGTTATTGCATCTTCTTTATTTACGAGTCCAAATTGTTAAAAGTATCGTGTATCATCTGGAGATATTTTATTACTAGTCCAAACTTGTTAAAAGTAATACTCGAGTACTCGTCTGCATAATGAATTTGACTCTTTCAAATGCAAAACTCCAATTGTTTGGGCTCCATTCACGTAGGTTACTAATTATTCGGATCCCTTTTATTATTTCTAAGCAAAATAGAATTGAGAGTATTGTTAAGTGATTTACGTGTTTTAAATTTTTCATTAGTTTATACGATTTAAAAAGGTAATACATTAGAATGCAAGAACTTTAAGTGTATATTTAATTTGAGTACACAGATAATAGACAGAACTGAAAAAAAGAAAAATAGTCGGACACTTTCATTTTGCGCATTCTTTAGAAATGGCCAATAGCAATCAGTCAGTTAGCAGTTTCATCACTGAGAAGATTGCCCAAGGCCCACCACAAAGGGGCGACCGATTTTGCACCCATGAGAACTAGGGGAAGTACCTTCCCACTTTTGATGCAGAATACCCGCAGGATGGATTCGAGGGTCTCACACTCCATACCCTGGGAGAGATTCTCGTCTTATGAGTATTTTAAGTGTCTCCATGCCGTCCAGACAATATACACTTAAGCCGCTATCAGGCCAGCTAGCTACGTTGCACTGCACGTCGAAAATGACATTCCTAGAAATCTTCACTTCTAGAAAATCTGACTGAATGACCTATGCAAGACTTTCTAGAAGTATGTTCTTTTTTCCCTTTTACACGAGATAAGGCGAAGCATTTACCTCAGCCTCGACAAATGTTGAGGGGATGAACGCGTAACAGATAGCTGAACGGAAATGTTTCGTCTAGAAACCTTCCAATTCAAGCTAGTGCTAGAAGAAATGCATTTATCGGTAAAGTTCCTTATAGCCTTGTGCGCCTTTATATGTGATAACGACATTACAAACATCCAAGCTTTCTTTAGGATTCAAATCCGGGACCAACGATACGGCACTTAGAAGCGGTATCCACTATTCCGATAGTGCACAAAAATAAACTCATAGTAATAGGAAAAAAATAAAAGCCAACATAAAAAAAATATAAGTAAACAAGCAAAAAAATCTGCAAATAAGTTATTACAATATTTACAGAATATTGAAAGTCAATCTGTATGGTGCACATTTCACATCTAATTTTTTATCGCCCTTTTTTTTTGCATTTGTTACCGCCTCGCATACCTCTGCATTAATTTACAGCGGACTTAATGAAGCATATTTGAAACCATAACAACAGTAAAGCTGTTTGTTTAATTATTAAGTGTTTCGCATCGTATTTAATTTGAAATCTTTTATTGTACTTTTAACTATTTATTTTATTATTTAGCAGTATTCGGAACCTTGTTTAAAAATTTTTATTGCTTAGTTGGCTCTATCTGATGATTTTTCTCCAGTCTATATTTTGTGTTCTTTCTATGTGTCCGTTTTCGTATATTACGCAAATTTAACTGCTGAAAAGTGTTTTGACTTTATATAAAATACTGAATTCTGAATCTATTGGCTGACGAAGGCATTTCAGATTTGGTATTAAGTATGTTTCATGTTTGATGCTACGTGCTGAAATAAGATGTAGTAAAGAGTATTAAATTCTGTCTGTATTAGAAATTCTGGATATTCTGCTTGAATTTTGCGACTGCAATCAAGAAATTCTTGCTGATATTTAATTTTTAATGTCGAATATATCCAGATTCAATCAGTTTCTCTCTTTGCTTGAGTGGGAATTGATCTCATTTATTATTAATTCTGAAATGAATTCTTAATCCAATCATACATCCTGATTTCCGCGGCCAAGCGGTACAGTCGCTGAACGCTGATAGTTCGCTCCGAGGTTCGAATCCTGCGAACGGGTTGGCTTGCGCTCTTTCGTAGTTTTCCCCAAACGTGTATACGAGACAGTTTCCCTTAGAATGTCCTTCCCGAAGGCATTCTTCCCCTTAGGCATTTATCCCTCGAGGCTTTGCCATAATCACACAAACAGAAACAAACTATCCTGATTTCCTGAAAAATAATGTGTCATAAAAGATTGAACTGTATTCTAATATGCAATTACAACATTATCATCAGATTTGATTGATTTTTTGTTAGAAAGCTATTGAGTTTTTCAAAATATTGTACATCAATCTCTTTTTAGCACGTGATGACTAATAATTTAGCGATATGTTAATTAAATTTTTTTGTTAATTTTAATAATATGAATTTTAAACCTTTGGAGTGACATACTCTAACTTCCAAGTGTGTGCTCAAGTTAAGAAAACCATTAGTAGCTTTTGAAAGCGAATTTGAATTTGAGTGAATGAAAATCGCTGTGGATGCAAATTATTAAATATATTGTTGTTCACTTACAGACTAATGATCCAAAAGCGTTTTTGTGCCTCATAACTATGTTTTTTTAACAAGGCAGTTTCGCAAGCAGTGACTTTCTAAAGCTAACTGAAATTGTTTATGGGTCCTTAAAGAGCTAAACGAGAGATAAAAAGATTGAATTCGAGTAACAATGCAGTTTAACATTGGGTAGCAAGTAATGCGTAGAGACAATTCCTGCAGTTATTTATTATTACTATTATTTAAATTTCATTAATATTTTTTTTGTTCTTGACCCTAAAGTGAATGTTCTGATCTAAAATTTTTATTCATCAAATTTAATGGCTCAGAATCAACTCTTGTATTATAATACATAAAGTATTCATGAAACTTCACATATAGAGTATGTTTCAGATTTCTCATTCTAAGAAAAATAATTTAAACATGAAGTGGAAGGCAGAAAATTAAGATCTGATATTAAGCCTCGCCGAAAGGCTATCAGATTTTATTGAAATCGTGTATATATTAATATTACTTTCTTCGAATAAAAAATTATCAGTCTTTTGACGAATTTACCAAGTAAGCATGAAAATAATTTGAATTTGACAGGTGACAGGTGACGGAGGACGGGGACGCCTGAAGTTTAACAGAGGTTAACAGGCATATGTCCCGCGTCCTCCCCTGGAGTTTATTTAATAGTTATAAGTGTGGATACATGGCCATACAGGGGCAACTGTTTGACATCTGGCATTTGAAGTACATTTGAATTAACATACAGGCACGGTTAAAAAAAAAAAAACACTTAATAGGTTATAACAAAAGAAGAAAGTTAAACACCTAAAAATGGTGTTCAATGCAGTCAGAGATTAGATGCTCCCTATGCAGTCAGGGATTAGATGGTAGAGCATTAGAGTGCATATATCAGTGCAAGTAATGCATGTAAGCCATATTACTCTGGTTGACAGAGGTCCTGGCCATATGCTGCAATGGTGGTTATTATTTTGCAGATTTTATTTATGGCCGCTCTGTTTTTGGCTAGGAACTTGTGAAATGCTGAGATATTGGCTGGTATCGGGAAGTGGAACTGTTCCGTGAGTGGGCACTGAAAGATATAATGGTCCGGTGACCCTTCACCCCCGCAAACACAGCGATCCGTGGTTGAGATGGTGCGGCGGTAGAAGTAATCCGGGAAGGGACCATGACCAGTAATGAAGTTGGTAAGGGGAGCAATTGCCATAAGGCGCTCCGTGGTTACTTTTGGCAAGAAGCTATGCGCTCTCCTTCCCGTGTCGCCCTGATCCCATTCTCTTTGCCACCACTGGGTAGCGGCATTTCGCAGTTGTCTTTTGAGGAAAGATGGTGGTGCTGATACTGATATCGGTCTGGCATTTTGGTTCGAAGCAGCCTCTTTAGCGAGTTCATCCGCTGTCTCATTACCCATGTTACCTGCATGGGCTTTAATCCATACTAGGTCAACATGTGCGTGCCGATTATCTTTTAGGATATGCTGCAGTCGTATGATCAGCGGGAAGGCGTGACTATGTTTGTCAAGAGCAAGCAGTGTCGACATACTGTCTGTATAAAGCTGCACATGTGTGATGTTGTTGAGCGCCACGTATTCAATGGCAGCTGTTATGGCAACTACTTCTGCTTGAAAAATGCTATTATTTGGATTGAGGTGCCCTTTCCAATGGTGTGCAGCATGGCCTTGCCTGTAGTATATAAAGGCACTACCTACACCCTCAGCAGTTTTCGAGCCATCTGTGTAGAACGCGTGCATATTAGGGTTTCCTTCTGGTTGACTTCGTGACGGTTTGAGGACAGTGTGAATGCCACGTCCCTTGTGTGCTGGGTGCGTGTGGAGAGGAGTACATGGATGTTCGTAATTTGCAGGGCTATGTAAGGTGCCTGCAAAGGTTGCGTCTTTCCGTATATGTATTATTTTAGTATATGTGGCTTCTAGCTCCGCTTGGATATGAAGTGGTATGATGCCTGCCAAGGTGAGTGCTGCATAAGTTGCAGTGGTGCGGTAGGCTCTGCATAAGCCTATGGCGAATGGGCGCTGTAGTGATAGGAGTTGCTTAACCTTGCGTGCGGTCATGGGTTGTGCCCATATAGCTGCCGCATAGAGTGCCACCTTCTCAGCTACAGATTTATAAAGTACCTTTTGAATGTGGGGATTCCGTCCCCAGTTCCGGCCTTGGAATTGTCGTGATCTCCTGGCAATTGCAGATGTTTTAATCTTTTGTGCCTGGATATGCGGAAGCCAAGTCAGACCTGGGTCCCATATTACCCCAAGGTATCTTAAAGTTTTTACGACTTTAATATTCCGGCCTTGTAGTTTGATACATGGGCTACGTGTTGGATTTGTACCCTTTCTTGGAAAGATGATAGCAGTGGACTTTGTGGTGGATATTTTGAGTTTTAGCTCTTCGCAGAGGTTGGCAAAGATAGTGCATGACTCGCTGCCATGGGCTTCAAGCTCGGCGCGTGTGCGGCCTCTGACCAGTAATGCCGCGTCGTCCGCGTATGCAACTAACACAGTATGTTGTGGCCACCTTGCCTCTAAGACTTTATTAAAGGTGAGGTTCCATAGCAGAGGCCCTGCACAGGACCCCTGTGGACATCCTCTCACTTGTGTTATTGAAACAGTACTACTGTTGTTAGAGATCATCAATTGCCGGTCTGCCAGATAGTTGTCCAGAACTTGAAAGATATTTCTTGGGCATCTTGCCTCTCTGAGGGCCTGCCTGATGGCAGGCCACCAGAGGGTATCGAACGCACATTTGAATTTGACAGAAAAATGAATGATGTTTTTTGGAACTTCTGAGTATCCGAATACGAAACAGTTTGGAAAGTAAGGAAAAGCTATAATTTTCTGCAGCCGAGGGTAAAATATTTTGATTTTTTCATGTGCCATTTACCTTTTCACATTTCTTTTCAGTCACGATAAATACAAAAATGCAATAGTTTTTTTCATTTAAAGCAGCAAATTAAGATGCTTGAGAATCTTATTTGGAGAATATGATTTGTTAAACTTTAATTGCGATACCAGTCAATCATCAAACATGAATCCTCAACTTGAAATAAGAAATAATGTGTATTTTGGGCAAGGCTAAGAACTTTGGGTGGCGTTTCATGTGTCTTATGTATGAATGTAATCCAATACAGAAACAGATTTCTTAGTCTATTAGAAATTTTTAAAATATTGCAATATTAAATTCCTTATTTAAACCTCCCTCCAAAAATTAAGGAACAGCATGTTTTTCAAAGCTCACCATTACAAAAATGTCAGTAACGTTTAAATTCACAGTTCATACGTATCCCAGTAACGAAATTTACAAAATTACATGCAAAAACTATAGCTACCACTTTTATCTTATAGAATTGAATACTTCTATAGGAGTTGGAGAAAAAATGCAAAAAGTGTAATTTTTGTTCTCGAGTGTTGATCTTCAGATGTTATTCCAGTTTCGTGGACAATATCCAGGAGAGTCTATCAATGTCCAGGAAAGTCGTTTGTCCGATTCGTTGAGGTGGCGGGCGATTGGATGGATGGAAATGGGAATGTCTCAAGCTGATGCTGCTAGACGTCTCAGTGTCTCTCGCAGTGCGGTCCACCGACTATGGAATCAGTTTGAATCTGAGGATTTTGTGTCTAGAAGACATGTTCCAGGCGGACCTAGAGTTAAAATACATGAGGGACTGTTACTTTGTTCTTTTGGCCCGCAGCAGGAGTAACATTACTCTGCCTCAGCTCATGGCAGATCATTTAGTGGAAACAAGAACAAGAATCATAGCTACTGCAGTGCGCAGACGCTTGCGCAATACAGGTTTGATGCAAGACGACCACCGAGCTTGGGTTGCTGAAGAATATCTTGACGGTCACGGTATGGAGCGGATGGAATGACCAGCTCAATCCCTAGACCTGAATCCAATACAGCATCTTTGAGACTACCCTGAGAGACAGTTTGCTGTTTTAAGGCCTGTTCCAAGGCGAGCTTGAACAAGGATTACTTCGTGTCTAGTTGTTGCTTCCCATTTCACTGACCGACAACTTAATTGACAGCATGGAATGTCGCTGCCGCCAATGTATTGCAGCTAGGTGTGGACGCATTCCTTATTAGAACCATTTTTGTAATGTTACCACCCCATTTTTCCTCAAAAAACTGTGATGTGTTGTTTCTTTAAGACTGGAGTTCTCTGCCAAGAGTGCAATGTTTTGTTGCAATTCATGTTTGTGTTGAACTTAAGAAACATTCTATGTCGCATTCATTAAATAATTGTTTAATGAGCATATCCTGTAAATTTCTTGTTTCTAAGTTATTTCATTCTCAAATTAGACCCAAAAAACATCCTCTGCCTTAACTTTTGTATGGCAGTGTAATGGTTTACGTTTTGTCTAATTTCATACATTTGTCTGTATTGAATTTTTCAGGGGTTTTGGCAACAGCATTTTTCTGTTTCTCCTGCGTGTACTTTTAATATCAAATTATAGTTTCTGCTTTTCTAATATTGAGTCTTTAAGAATTTCTAATATGGAGTCAGTCCTATATCAATAACAAACGGTTTCCAACAATTCATTTCATGAGAGAGTAAAGATTCCGGAGAATAAACTTTGAGAACATGATACACATATGCATAAAAAGAAACCATTTTTTGTTTAGCAGGGCAAATGACTTAGCCTGTGAAGGCAAACTGACAAAAACGGGTTAACAGTACATAGTGCTGAAATCAATTTCATTGTCGATAATTAGACTATCAAGGAAAGAAAGCGAATTATCAGATTCTATTTCAAAAGCGTAATGAACGTTAGATCAATTGAATTGATAGCAGAGGAAATTTTGGTTAAAACTTCACTATTGTCATATGTAAGCTCAAACGTGTCATCAACTTAGAGAAACCAGAACCTAAAAAGTAGTTTTCCAAATAATTTCAGCTGAAAACAGTACACGTAAATGTCATCAATTATTGTATTGAATAGATTATCCATAGGTAGTACTCCAGTTTGAAGACAGAAATTCTTTGGAAAACGAAATGGGTTTGACAAAAGAAAAAGTGACCAAATTTGAGTCCTGAAATTCAGTACATGTGAAAGAGACTTCTCGAAATCTGGCTTCAGTTTAATGCTTCCTCAAATGGACCACACAAGTTTAGTAATAGTGTTTTAACATTAAAAGAAACCATGATTTAGGGCTGGGAAGAAAATAATGGAGCTTTGTTCAAAATCCTTACAAAACTAAGGTTGCTTTCTTGCCTAATTTTAAATTTTACATTGGCCTGTAGCTCTTTCATTTAATTAATAATGTTATTTAAACTTTTGTCTATTATTTTCAAATACTTTGATTGATATAAACAATTTAGCGAAACCTTATTCACGATCTTAATTCGTTCCTGAGTCTAGTTCATCACCCAAATATTCGTAAAATAAAGCAATTTTTTCTGTAGGAATTAATGTGAAATGAATTAACTCGTTCCTAGTCTCCAAATGTTTGTTTAGAAAAGAGCACATTATACGTAAGTTCTTAATACAAAACAAATGCAATTTATTATATCTAATATATATATTAACATACACTCACGTTTGTGAAAATTGCAACACCAAGAAGGAATCGTCATAATTGAATGCAATTTAATACACAGTTGAGTGGTAGTGGTACAAATAAATGATTAAATGTTCAAAGCAAACAAACAAGAACAAGAGATCAGAATCAGTATTTTGTGTGGCCACCACGCGCCGCAATAAGTGCTGCTACACGACGTGGCATGGAGTCAAACAAAGTTTGAATGTCTGACTGAGGAAGAGCATTCCATATCGTTTGTACGCGTACCCAAAGTTCGTCTGCAGACGCAACAGGACGAGGATCACGAGCAAGACGCCGACCAATGACATCCCACACATGTTCAATTGGCGACATATCCGGGGAACACGCAGGCCAAGGAAGAAGCTGTACCTGCTGCGCTGCAAAGAAGGATTTAACAATCCGAGCAGTATGAGGGCGGGCATTGTCCTGTTGAAATACAGCGCCTGGCAAGCTTTGAAGGAAGGGAACAGCTTCGGGCTGTAGAACTTCACGGATATACCGGTTGCTGTTCAGATTGCCCACAATTCGTAGCAATTGAGATCGTCTATGATATGCTATGGCGCCCCAGACCATAACTCCGGGTGTTCGTCCACTGTGGCGTTCGATAATGCACTCCGGAAGGTGGCGTTCACCGGCATAGCGTCTGACACGAATGCGGCCATCATGGTACCACAAATTAAAGCGGGATTCGTCAGAAAACACGACATGCTGCCAATCAGCACGCCAGTCTCTATGCTGATTGGCCCATTGTAGCCGCAGGCGGCGATGGTCGTGCGTTAGGGGGATCCTGTATAAAGGAGTCCGTGCGCGCAGTCCACACTGCAGCAGACGTCTACGAATTGATGAAGCACACAATGAAACACCTGTAGCTATTGACCACAGTGCTGCCAATTGTCTAGAGGAAGCTGTACGGTCCGTCCGCGCCATGCGGACCAGGTGTCTATCATCGCGAGCTGACGTCACATTTCGGGGTCCACTCCCGGATTTCCGAGTTGTCCGACACTCGTCCGTCCACTGCTTCCAAACGCGCATCACTGTGCTGCTGTTACGCTGCACACGAGAGGCTACTGCACGATACGACAATCCAGCTTCACGAAGGCCGATGATTCTCCCTCGTTCAAACTCTGTAAGTTGTTCAAATCTCGCTCTCTTTCGTCGAAGAGGCATAAGTACAGATTGAGTTAACGTTTACCACTAGCAGATAACCACCGATAACCATACACGCCTCGCTACAGCCGTCTATTTATTCGGATCCATCAGCCGTTCAGAGGGCGCTGCTCAGCATACGCATGCGCTACGGATTTGCAATTCTAATCATTTGCATATCATGCGCTACTTTGCATTTCCTGAAAATTTCAGCTCACTCGCGTAAGTCCTTCATGGTGTTGCAATTTTCACAAACGTGAGTGTATATACAATGCTAACACAATACTAAACATTTAAAAAAGCAGGAAAACTTATCGTACAAACGTATTAAAAACAAGAACGCTTTTATCATATCCGTAGGAAGGAAAGACTGCGTATGCAGAAAACAGTGAAGAAGCGAAAGGTATAAATGTTGTTATTTGAAAGGAAGTCCTTTTCTAAAACATTCAAGGTAGCTGTTTTCTTTGGGAGTTATACTGTATGCTTACGAAATTTTACATGTTACTTTTTAAAATGTTCCTAAAGCAAGATATGGCATTGTCATCGCAATATTAATGCAACGGAATATAACTGGTCAGGTTTTATGTATTGATAACGTTTTGTACCTCACACCATATTTTGCAAAAATTTCGCGGATGAATTTACTTATAAGATATATTATGCCTCTTACGGTGTGCCTTCCTGGTGTAATGGGCAGCACGTCAGACGCGTAATGGAGAGTCCAGAGTTGGAATCCAGGCGAAGGCATTGCGGATTTTTTCAGTTTCCAGACATCGAAAAATTCGAAAGTGGCACCTGAACTAAAAGGTGGTGAAAGATGGTCTAAATGTGCATTCGTCACCATTAGGATTTAACGATTGTGTCTACTCATTCCCAGTTGCCTTTTGAAAGGGGGAGTAGATAAGGTATTGTCTGCTTCTTAAGCGCGTACCTTCATGGTGTAACTGGATAGCACGACCAAAGCATAATCGGAGTCTGGAGTTCGAATTCTTGCTCTGTTACGGATTTCTTCAGTTTCTTGAGATAAAAAATTTCTAAATGACTTTACAAAATAACTATGAACCCCCTCCCTTCATTTTTCATCTGAAGATATTTCTTTCACAATCGCGTTTTATTACTGCCTCAGGGTGTTGCTCCAGTTCTTTTGTGCTGAGTTTATTTTGTGGTCTTCTTGCAACTCTTTCACGTCTTCATTGTTAACTTTCAAGCCCAAGTTTTCACTTTAGGCTAAAGGTACAATGTCATCAATAACGAAACTCTTCTCTGTATCAGCGCACTGAAAAGTCTCCGCGTGGGAATACGGTCTGGCTACAATTTTCTTTAAGTCATGGTTCTTTAAATTGCTTGCTGCCAGGCTTTATCCATGTGATGAAAACTATAAAGAATATTAAAAGGGTGTTTCTAAAAGTCTCTAAATGTTCATTCTATGTCAGATTACCTGAAAATATATTTTGAAAGTGCTCTGATGTAGACCTTCTTGAAATTTGAAATAATCTGCTGACCCATGTGTTGTACTAAAGAATTCGTGTTAAGAGGCAACAATTTCATTGCAATGAAACCTAAGTCTTCCACCAATTCGTCTACAAAGCTTGAAGGATGGTCAAATGCATTGTCTGTCAGAAGAAGATACTTAGTTGACAGATTGTTTTCTCGTAAATAATTTCTTCCCACCTGGGCCAAAACCTTCATGAATCCATTTGATAAAACAAGTCTTACAATTAGCCCTCCACATAACGGACAATATAGTTTTAATCACACTGTTTTTAAAATAATCTCTGATTCTCTGATTAGTACAAAAGTAAAGGTTTGGCTTTAAGTCTCCAATTGCTGCAGCAAAAATGTTAGATTATTCATCATTCACTGGTATCCAGGAAACGCTACCTGCTCTTGAGTGATGGATGTTCTCCTTGCCATTTTCACAGAATAAAGCGGTTTCGTCACAGTCGAATCCTTGCTGAGGAAGAAATTTCCTAGCTTTTACATATTCGTTAAAATTCTTCTCAAATTTCTCAGTTTTTTTATTATTAGTTGCAGCTTCTCCATGTGTAATTACTTTACATTTTTTTGTTACTTCTTGAATTTCTCAAACTACACTCCGCTAGCTTTGAAAACACCACTATCAGCAATTCTACCCAAGATATTTTTCAGCAAAACATCATGTAGTCGCTTTGTTGTCTCATAAATATTGCAGACTTTGTAACTAGCTAATATTTGCTCATTTATCCAAATGAGCAGCAACATCTCCATATTCATTAATCGTCTGTTGTCTTTGTTTTGTATTCAGTTGTCTGTTACTCTTCTTACAACATCAGCTTCTTTGATTATGACCTATTTTTTAGAGCTGTGCAGATCGTTGATTTTTCTATACTGAACTGAGCAGTCAGAGATATAAACATTACATTCGTCTTTGTCTATAGTTTTTTCCCTCACCTCTATAGTAATTTTTGTCATTGTTTTTTCGTGTTGCTACAATCACTGTCCTTTTTTGACCACATGGTAGTTTACTTAATTATTTGTATTACAAGCTGCAAATCGCAATAAAATTTAAGTAAAAGCATGAGTAGATATAAATAACACCAGAGTAGAAGCCGCAGCTAGCAGTTTACCGCCGACATTTCCGCATTGCCGGCTTACGATGTTTATGCGCAGATGTTTTTGTTACGAAGTAATTTTACATGAAGTTTACTCGTTACGTGACCTTTTGTATTTTGGAATACTATGAGTTGTTGCACGCTTACCACTCGCTATCTAAGACATTTTCCGTTTGGAAAATTTTTGTTTGTTTGTGAACCGACTAGTTTATTATCCAAGGTTCCACTGTCTATTGTTATGAACTGAAAATAAACTTTTTGCTAGCTACATCTAGGATGAAGGTGATCTGTGGTGAAACAAAATGGAGAGAGAAAAGTAGAAAGGCATTTGGAAATGCTGTTCCTTCCATGAGTCTTAATACGAGTTATCACGAGAAATAATTTAGTACTTTTTGCGGTTAGTAGACCACTGAATTTTGTCGTATAGCCCCCTGTGAGATAGATATTCAGGTTTCTTCTTGTAGCCTTGTTATCAATGAGAGTTTTTCGCGAGCTGCTTCTTATTATTTCTAATAGATGTAAAAAGCTGCAGCTTCTTATCACATTTAACAGGTTATAGAGTTTCTTCTTCTTGGGTAGGATAAACTAGATCCAAAAACTCTAAAAGGTAATCTGTGAAGATCTTGTAACTGTTGTAATTATCTTGTAATTATCAAACAGACAGGGAAAGGCTGTAAAGGATCCTTTTATCAACTCAAATAAAGCTTAATAATCGGCATCAACTCGTGCTAACAGAAGCCAACAATTATGGCTCAAATTAAAGATAATGGATGCACTGAAACTAATGAAAATAAGTTAGTCCCATCTGAAAATAGAGCGAAAGCTGGTTCTGACACTAAGATCGGCGTAAACAAGCATAATGGCAAAAATAAATAAATGCCGCAGAATACTAATCGCAAAAGCTTTAGTTTTAGCACCATGGCCTTCAAGCAGCAGAATACGCTCGGATTCCAGCCTCTAAAACCTTCTTTTAAATAGTCTGTTCTTACTACCTTATTGTAATACCGCCTAGGCTAGAATTCATTCCGACAGAGAAATAGAAATTAGGGCGATAGGATAGAAAATTAACATAAAGTATCTGGTTAAAAACTTAAATAATAACCGTATAAGGTGACTAATGATATGATGCTTCTTGCTGTACTTAGGAAGAAATCAGTGAGCGACATAAGGTGTAGTTTTCTACTATATTTAGTATATAATAGTATAGTATAAAATTGGCAACATATCCAAAGATAGCGTGAAAAAGATGAAGAAGGATGGGAAAAATGAAATTCTAAGACGGATGGGAGAACACAATGAATATGAGGAACAGCATTTTGTGAATGATTCTTGTTAGTTACCCGATTATAGCAAAGCTCGTGGAGGTTATTTGTCTCTAAAAGGGTACCTTGATAATTTCTGAGAGGAAACTAGCGCAACGGCACACAAGGAAAAAAGAAACATGGGAATCTCATGCAGCCAACCATTTCTTACCTGGATAGCAAATGCGATTCCACATGATACATAAGTACTGTAATGTACCATATGTAGACACAGGTCATAACACAGTTTCACTATATTTTGCTGTTAAATAGACATAAGTGTACTGTTTTAAATAGACAAAATGTACTGTACACATTTAATGTACTGTTTCTTGTGAAATAATGGTGCTCGTTTGCCCACTAGTATTTTATGGGTACATGTTGCCCAAAATAGCTTCGAACTACTTGGATCGCTAGAAGTTTCTTTTCCTAGTAATTACCATAATGAAATTGAAGCAGAAAGTCAATTAAATTTTGATATACATAGCAAGTTTATAACGTAATCATCATTGGATTTTATT
This sequence comes from Stegodyphus mimosarum, assembly GCA_000611955.2. Classification (NCBI taxonomy): domain Eukaryota; kingdom Metazoa; phylum Arthropoda; class Arachnida; order Araneae; family Eresidae; genus Stegodyphus; species Stegodyphus mimosarum. The sequence goes on along the minus strand of KK116644.1, from coordinate 16,666 downwards.
GAAAAAAAAACAGAACATTAATTACATTGCATCTGCCATTTGCCCCGCTGGCATATAAGCATTCTGTACCGCGCCACGCGCATAGGAAAAAAATCCGTACTTGCGATTGGACATATTTTCCGATGATATCATTTTCTCTTGGCGTAATAATGTTTAGGTGGGGTTTTTACCATTTTGTTTTCATTGAATGACGCGTAGGAGAGACACGGAAGCGTGAAAATTATCGTTTGTTTTCTTTAAAACGCAAAAATATAGCTACAGCGTTCTGCATATGGCTTCCTGTTTCATGGGATAGTACAATTATAAAATCTTTCAAAGATGCTGTTAATATCAGAAACAATCTTAAGAGCTTAGATTATATAAATAGTTAAGTTCCTGAAGTTAATGCAAAAACCGAAACTCAACGATCTCGATCCAACTGTAAAAGCACTGTGTGCTATTAAGTATATTATTATTATTGCAATTTTGTTGCATTCTGTTCCTTTCACATTGCAGAAAATATTCCCTTTACAAATGTAATGTTATTTCCATGTTAGTGTCCATATCATTTCTAATATTCTGTTGCCTTAAATGAAAGAAAAAAGTGCATTCAGTATTGTCGCTGAATTTCATGCACGTGTATAAGAAAAGAAACTTCCTTCTCTGACAAACACTATTTTTCTGTAAAGATACAAAAGATGTTACACATTTAAAAAATGGTTAATATTTATAAAGCAATGTTATTCAATTTAAAATACGCATCCTATTTCTCTGTCCCAAATCTATAGAAGTCTAACTTCAAAAATAAATTTTACTTTTTCAGACTCATTATAAATATTGTGAATGTACTGTGTACTACGTTAGCTCCCAACGTAGTTTTTGAAAACTGATTTGTCTCATGTTTCGGAGATTGCATCAGTAGAGAATGGATATATAATGAACATGAAATAATACTTTTTGCTCTAGGGAAAAAAACACTATATTTTTTATATTAAATTCCCCACACTATAGTGTTGCAAGAAGTGTAACTTCATAGCAAGAAAAGTATAGCGCACATAATAATCTCTTCGGTGCTGCTATTAAAATAAGACAAACAATATGGAGGTGTACCCTCTAGCCCAAGCAAAGTCAAGGCGTTCCTAAGCGTAGAAGAAATGATGTCATTAGAGGCCATATCCAATCACGTGGAGGAAATTTTCCCTATGTGCGTGGCGCGGTACAGAATGCTTATATGCGCCCCGCTGTCGTATTTCAATTTTGAATAATTACTGTATTATTTCAAAACATCTTTTATATACACAAGAGCGTGATCGGCATGTTGCGGTTTTTTTCTGTCACACACGGCCACCAATATCACAACTTTTAAACACACTTTTAAGTTCACGAATTCACGACTTAAAATTACGAATTCTTTATAGCAAGCTCTTTATTAACAGGCCACCACAGGACTGAAACTTTGGCCCGATAATGAAACAGTGGATTAAATTGAATTATGCGAAATATGATAATAATCTTTTTATAAAATGAGGAAAAACGAAAATCGCAAATACACTAACACCAGCATATTTTATGTATCATTACACTTTTAAAATTAAGCAGTTATAAACTACATCTAAAATTTATGTTTAAAGAATAAAAATGCAATTTTCTTGAACATTCTAGAGTTAATGAATAGTTTTTCTTCGCCTTTTTCGTGCTGATTGCTTTTTTAAAATCACGCCATGTATTTATGAACATCGTGCAAAGTACATATTCTTTCTGCTGCTCTGTGTGCGAAATTGCTAGTTCCAGTGTATGCGCAACGATTTTGCTTTTGCGTCGTTACTTTTGTCTTTTTCTTTCTCATCGCCTTTGATAATAACTACCTAAATGTTTTAGTCTTCACTTAAAAATTCATTTTCGAGCTCGTTATCAACAATTACTCACTTGCACACTTCTTCAACAGATTATTGTCTATCAGTGCGCAGGATATATTTTTATCAATGGCTTTTCGTAGATTGCGATCAGTTGTGATATTATTTCCTGTATTTAAAGGTATTTATTCATAAGTCTGATCCACTATGTATAGGCGATGTCCTGAGTAGGTACTTGGTTATCGTTTTAGCACACTAAAGGGTAACCAAGTACCTACTCAGTTTATTAATCTTTATGTCAGAAAGGTAGGTATTAATTTTAATCCTTTAAGATATATGAAGGCTATATCCGAAACCTTTAATAAGGAGGATAAAGATGGATGGCTTAGATTGAAATGATTTGTACATATGTAAACAGTACAGAATATAAAATTTTTAATATTCTTTATCTGGCTTCTAAGCTTTACTAACTCAGAGACATTTTATTTTCTTAAATCGCAATTACAGCTCATTTTGCGTGAAGATTTTTAACTTTTACTGTATCTTTTTCTATTTCATAACTTTTAGTCAGAAATTTAAAAAAAGAATTTACTTACTTATTCGATTTAATAGCTAGTCGCACTTTCTAGCAATATCATAATTACAATTTTTACTAAGCTAATTTATGCTCTTCTCATAAACCTGGCAACAAGAAGCAAAACACCTGCACTTGGGATAAAGGATAATAGAACGTTCACTGTAGTTACTAGAACGATGTAAAGAGTAAGTTTTTGGTTTTTAAAATTATTCTGGTCTAACTCATTTTTAAATTTGATTTCTCATTTAATTGAATATTTTTGACATATTGCGTATACTCCTTTTATTTACATTTGCATTTAATGTCTTACTTTCACATTTTTATATGTTTTGTTTACTTAATTGATTCGATACTTACGTTTACTTCTAAACGTATTTTTGCATTTAAATAAAGTTTTCCATTCCAAATACACTCATGTCCATAAATTAAAGATAATTCGGAGTCAAGCGGAAATCGAACTCTAAAATAAATATATCACCTGTAAAATCACTACACACATCTTCAAGAATCATATGCAAATTTCAGGAAGTAACCAGATGACACCGATGGTACGTCACAATGACGAGAGTGTAAGAGAGTGATATATAAGGAATACAGGCAAAGAAGTAAAATTGTTCGTAGACGCTTTATAAGCATTTCAGTGCAATAACCGAATAGTTATGACACAAAGGACGCATTTGGATGATTTTTTACGTGGTAGAATTATCGGCCGTCTGGAATGTGGGCGTACCCAACTGGAAGTATCAGACGAACTTGGAATTGCCCAGAATGTCATCTCCAGGCTTTGGCAACGATTCCAAGATGATGGTAATGTGAGTAGACGTTACAGCACAGGTCGCCCCAGAGTTACAACGCCGAATGAGGACCGGTATTTGGCAGTTACTGCCAAAAGAAACAGGCGGAGCACAGCCTCAGACCTGTCTCGTCAGCTCTCTTCAGCCACTGGTACGACAATTTCAAGGCAGACCGTGTACAGACGCTTAGGGCAGATTGGTCTATATGCTCGTAGACCTGTCAGATGCGTTCCACTTACTGCAACTCACTGTCGCCTGCGGTTAGCCTGGAGTAGAGAGCATGCATTGTGGACACCGCAACAGTGGGCTTGTGTGATGTTTTCCGACGAGTCCAGGTTTAGCTTGCAGTCTGATTCTCGCCGGACTTTCATATGGAGAGCTCCAGGTACCCGTTACCACCAAGAAAACATCATTGAACGACACCGTTACGGTGGTGCAGGAGTGCTCGTTTGGGGTGGAATTATTCTGGGTTCCAGAACTGACCTGCATGTTCAAATTGGAACCATGACAAGCCAAATCTATCGGGACGTCATTCTGGAACAACATGTACGTTTGTTTCGGGGCGCCATGGGCGCACAATTTGTGTTTATGGATGACAACGCCCGTCCTCACCGTGCAAACATCGTAAGCGAATGCCTTCAATCGGAGGATATCACCCGTATGGACTGGCCAGCATTCTCACCGGACTTGAATCCAGTAGAGCACGTGTGGGACATGCTTGGCCGACGAGTTGCAGCCCGTCAACCTCCTCCTACATGTCTACCGGAACTTCGGAGAGCATTGCTTTTTGAGTGGTGTAATATCCCCCAAGATCAGATCGATAATTTGATACTCAGCATGCCTAGGCATTGTACGGACTGTATTGCATCGTCTAGAAGACATACAATATATTAACAAATAATAATAACCATGTGATATTGGTTTTTTGTAAATAAGTTTTTTTTTGTAATTTGCTTCAGGGAGAAAAAATCGCTAATTTTTTTAATAATATCAAACATATAGCATCTTTGTTTGCTTACCTTTTGTTTTAGGGGAATTCTTGATATGCATATGAGTATGCTACATTTGCGGAATTAAGTATTCACATTCAATTTCATTTCTACTTTCGATTTACATATGCACAGCAAGGACGAAACACGATGTCTGAACGGTTTTAAGGAGTGTGAAGAAGACTGGGTATTATTTCATTATCTTTTCAATTGTTCATTTTTAAGTAATTTCCTTTATAAGGCATTAATTAACAATATTTGTCACAATTTTATGCGGCTTTAGTGTAGAACTGGGTGCCCCTTCGATTAGCGACAAATTTTGTTCAGTTTGGGAGATGAAACCCCATTTCTGGTTACCATGACAGTTTTAACTTTGTTTTAGCTCCCTGATGTTTTTCTAAGTGAAGTTAAGGCAGTGCGTAGATTGTGCAATTCTGAGATTTTTTTTTAAGTGAAAATAGATCGATGTGTACATGGATACCGAGTTTGTGCAATTCTTTAACTCTTTATTTTAGCCGCCGTCTTGAAATTGTGCCTTTAGGTACCGATCTCGGTTTCAAAAAAGAATCGCCAAAAAAACAAGAGGCACCCAATTGTAAACTTTTACCTTTTATGCATATTCACTACGACTGCCCAGGACTGATAAAGCAGTTTTTCCGTTCTGATTTAACGTTTATTATTTAATACTTGTAAAATTTTTTAAAAAATTTTTTATATTTAAAAGATTACTTAAATTAAAATTTTACTTAAAAACTACGAATTTATGAATTGGAATTTATTTAGACTTCAAATTTTAATTATTTTTTAGCTTTCTTAATTTAGTATGTAAGAATTTTAACAGGACTTTATTTTAGCATTTTAGTTTGAACACTAGATAAATCACATCTTCAACACTTCAACAACAGTCGGCATATCAAAGGTTTCAAATGATTCTTGAGATGGTAGCTTAACGCATAAATTAAATTTCTTCGACTTGTTATGTCAAACGTGTATCATTATGGCGCATTAACTGTAAGTAGCAGGAAATACAGTATGAAATTCTGAAGTCTACTGAAGATCAACCTTAGGCCGCTCAAGCTGTTATATGCACTTTCATAGATGTGAAGCCCAAAATGATTCTCTTTCACAAGCTCGAGGACTTTCTATTTGACAAATTACCAGATTCCAGAAGTTTGTTACTGCAAATCGAAAGTACACTGTGATGACACGAACATCCAGTAATGCAGTGGAAGTGCAGCACTGAATTACGATAGTAATTGAACAGAAGTAGAGCAGTACAAGATTGCTGATAATACTTTTCTTCTTCCTATCTTTGGAATTTGGTCATAACTACTAAAAAATGTAAAGAACAGCGAAGGGATCTCGAATCCTGCATATTACCTTTTAAAGAGTGGACCACATTGATTATCTGTCTGTGGGTGGCATTGTGATAGCTAATAAAATTTGCTATAACTCTGCTAGTAAATCATCCTTACAAGCCTTCCTATCTATAAATGCTTGGCTTAAAGCTTGAGATTTGGAAAATTATCACCTGAACTACTTATCAGCTTCACACACAGAGAGGTTTAAGCTAAAATATATACTGTGTTTAGTTAGCCTTGATGGTTTACACTTGAAGCTAAAAATAGTACAGCACACAGTAATCGATAACCAGACAACAATGCATGACAAAACTGAGGTTATTTGCCATTTTGAGAATTACGATTTTAAAAGAAAACGTTTTCTCAAACATCGCACTTTGTTGCAGCTAAGCACTTAAAATCACTTACTACTCTCACGGCAAACGTAATTTGCTTACATTTGAGGAATACAGTTGGCGTTAAGTTTTTCCGAGGCAGCATCGGGAGTTCTTTAACATGAGTTGCAACCTACTTGGTTCTTAAAATATTTTTCGCTTGCTGTTAATTTGTAAAGCCTTTTGGTATATACAGGGTGTCTCCCTTGAAAGAGGCCCCGGGAAAAATGTGATAAAAATCTTATAATAGAAGGAAACGAAACCAAATTTTTACATAACATACCTTTATGTTTGAAAAATGAAGGTGCATTAGAAGAGGTGCTAGAAGTGTTATCCCCCTATCCGTACACATAGTCAAACATGAACTGCATGTTCGCGAATGTTGTGACCAGAGTATTGGGAGTCACTTCTTCAATTTCACGACGGACGTTCTGACACAAATCGTCGATGTGCGTGGTTTGTGCTTGTAAGCATTACTTTAGAATACGACCCATAGAAAAAACTCAAGGGAGCTCAAGTTTGGAAAAGTGATTACACCACGTTCATATTCGTTACAGGTGTGTAGCTGGCATGATTCCTCATCTTGCCGGTAAGCCAAGTGTCAGCTCCTCATCATCCAACTGGTTCACAAACTCATGAAAAAGTACCCGGTACACTTCACTGGTGCCAATAATGTAAAAAAAAATATCGGACCGATGATGCGCCTCTGGGATAATGCACAAAACACACCCATCTTCTGTGAATGAAAGGGTTCCTCGACGCCTGCATGCTGGTTGTCACTACTCCATAAACGTCTGTTTCGTTAGTTCGCATATCCTGACAAGTCGAACGTCGCTTCATCACTCTACCACGTGTAATCTGGTAGTAAAATACACGAAAATGCAACACCGTGTTGAACTATGTAATAGGTGGGAGGAGGTTTCTTCCGGCACCTCGTCTAATGCGCTTTCATTTCTCAAAAACATAAAGGCATGTTATGTAAAAACTTGGTCTTATTTCCTTCTGATATAAAATCTTTATCACACTTTCTCTGGGCCTCTTTCGAGTTGGACACCCTGTATGTGGTGTGAGCTTGGAATAAGACACAACAGTGCTTAACTATTAGAAAGGATTTAAAAATATGTTGTAAAAATTTTACTCAGAAATATCAAGAACCGGTAGATAGCCTTTACTATCATACCGTTAAGTTTCGTAGATTTGAAAAGCAATGGCCCATTCTTAGAAAAATGCACTACGTGAAGGTCATTCCCCTAATTCCCAAATAGTAAGTTTTATTAAGGTATACCATGGTGCTCAAAATAAAATTTCTTTCTGAATAATATTTCTCACCTTTTTCATACTGAGCTTTCTGCTGGTGCTTGACTCATAAGATACCTATTAAGTTTCTAAAGGATTCGCATTCAAGGAGAAATATTTTATTTTTTTAAGTCCTAATGCTAGTACTTGCTACTTCAAGTATTCGTCGGAAATGGTCGAACCTGTCCGTCAGATAGACTTATCATCACCAAGCACATTGCCCAGGGCACACTACAACACTCACTGGAACAGTGGATAAACAGCTACAAATATCCATGCCTTGTATGGGATTCGAACGAAGATCTACGCTATGGCAGTTGTCTCTTTTACCACCATGGTAACAGAATGACGAAATGTTTCATAACTATTTCATAACTTATTGTTAGGAACAAATTAAAAACTACAGTAACGATACTTAATAGAATTCGAAGTATTTTATAATTATCGTAATCTTCAGGTCCTATTTATTCATTTCTTGGGTGGATACTTGGTAGCATAGTGTCATTAAACTCTAGAGCTATTTCAAGAATTATATATTGAATATTCAGCTTGACTCAATTTACTTTCCACACCAAATCTTTTAGTACTATGATATATAGGTTATTAATACCTATTTCTAATCGGCACCTTTGATAGGGCGTAAGAAATAAAATCTTTAGAAACCTCCCATCCGCCTGCGGGTGACCTCAGTCCTGAGTCGGCTCCTTTGCAGTCCTCCATCCCCACCCAGTCTAGACGGGGAGACGATTATTTCTTTTCTTGCTGACAGACTCTTCTGGGGAGAAACGAAATTTTCACTTGCCTATTCGACCTGTTTACGCGTTCTTTGCTTCCCATCGATTGATGAAGCATAAAAAATAAAATTAGGTTTAAGTAAGAGACAGATCATAAATTAAATAAACTACATTAACAACAGTGAATAATCAGTTAATAGCCAACCCCAGATGCCAGAAATAGTTGCTAAATGGATATGAATTTCTTGAAAATTATTGCATTAAGACTTTCTAGCCCTTCTTTCATTAGAATTTGTATGGGAATTAAACACTACACAATTTTACACTCCAATGAAATGCTAAAATTTGAAACTTCTTCAATCACATATGTTAGCAATGTAAATAAGACATAATCAGCAAATTTTATCATTAAATATGATTAGCTACTACATTTGCAAGTGTCCCCTGCTTATTCGACATGCTAGGAGCTAAACTATTTAAAAGTACTCGTGACATTCGAAATGCAGTTTGTTAACTTAAATAGTCATCGAAATATGTAAATAACATATTTGCGAATGCATGCGAAATCAAAACAACATATTTAACATGCTCGGAACAATAGAAAAGTAGACAAATGCTCAATTTAAAGAAAAATTTAAAGAAATTTACTTAAGAAAACAATTGAATGCAAGGAGTCTGATTTTAAATGAGAAAGATCAAATTACATAGTCAATTTTGCAGACGGACGCATGCACTTATTTATTTCGCCCATCAGCGGCCGAAATATCTAAAGTCGCTGAACACTGGTAGTTCGACCTAGGCTTCATTCTAGATGAATTGGCTAGTTTGTATGAGCGCTTTCGTGGCATTTCCTGTATACGAGCCGGCTTCCCTAAGAAAGCTCTTTAAGACGTCACCCCTCTCCTTAGGCAGCTAGCCCTCGTGCGCTTTGCTATAATTAAATAGAACGAAACCAAACTCCTTTATTTGTTTGCATTTGATTTACTAATTTTTTATTTTTTAAACAATGCCACTTTTTTAAAATTCTGCAACGTTGTTCTTATCTAACAATTCTTGTGCAATTAAAATTATTTACAGTTTTCAAATATTTTTCTAGCGTAATGTCTACTAGCACTTTCTGGTACCAAATAATTAACATTTCATTTCAGCATCCTTAAAAGTTGAAAAGTAAACGTAATCTTCATGACTATTTTCATAGTTTTCCATTTTGTATCCTAGCTGCATGCGAATCCAACCAAGTAAAATAGTTATGATAAAAAAAGAGAAAACACATGCTAATTTTAATTATCAAGTTAGTGTAATTTTATTAGGTTAATAACTAGCATAATTTCATAAAAATATTTAATGATTTTATTAATAAAGCTTTTTTTATTGCTTTTTTTATTACACTAATATACTACAATTGTACTAGTCCAATGATTACAGACTAAACATAATGAATACCAAAGAATTTTTATACGAATTATTAACACGGTTCTAGCTAGGCAAGATAATTATATTTGTATTTAAAGCAAGCAAATTAAAAAATTAAAAAAAATATGATTAAGAACTGCACTTTCTGTTTTTAAATCGCTTAATTTGTTAAACAGTAACAGGCAAATTAAATCTGGGAGCTAAGTATCATGGCAACACATTGTATGGCTGTAGCTAGGAATTTCGGGTAGGGGGTGGGGCTGTGATCTTTTATCTAAAACCAATGTTTTTGTAATTGTATTGTTTTTATAATTCATATTTCAGTTTCAAGGCGGATGCAGCTCCTTCAGCCTCCTCCCCCCCCCAAATACGGCTATACACCGGCAGATAGAAGATAAAAGTATTTAATTTCCGGCAGTAGCAAAACATTGCTTTTAAATAACCGAATTTGTTGATTACATTTAAAAGTTAAATACCTTATACTTTACCATATGGTAACACACTAACTCGTAAATGATAAAATATTTTACTTTGAGCAATGGTAACATAATGCTTTTGTTAATAAAAATTATTAAATTCGCCCAAAATCTAAAATAAATGAATAAATAAAAAACTGAAAGTTTTCAGATAAGTTTTCGCCCAAAAGGGTTTTTTAGGCTCTCGCTGAGCTTGCAGTCTACCAATCTGCTGTTACTCCAACTAACCCATTAAAAAAATTTTTAGCTTTATTATTAAGCATCATTTTCTTTGCCAATCTACAATTCAACAGCAAAACTACAAAAAATTTAAAAGCAGCATAGCATTGTACGTTTAAAAAGAATTCCCTCAACGTTAAGTGTTGGCATACATTTTCTGTTTTTTCTTTTTTTTCAGTCTTTTCTCTGTTCATCATTTACAAAACTTTTTTGTACCTTTTTATTATTAACGTTTTGTGTGTCTACTTTATTAAATATCACGTTCTTATGGCGTTACGCCACATAAAATTCGATTCAACAGCAAAATCAGAAAATAATTGAAGACAGCACATTTTGGAATTTCCGATACAGAGAATCGCGCGCTGGCGATAGAAATTTTTTTTTTCCGTTAAGTGTTGCCACTGCTCGCTTTGAAATCGTTGAGTCTGTTAATCAAAAATTCGCTATAGCTTTAACAAAGCATGAAATAGATAATAAAACAAATTCGAAATTCAGGCTTCCAGGTGATCATATTCGGATGGAAAACTAGGTTATTCAAAATTTGACTGCTCTAGGTCCTTTGTATTTTCCTAATGCAAGAAACATGTATAAATTCATGCAGCAGATTCTTTATTATTTAATTTCAATAAATAAAATATAGGGCAATAATATTTAGTGGCAACAATTTGAAAAATGATACTCCGTTTATAGTGATTCAACGTTAAATGCGATTTCCAGACTAATATCCCATTCGGGACTATCGTTGCTTTTGAGTTTATAAAATTCAAAGTTCAAAATTTAGATTTCGAAGTGCGTATGCTCAAGTGAGGGTTATGGGTGTTCAAATATTGGTGGTGGTTTTAGGTGCCATCGTTTTTCCACATTGGGAGAACACATACCTACATACATGCAGATTGTTCATTATTTAATAATGGAGCTAAACAGAGGTAGCATTGCTTAGGAAGATGCCTACGAACAAATTCTTTTATGAAGAAAACCTTCGTGTGCTTCATCATATCGTGAGAATGCACAAGGTGTCACGGGAATTTAGCTCTGATGATAAATAGAACAAATAATGTTTATAAGCTTTCTGTGATAATGATAAACGTGTTTCGAAATATTTATCCACTTTAATATTTTGCTTTTCCTTGTTATTGTAAAGTATCTTGCTTTAATTAACCAATTATTAGGATTTAAGTCTTTACCATAACTTCTCATTTTCATATTCCTCACCAAAATGCAAATTAGCAAATTCGTGTGTATTTAAGCTGAGATTTTGAGATTTTAATTCTTTTGTTCAGAGAACTTCTGGTAAACACGTCTTGATGTCAGTATTAGCCTCCTTTTTTTAACATCTCTGCTTAAAAGCGATATTCCGATCTTAGCGGTCTCTCTAGCCGACATTTTAAATACGTGCGGCCAACTTGTTCTAATTCAGCCAATTTGTTCTACCATGGTTATGCTAAGATGAATATCTAAGAGTGGTGAAAATTTTGTCTGTAGCATAAGCTGTGACTTTATGTTCAAATATTGAAGATTATAATAAAAAAAAGTTATTGAAACCTTCTCGTGTATTTTGTTGTTCAAGACGTAAACTTGCCATCCGTCTAGTAGAGTCTGTAAGACTTTAACTCTAGTTTCCAGGTACAATAACTGCCCTACATTATGAATAGATAAAACTACGGATGCTATTACATTTTATTCAGAATTAAGATTTCGAGGGATTTTGCAAGCTATACATTTGTTCATTTCTAATTAAAATATGGCCGTGACGTTTCATAGAAAAACTCTTTCTTAGACATCTGTTGATATTTTGCCATGAGCAATCATAATTATCCACGACTACATTGTTGACAAGCAATCGCTTCTCTGTGCCATTTAGCTAAATTAGTACAACGTTTTGTTAAAGAAATCTCAAAAATATTTTCGCTTTTAAAGGAAAGCGAATATACAGTTCAACATTTGTTTTATATAGCGATTACAGAGAATTACAATAATTTAACCTTTAGTTATGAAATAACATGGAAATGCAAGGTAATTTTGGAGGATGTTTCACAATGCAAATTACAAAACTCGGTTTTCTACTTTGGGGTTAGTCAGACTAAAAGTTGCACAAAAAATGTTACCGGGTTTTTCCAGCCAGCAGTTATATGCATGTCTCAAAGTTTAAGCCATGCATGTCTAAATACATGTCATATCAAGGCGAAACCACGAATGGCTCATTAAATCAATTATGGTTTCTTGGATCGTATCTTTACTACTTGGATAATTGTGATAATTCTAGAATTAATATACATGTTTAGATTTTCAGGCTTTATTAGACCTGAAAATAAAAACCTTATTATTAAAAGAAGGCCTTTATTAGAACGAAACTAATTGGACCTTGTGCCCATATTATCTGACGTTTCCATATAATTTTGGGGCTGATCATACGGTCTTGTTCCGGCGACGTATCTTTGACGTGTCTGCTTTATATTAACTCCAGGGCAGTTTTTCAGGATATTTCGCAAAGCAAATGACAAACCTCGCTTTTCGATTTCCAGCTAGTCTGAATAGAAGTTGCAGATGCACTAACTTTGACGGTTGTAAATGATGGAAGATGTTAACAGATAATATTCCTTTCCTTCAGACACCGTACGTTACTATTTGCTAATGCTAAATCACTGAATCATCGATTACTCGGTCTAATATGCTATCATATTATTTCTATAATTCCAATATGCTTGTCCTCTTTCCAGTTTTGAAAGGTGAAACTACATTTTGCACATATTATTTCTATTTCTTCTTCAAATTTTAAATTTAATTAATAAAAAATTTGCATTTTATATGCAATTTGTATTTTCTAGAACAATTTTGTAGCTTTCTTAGAGGTCTCCTAGGGAATTATATCAAATAACATATGAAACTTTAAGAAAAATTTTAATAATCGTCATATTAGACGATTATTCAAGTTTCGGTATTTTGATATCTAATGTTTCCCGATTTTAAGATAACGATATTGATATGTCTATCGTAATTTTTTTAGTTTTACTACACCCTCGAGTTTTACGCTCGACCTGAAATTTTACTATCTCCCTGATACATTAGTAATCTGCAACACGCTTACAATTACAAGGCTTTGAAGCTTATGGACTCATGATTATTCTACCAAACTAAAAAGACGAAACATATTATTCATGAATTCATGAAATTACTCATTTTACTTGCTTTAATGAATATAAAGCATTCTTCTGAAAATTCTCGTTACTTATATTGGCGTAAGGTAGCAGTTGCCATTAATTTAATTCATTTGTATGAGATAAATTTTTGAGTGCTGCCACAATTCCAAAATATTCAATGAAATCATGCTAAATAATGCATAAAATTTTAAAACTGGTAAAAGCAAGAAAGATTACTCAGCACACACACACATACACACACAAAAAATATATTAACATCTGTGGTGCAGTTTGATATTATAAAGTCGTTAGAGAAATGAATACACACACAAAAATATATTAACATCTGTGGTGCAGTTTGATATTATAAAGTCGTTAGAGAAATGACCGAATACACTGGCAAACACAGAGGCGGTAATGATGAAAACGGTATGTGAAGATCAGTAGCGAAAAATTAGGTAAGAGATGCAGTGTATTACATAATATCTATAATGATGATGGAAATATTATATATAGAACAGTTTCGAATAGGAAATATTTGAAAAGAGATCTAGAAATAATATAATATTATTAGGTTCCCTGTGTCCATCAGGCCACTAAGTATGTAATTTTCTATCTTTTGTCTTTCCCTCCGAGATCTGTCATCTGCTTTGGTTGACGTGAAAGGGACAGAAGTACGACACTATGCTCGATTAATGCATATTTTCTAGCATATAATTCTAAAATAATCTGAAATATATCCAATAATCTGAAAAATTACCTTAAAACAGTATGATCTTTACTTTTTTAAGTCAGGCATTTCTTTAATGTTGTATGAAACACGTGCTAAAAGATATTATTTCTTTTCGCATTTTTTCCCTTACCCATAAAAGTGCAAAATCTCATCAAATTTTTTCTGTTAAACTGAAAACAATATAATGTAAATTATAAACTCTGTCTCTTTGGAAACATAAACTTTTGAAAAGTCTTTGAAGAATTATCTTCAGGCCTTGGGAAACCAAACAGAGATCAGAAGAAGGGTGTGTAAGACCCTTTATTCGATCATAAAATTAACAAATGACAGAACTTGGGTTACAAGAAGCCAACACTTCTGGCTTAACAGAGATACATAATAAATAGTAATTTCAAGATGTGTAGGTTAGCCTACCGGCTCAGAATCCTTTAAGGTAACTTGGTCTAAACTAACCGGCGAGACAAGCAAGAAGCACATCAACTAAGATGCGTCTCCAACTAATCTTCAACATCATTAAAATTCACAGAATCGTCGTTGCCACGTGCGAATCTTCAAAACACCTTTAAAATACACTTTCTCCGCATTTTTACAGCATTTGTTGCGCGATTACATTCTTTTTGATTCGTAAAACTAGACGTACCTGATGTGCTACTTTGCGGCTACCATTATTAAACAAAAAATTAAAGCCTACATACTTATAAACCAGAATTTACTTACGTGAAGTTTTCTTTGCTCAGTGGTGTTTACACGTTCATGATAAAACGCTTCTTTAAACGCATTTGAACATATTTTAACAAGTACTCTCAGAAAGATGACATTACTTGTTTCAAAGTGATTAAGTTTTGTATTTTTGTAATATTTAGAAACTCCTTTATAATATGTGCGTTCTCATCGAAATCGAAGGAAAACAATCATCTCTCTACTTTAAAAAATATTAACAACTTTTTTAAAGTTTTGAATTCAGATTTTATTTTCTTGCAATTCGAACTCCACTTGTTTCAAAACAAAAGAGAAGTTTACCAAATCTATAAAAAGCCAAACTAAATTTTTGTCTTTTATAATCCGCACTCCAAGGAAAAAGGAAGGAACTCGGAAGACCAGGTGGCAATTAAGAAGCGGATTTGGCGCCGACTCATGGATCGATAATAGACGAACCGGAAGAAACAGGACTAAAAATTTCTAAAAAAAATGAAATTGATAAGAGAAGAGACAATGGTTTTGTCCATTTTCTGTCTACTATCGATCGCGTTGCCATGACACCGACCTCTGCAAGGTCATCATGAGCTATCTAAGAATTGACATTCCTAAACCCTTCTGTCACCAGTTATTTCAAATATTGTTTTACAGAAATCTTCAGTGGAATCGAATTCAATGAAATTTTTGTAGCGCAAAATTGTTATCTTTTGCACTTACTCTCGCTCTTTGGACTCTTCCAGCTGTGCTTAAATGAATGACTTCTTAAAATATTTTCAGTTTCCTTTAGAAATATATATAATATTTAAAGTAGTAATTTTATTGCGCGGAGAAAAGGCAAATTTCGTGGGTGATCGCCGGCTAAGTAATGAAATTAGCAAAACCTACACAGTTTGGTATTTTCACTAACGACTTCGAGAAAAATTTTGCCGTCGAAGATTCACATTGATATTCTTGGGGGAAAAATGGCACACCAGAAGCGAAGCAATGATACAAAAAATTAGGATTTAACCCCGATTTTGATTTCTCATCATTATTTTAGATTAAGGATACCATTTAATTGGCTGGCATTTTTATACATTACACTGTACTCTGAACACGCACGGATTTTCTTAATCGAGAAGCACATTTTGGAAAAAAGGATCTTTCGGCGTCGAAATTATTTACCGGTACAGATATTAAGTTACGAAGGTCGACTTTATGTAATTTCTGGAGACAAATGTTTTCGTATTTCAGATGTTCAATAAAATTAAAATAATAAAATTCAATCTTCTAGTTTATATTTGTGCGGCGGACCACACAGAGATGAGAAAAGCATGTGTCCGGTCCACACAAGTCATTGTTTACAAGCTTTTATGATGTGCCAGACGACCCAGTCTGACAACGTAGACGCAATAATTCGTTCCAGTTTACACTACAAGACACATAACTTCACGGCGAGTGTCAAGAGATTTTAGCATTCTGCACTGTGTCTGTCGTCAAAGCCTCTCGATTTCAGAAGGGCTGACGAAACAATGATCTTGTTTATCCTATGATATCGTTCCTGATATAACGAACCAGAGAATGTAAAATACTATTGAAAAAGTAAGGAGGCGTAGTTAATCAATCTGAAGATTTTTTCCATCAGAACAAGACCTCAGAATGCTCTTGAACTCTCGGCTAGGGAGATCCTCGTTAGCAGGTTCCTCACGTCACGAGGACTATAATTCACTTCCATACCTGCTCTATGCTATCCAGTAATTATATATATATATAATATTCTTTAAAAAGTTAAAACTTGAACGATAGCGTTTTATGGTTTTGTAAAAACTGCGCATCTAGCTGCAGTTGTATAATTCTATTATTAACAAGTAAGAATGCAAAAGCTATAGTACACCCTAAACCCTCTGAATCCTATGCGAAGAAGCACGTTAGTGCCAAAGTGTAACGCACGTCAGTGCGTTAGTCCTATATTACAACCGAAGAAGATTTAGATTTTTTTAGATTTTGTTTTCTTCGGTTGTAATATAGGACCAATAGTGTTTCAGAAATTAACTAT
>KK116643.1:4531-19197 GCA_000611955.2 Stegodyphus mimosarum | reverse complement strand
AGATAGAAAAGATTTAAATTAAAATAAACTTGGTTAGTTTAACTAAAACCTTACAATGTAACCCATTAAATGATCAGACAGCCGTTGGGCTTCCCAGTGTCTGAGGAAACTAATGAAGTTAGAAAATTTATGTAATATTTTATCAGCATGCAGGATTTTTAATGCGTTTTTGATGAAAATTAACCGAATTTAGTAGTTCATTTACTATTTTTTCTACTTCTCATACCATTACATTTACATTGAAATTTGATTCATTGCCAGATATCTATATGTTTGTTCTTTTTCCCATCCAAATGCACATTTCGTGTCTCACATAATTTCATTACATATGATTTAACAAATTTACAAACAAGTTAGAAGTAAAGTGAATATTTCCTGAAATACTGCACGGTATTTCCTGAATACTGTCACTGCGGAAAGTATTCATGAGTATCTTCATTTTGTAGCCTTAATGTTTCTTTTCCTGTATCCCTAGTAAAATTTTAGCATAAAATTTTCAGTTTTGACGGAAGTTATTTTCGAATGACTGTGGTGCTATCGCGTTTTCATAAAGCGTTTGTGTGAAGTTACAAGTATTAATACTTTGAATAATTATCTTGTAGAGACATTAGGTTTATTTCGAAGCAGGAGTCATGAAAAATATGCAAGGCTTTCGCCGGGAATCGAACCACGGACCTCTGAAATACCGGCTCAGTGTGCTGACCATTACACCACGAAGGCACGCTAAGAATGTGGGAGATATACCTTATAATCTTACCTTTTGAATACTTTCAATACTACCACTTTTTACATTACTGCCACTGCATATCATTGAATTTTCAAGTATTTTCCCATTTACCTTTTACATCGCCTTGTAAAGGCTTGGGAACAAAATTTCTACTAATTAGTTATATTGTTTGATTTAATAATTTTGTTACACGTTTCGAAGATTTAACTTTAACAACATTGCCACGTAGAATCAGAAATTTAGGAAAGAAATGTAATTTTCTCTTAGTATACTACAGGAATAGATTAATTTTCTCTGACACTGATGTATTCGCATGCAGATAATGCAGACTTTTAACTCAACCTCATACAGAACTTGAGTGTTTGCTCTACGTCACCACGATCACTGACATGCATTGTCATAGATTTTTTTCGTGGTCTATTTCTCTCTTAAAAGAATTAAAAGCAAAAAGATTAAAACGAGAAAACCTCATCTTCATAAGATATATCAACGCTTTGATTTAAATTACTAGGAAAATACGAATCGTTGTTTCGTAAACATGTTTCTCTCTGACTGAAACGTTTCTCCTTTATTGTATTTGAAATGAACAATTAACCATACGTAACAAATATTTCATTGATGAACCCGAGTTAACCAGAATTATATTTTAACTTACTGTACTACATATCACGTGAATATGAGAAGAAAGTCGTGTTTTCCTCTAACTGTTTATTTTCCAAGTCGAATTTTACTAACGCACACATGTGCTTATTAGATTAAAAAAAAAAAAAATTAAAGACTGAAATGAGTGTTTCATTCCCATATTTGTACTTTCTGACTTCATTCTACTGAAATGAAGACATTCATAACTTATTACGAAGAAATATTTGTACATGTTATACTTTTTTGATTAATTTTCATACCACTTGATTATCTTTGAAATTTTGTTTCCTAGTCCAGTACTAAGATATTACTAATTTTCGCTTTTTCAATGCATTTCGTATGTGGCAAAAAACTCAGTTTAGAAACTTTTACTTACTTAACACCTTGTATTGCATTGCTGAGCCGGGGCCATGCTTTCATTTTTATTACACATCATGAGAATATTTTTTAAAAAGGCATATTTTTTTACTTCTGTTAACACAATTGTAACCAGTATTTTTCTATTACAAAGATTTCTTTAGTGAAATCTTAAATGCTAAGCTGAACGTTTCATTACTAATTTGAAGATTCTGGATATATCCTACTCAAATGTTCATAATTGATTAGCAAAATAGTTTATATGTACTATGTTGCACTTTTGGTTAATTTTTAAATCGTTGTTCATCTATAACACTCGATTTCTAGTGAAGTGTTGAAATGATTATTAACTTTCCGCTTTTCCAAAGAATTTCCTATCCACATATGTTCCGTGCAGAAAGTTTTCCTAACTTACTAATATTACGACCAAAATAGAACACCTGCAGAATTTTCTTAAAGATTTATATATTTGTTTCTTTACAAACATGACATGAATACATACGTTTGATTATTTAATGTGTATTTTCCTATACCAGAACGTACAGTTTCGAACGAAAATTTTTAAATGTTCTACAAAAATTATGTATTTGTGATGTCGTTGTCTTTTCGCAAACGTTTTGAGAGTACGCTTTCGGTAGTCACATTTCGAAACTGTTTTTTCTTTGCTAATGGTACATTTGCTATTGGAAACTATTTTATCTTCACTGTTGGTATATACCAATGAATTCTCGATACTTTTTTGGTTTATTTTCAGCTTATGAGTTATTTAAATATTCAAAAATATGTTTGTAGATAATTTATGTTGACATTTGTGATAGATTTTTTGGATGATTTTGAAAAATGTATTTATTTTATTGACGCGAATGAAACTGGTGTTTTCTTAAAATTTTATTGTTCACAGTATTAGCCAATTATAACACAATGCCGGAATTGTCCTCATTATTCAGCATACATATGAACTTCAGTATTCCAGATCTTTCACGCAATTGTAAATTTTCATATCAATAATAAGAAGACGATTGGAATAAATGCATATACAGACATAAATTTGGGAATTTGGATAAAAATTTGGAAGTAAGAAATTCTTCAGATCTGAGAAACTCAGTAAAATGTGAAAATATTCTACCTAGTCCAAGCTTATTTTTGGATATGACATAGGATATAAAACGTAAATTTACTAAAAAGAGATATAATGATGATCAAATACTGTGCAAAAATCTGGACGGTAAGTATACAAATCTAGTTAATTATATGACAGTTTTTCATAAAAAGTGGTTACAGCGAAGGAAACATGCCGGCAATCTCCGGGAACATTCAGTGGGCACCTGACCTTCGCTCTTAAGTAGAATTCACAAATGTAATACAAACTTTTGTAAGAGCGAAGATCAGGTATAAAGGAAGATAAAGAAGAAACGTTTGAGTCAAAGGGGAACATGTTTACAAAACAATGATTCTTATTTTCTTAGTAATTTAAATCAAAGCGTTGATATATCTTATAAAGACGAGATATTCTCGTTTTAATCTTTTTGCATTTAGTTCTTTTAAGAGAGAAGTAGACCACGAGAAAAATCTATGACAATGCATGTCAGTGATTGTGGTGACGTAGAGCAAATACTCAAATTCTGTATGAGGTGGGTTAAAAGTCTACATTATCTGCATGCGAATACATCAGTGTCAGAGAAAATTAATCCATGCATGTAGTATACTAAAAGAAAATTCCATTTGTTTCCTAAATTCCTCATTCTGCGTGGTAATGTTATTAAAGTTAAATCTTCGAAACGTGTAACAAAATTATTAAATGAAACAATATAACTAATTAGTAGAAATTTTGTTCCCAAGTCTTTAGAAGGCGATGTGAAAGATAAATGGGAAAATACTTGAAAATTCAATTATATGTAGTGGCAGTAATGTAAAAAGTGGTAGTATTGAAAGTATTCAAAAGTTTGTCGATAAGATAATTATTCAAAGTATTAACACTTTGTAACTTCACAAAAACGATTTATGAAAATACGATAGCATCACAGTCATCCGAAAATAACTTCCATCAAACTGAAAGTTTTATGCTAAAAATTTACTTGGGATACAGGAAAAGAAACATTAAAGGCTTCAAAATAAAGATGCTCATGTAAACTTTCCGAAATGACAGTATTTCAGGAAATATTCACTTTACTTCTAACTTGTTTGTAATTTTGTTAAATCATATGTAATGAACATATGTGAGACACGAAATGTGCATTTGGATGCAAAAAATAACAAACATATAGCTATCTGGCAATGAATCAAATTTCATTGTAAATGTAATGGTATGAGAAGTAGAAAAAATAGTAATGAACTACTAAATTCGGTTAATTTTCATCAAAAACACATTAGAAATTCTGCATTCTGATAAAATATTACTTAAATTCTCTAACTTCATTACTTTCCTCAGACACAGGGAAGCCCAACGGCTGTTTGAGCATTTAATGGGTTACTTCAAAGATATTAAAGAAATAACGTTTGGGGAAAACATGGATATTTTCAAAAAAATGTTTCTCTTATGTTCTTTCGGTATTATAATTGTAAACAAGAAGTGCAATAATTAAGTAAATATGTGGCTAAATCTCAGGAAAAACTTTAAATTAACACGAAATGCTTTTTTAATGTCTATGTAAATGGAAAACAGTGATCGTAATGTACGTATATGAAAACAATCATAGTTCATATACAGGGCATTATAATTTTGATACCAGTCTATGTGTGGGGTTTTACAGTTTAATTCTAAAGTTCTAACTTAGAACCCCACGAACACTAACAAGCGAATAATCGCTTAAGTGTGTGAACAAAACACGTAAGACTTAAAGAGGGTTTACAACCTTTTATTTTTCAGTGTATTTACAATCAGTTCTTACTTGCAACTTTACACAAAACCTCCACTCGGGCTTGACTTAAAAGAATAACAATTTAAACTAAACAGCTTAAATAAGCTATTTTAAAGGTATAGCCGAAGCTATCAGAGATCTAACTAGTTGGCCCCCAAGTATTAATAAAATTGGCGAAGCGAATCAAGGGCCTAAGGTATGGCTGAGCGTAGTAATAGCTAAGAGCGACGTAGCCAAACGCGCGCTAGTCAAGGAATCAGACACTCTCTCTGGATGTCATGAAGTCACGACTTAAATAGTACTCTTTCTCATTTGCATTAACTGCGTTTCTGAATTTTCATTCTGGCAGGAAATTGTAAGCTGAAATTAGGGTAAGGTAGGAAAGATACAAAACTTAAAATAACTGTTAATAAACTTAGGATAAACCTTACATCTTTCCCCATCAGAATTTAACTACTCCAATAATAAGGGCTTAAAACGACCTTGTTTAAGAGTTTAAATACTAAACAAGAAGTCTTTAATATCAAAATTTTAAACTTCTAGAAATTCTGCTTTCTTGAATGAATTCCATTATTAAAACTTTTCGTGTTTAAGGCCAACTTTACACAAATATTTAAAGCTAGATTAAAACTAAGAAAAATACAGATTCACAATCTGAATAGCTTTTACATCCATCTATTCATCTTTTCTTTCAATCAGACGTCAATCTGCATCTTCCAGTCCTCTTTAAGGAAAAAGTATTAGTTCTATTCATAACAATTTCCATGTGTTAAAACTCTTTCTTGAAATTATTTTGGCCCTTAAACATTTTCATTCACACCAAACTTTAATTCTTCTCCCCCCCCCCCCATGCTCTCGAGAATTTGTCCTGAGTGAGAAGAGGTTTCTATGTTGTAATTCCGCGACGACATACTACCACTATACAACCACTACGAACTGTAATAAAGTCTACTTTCTAGACCTTAGAAAACTCCTTAAACACAAAACTAGACCTAATGTCTAAAATAGAGCTTAATTTTAAAATTCTTAAGTGAAGCCTGGAGAGCCTAACTTCAAGCACATTCAATCTATACTTTCATTCAATTCATCTTTTATACATAGTATTTAGAGTCATGCTTGACCAAAACTTACATTTGTATCAGTTTAACTTTTACAATAGTTTAAAAGCTAACATTAGCATTTCACATTCAATAGAACATTTTAACACGTAATACTTTAAAATTCATTTTAAGTCATTCGTTATAGTTGCTATACAAAATTCACAAAGCTTAGCTACAATCTTTAAGTTAACACAATTGAAGTCTTTCGACTAAACATATTCAGAAATTAATTTCTCGGAACTTGAGAATTCTAAAAGGAAGTATTTACAAAATAAATTTTCACCAACTTGCGAATTTAATTTCTTTTCTGTTTAACAGATAGTTACAAATACATACTCGCAAACTTGCGAATTCAATTTCTTGCTTTAAACAGTATTTAGCAACTTTAAACACATGACATAAATCGAACTTTCAACACAAAATAGAAAACAAAGAAAATTTTCACTTTCTTTTTGGTTTCTATACTCGTACATTCTCTTGGCTCAGAACTCTTGAAATGTTGGAGATTTCAAATTTCAGACTCTAAGTCGTCTCGGGCGGCTGGTCTTCGCTTCTGGACGTTCTTTTCTTTTCATTCCTCGGGCGTTGAAATGGGGAGCTTTCCTTGTCGGTTGAGGATTTAGGAACTCCTAGTTTCCTCTTTGGTTTGTAGCTTGCCGACCTTGTTTCTGAATCTTTAAAAACCCTCTTAGTTCTTCTGGGTTCCTGAAAAGGAATAGACCTCGCGTCGTCGGGTTGTTTTCTTTTCATAGTTGCTTTCTGTTGGCATATTCTTGTGGTATCACCTTGTGGCTTGGGCAAAGAACCTCTATGTAAAGAAGGAAAGGCTCCATAGACGTAATGTAAACCACTTTGTCTGCAACGCCGCTACAAAGAAAAGGGAGCATTCGCCAAGGGGTTTGGCGACGGAATCTGTTGGCGAGAATTTTCCCTCTGTGATGTGCCGGTTCTTTGGTACCTAGCCGACATTTTCCCCGTCCGCGACGTGTATAGGAAACTGAGGAACACGGGTTAAGATGAATCGTTCTTTGATTTGTCGCGATAATTTAAACTCGGAAATGATGAAATATTAGGTGAAGTTTCACTTTCACTGGCTGTTGAACTTCCATTGTCCATATCGCTACTTGAAACCAGAGAACCTATTCTTTGTTTAAACTCTTGCTAAACGTAACGGTCGAACCTGTCCAAACTAACTTCGACATTCAGCTTCGAGCTTTGGCGCCTTTTGGCGACAGATATTTCACACATGCGCAGTTGTTTCCCTTTTCGTTGGAAGGGAGCCACTTCTGCTTCTGCGAAGTTTTCCTTCTGAACAGTACATACTCTTTGGCTTGGGTTCTGTAGTTTGCCGTTTTCTTTGCTTATTTTGCAAGAGCCTTTTCCGCTGTCCCATAGGCGCTGGCTTTTGTTGAAGGGAAACTTTTATCTGTTTAGTACTCCTTGTTCTGGTGGAGCTTTGATCTTGTAGAAGTTGCGTTCGTTTCGCTGTGATTTCTTCAGTCTTATCGGCTTTTCTTTTCGTTGCTGGGCGGCGGTGAAATTAATATTCTTGGCGCTGTTTCAGGAGATTGCAGTAAATCTTTTAAGATTAGAAAATCCATACGACTATAACAGAGTTTCATTTGATCGATCTTCGCGATAGATTGTTGTCCACATTCTGCTTTTAAGTAAATCATTGAAAATTTTATCTTCTATATTATATACGAGCCTTCAAACCTGGGCTCAAATTTAGCTACCCTATTTTCGGGTGCAGATGAAAAGGCGTGCTTTAATTTTAGCACTTTCTGGCCTATGGTATATTCTACATCGCCGTCTCTTTGTATTGAAGTATAACTGTTGTTTCGACCTCGCCGCATCTGAATTTTTGATCGCCTCATTAAAAATTTTCTGAATATCATTCAATTTAAACTCTTCCTGTCTTTGTTGAACGAAAAATAGCTTATCGAGAGGCGTAAAAATTTTTCTTCCTGCGAACAATTCTGTGGGGTTTTTTTTTGGGGGGGGGGGTAGTGTCATACTTTCCTGTTCTCAAGGCAAAGCCTAATTCATTGACGCAGCTGTCCCAACGTTCATGATAATTCTTAACATATCCCCGAATAATTTTAACTATATTTTTATTTACGCGTTTCGCAATATTTGATTGCGGTCTATAAGGTACCATTTTTAGATGGCGTATGTCAAAGCCTGTGCACAGTTTTTTAAATAAATTACTAACGAATTGATTACCATTATCTGATATTACTTTTACTGGGGCCCCGTACTTTAAAATAAATTTATTTATAAACGAATCTGCTGATATATTTGCTGAAGCCCGTTTAGGGAGAATTATTTCTACCTATTTTGGGAAATGATCCACGATGGTTAACAAGTATCTGTTTTTATTAATCTTTGTTCTAGGGTAGGGAGCACGCAAATCAATGCCGACCAATTCATTTCGGAAAGTGGTTTTTATGCTATTTAAGTACCCGGCCGGGTTGTGATTAACGTTGTTAATTAATTGACACAAGTTGTAGCATTCATTATTTTAATTAACCAAATTATTTTTAGTTTGAACTTTCCTATCGATATCTCAAAGTTTCAGTTGCTGCCCGAATTTAGCGCGAGCGAGATATTTATGCAAATCGCATATATCTGTTAGCAGTTTAAAAGGCAGGAGTTAACGAGGGGAAAGACAGAGCCTTGGATTTATCGCCATAAAGCTGTGCGCGCAGATTTCCTCTGTCTACTGAAAGTTCGCCTTCATTGGCATTTGCAATTACTGGTGTTTGCTAGTGAAATTCGCATTATTGAATTTCACTAAGAGTTAAGTTTCCCTCGCCGTCCTACTTAAGCTAAGTTAGGTATTTGAATTTGTTAACACACTTTATTTCATATTATTTTAGTTCAGCCCAAGTAGTGGCTTACTCTCAAATTGGAGAGTTGTAATTATTTGAATTAAAGGGTCACTTTTAAACCCTCCTTCTGACTTTGTAGTTCTTCAACACTAAAGGACATAGCCTAGATTTGCTCACTGTCCTCTACATAGGGTTTCACAGCATATGCTCACAAAGAAAGTCAAGAGATTGAAGGAGAAACCTTATAAAGTGACATGGCATGACATACGCCGTCACAACTTTGTATAACTGCGGAAAATACTCCGCTTCACCCTTTGCAGGGTTTTCCTAACACCAAGATAGGATCCTAATTCCGAGTCATGGAGCTCCTCTAGAATACTTAAGAGTAGACTCATTGTGACTACCGGCCGCAATTCTTGATTATCCTTGGTTGTATTCGTGCAAAAGAGTAATTTATCTATAATTTCATAATGGGCCGCCCTATTGCGAATAGCCGTTAAGTCTACATGTTCAAAATTTTCGGCATCTTCCAGGTAAGCGTAAATATCTTTAACTTCTGGTTTCATTTTTAACTCGGCGATTATTGTTTCCCTGGATTCAATGATTTTCGCAGTTAGCATCGTACATTTAATTGTATTTCCGTCTTCACGAGCTTAATCCTTGAGAGGGCATCTACAACTACATTTTCTTTACCCGGCGTGTGTCTTATTATTAAATTAAATTCTTGCTGTTTCATTGTCCAACTTATGAGCCGAAGCGAAAGATTTTTTCCGGAGTATAGGCGACCAGCTGCCGCATGATCTGAATACACAGTTATTGGGGAA
This sequence comes from Stegodyphus mimosarum, assembly GCA_000611955.2. Classification (NCBI taxonomy): domain Eukaryota; kingdom Metazoa; phylum Arthropoda; class Arachnida; order Araneae; family Eresidae; genus Stegodyphus; species Stegodyphus mimosarum. Next base: position 9,855 of record KK116643.1, on the reverse strand, counting down.
CTCCCAAAGAACACCCGAAGTTTTTGCATCGTTAGTAGGACTGCGATGGTTTCCCACTTAGCTGCAGTATAATTTTCCTGAGTTTGATTAAGCGTCTTGCTAAAAAAAGCTATCGGTTGCCCATTTTGGGAAAGAACTGCGCCAACTGCGTAGTCTGATGCGTCTGCTGCAATCTCTAAATTTTGATCCCCTTCCGGGAATTTAAGAACAGGGGCATTAATTAAGGCGTGTTTCAATTCTTCAAACGCCGTGTTCGCCTCCGCTGTCCCTATGAACCTAGTCTTTTTTCGTTTAAGCACCAACAAAGGTTTAACTATCTTTGCGAAATCTTTAATGAATACTCTATAATAGGAACACATCCCTAGGAAGGACGATAACTTCTTAGCCGTATTTGGCGGTGGATAACACTTGATCGTTAAAATTTTCGAATTGTCACTTTCTATACAGTTTCTTGAGATTTTATAGCCGAGGTACCTCAATTGCTTGGCGGCAAATTTGCAGTTTTTAGGATTAACTTTGAGGCCCGCTTCATGTAATAATGCAAACACTTCCTCTAAATAATGTGTTCTTCTAAGATTTCACTCGTTACAATAATATCATGGAGCTAAATGACAGTACTTTTTCCCAAAAATGGCCTTAAAACAATATCCACAACTTTTTGAAATGTAGCCGGAGCTCCGCTTAAGCCAAACGGCATTCTCAAAAAAGCATACACGCCTGACTTTGTCATAAAAGCCGTCTTTTCGACATCCTCGGGTTTTACTGCAATTTGAAGATAGCCTGACGTCAGGTCTAAGGTTGTCATATATTTAGTTGACCGAATTTTTCTTATAATTTCATCTATTATCGGGAGGGGATATGTGGGGTATTTCGTTATGCTATTTAATTTTCGGTAATCAATAGCGAATCTCCATGCATTCGGATAATCAGGTGGCAGTCCATTCTTCTTTCTACAGAAAACTACAGGACTAGCACAGGGGCTGGTACTTGGCGTAATTATTTTATCCTCGAGCATTTTCTTAATGTGTTGCTCGAGAATATCTTCCTTCACACGGTCATACCTGTTCGGCTTAGACCGAGCTGGGGGCTCATTACCAGTGTCGATAGTGTGAGATACAATCTGGCAGAAGCCAGGTTTTTCATTAAATAGTTCAGAAAACTTTCTTACCAATGCTCGAATTTTGTTTTTTTCCTCCTTCTTCGAGGTGATTCAACTCAAGGTCTGGCATTTTGTCTTGTTCAACTTCCACTTTATCCATCTTGACCTGTAAGGTAGAATCTTTAAAATTAATTTTTGCGCTAGCTGCGAGCAAGAAATCAACTCCCAATATGACTGCGGTTAATAATTTTTTTACCACGGGAAAGTCAATTTTCTGGACCTCGTTTTTTATTTGAACATGCAGTCCCACTTTTCCCAAGCAGACACACTGTTTGCCTTGGGCAGCAATCACGAGTTGTCTGAAACAGTCTGTAGTGACGAAAATGTTTTTTAAAAAAATCCTGCAACAGGAAGCTGCATTGAGCCCCGGTATCCAGTATGGCAGTAGTAGGGACGTCATTTAGTAGTATTTGGATTTCTGGCAAGGCCAAATTTTGGACGACTACCGTATTCAGCTTGATTTTTGAGGAATTTACCTTCTCACACGGTGACTTCACCCTCTTCCTACTCATCGTGATTAGTTTAAATCCTTTTTTGCTCCCCCTTTGCCCAAATGCTTTTTATTTCCCCACGCTTTGGTCTGACCGACTTTCCTTCTATCCGCCTTTCCTACCTTCCCCTCTAGTCGATAGGAATCTGCTGAGCTTGAGGTTTCGTTTGAAGGTGAAACCTTGAATACTGCGTAAAATTCTTCGCACGCCCATTTCCCGCCGTTCGAATACTCTGAAATTTGACAGCTAGTTCAAATAAGCTTTCCAGCGTTTGTGGGTTTCTAACTTTAACAAAGTCCTGACTTGATGGAAGCAACCGCGGCAAAATTATTTCGATGATTTCATTGTCGGGCCTTTTCCCATATAATAAGTTGACAATGTGGATCTTCCTTAAGTTAAAATCTGTTAATTCGTCAAAATTAGTTTGATATTTACTGAATAACTCTGATTCGAGTCTTGCGCGGTCTTTTACAACTGGAAATGCTTTAAATAGCGAATTTTTAAAATTCTCCCATGTATACGTTTCGGATTCTGGATCCCCCAACAGATTCTTGCCAATATTCTTGTACCAGCTGAGGGCTTGACCTTTTAAATTCGTCGTAGCGATGATTATTCTCTGTGGCTGATTCACAGGATATAACGTGAAGTGTAACTCCAGCTGTTCCAGAAAAGTCATTACGGATCCTTTGCGTCAAACGTTGCTGTTGGCTTCATCGCCTCTCTCATCGTTTCCAAGATGAATCCAAATCCCTCCATCGGATTTGGTTGTGCCTGAGGGAAATGAAAGGTGGGAGGGGTCAACGAGAAATCTGCGGTACCCAGCGGCATGGTTCGTTAAGAACAATTTCGGGCGCCAAATGTGGTGTTTTACTATTTAATTCTAAAGTTCTAAATCAGAACCCCACGAACACTAACAAGCGAATAGCGAATAATCGCTTAAGTGTGTGAACAAACCACGTAAGACTTAAAGAGGGTTTACAACCCTTTATTTTTCAGTATATTTACAATCATTTCCTACTTGGAGCTTTACACAAAGCCTCCACTCGGGCTTGAACTTAAAATAATAATAATTTAAATTAAACTAGCTTAACTTAGCTATTTGAAAGGTATAGCCTATATATAGATCTAACTAGTTGGCCCGTAAGTATTAATTAAATCGGCGAAGCCAAGCAAGGGCCTAAGGTATGGCCGAGGTTAGCAATAGCTAAGAGAGATGTAGCCAAAAGGCAAACGCGCGCTAGTCAGGGAATCAGACTCTCTCTCTCTCGAAGTCGGTGAAGTCACGATTTAAATAGTACTCTTTCTCATTTGCATTAACTGCGTTTCTGAATTTACATTCTGGCAGGAAATTGTAAGCTGAAATTAGAATAAGATAGGAAAGATACAAAACTTAAAATAACTGTTAATAAACTTAGGATAAACCTTACATATGAATTCGTTAAAATTAGCGGAAAAAAAGTAATTTATCACGTTCGCCTTCTTATGGTATATTCTTTTTTCGTTCTAATCTTTTTGCTTTTAAGTTGTATTATTTCGAATCTGAAGCTTTAAAACACAAAAAGCACTCTGATTTACCAACTTGTGCCTAAATGTAGAATATAACCATCAAAACGGAAGATTTTAGTCTAAGTAAACATACTACAGACAAAATAAAACTGACAATACTTCATTATTTTTCATGCCCTGTTCATGAAACAAGTTAAGGTTCTTATTCCTGACTTATCACGTTCCGAACATTTTCAGAAAAAATATTCATTCATGTTTTGAATACTCAGATGCTAATTTTGTTGCAAATCTTAACATTTTCTCATTCCATTTTATGTTTCGCTATTACGGTTTAGCTTGGAAAAACGTTTTTCTATGGATATGGCATACCTCTCCTATATTTCTGCGATTGTTCTAATAAATTACATTACCAACTAGTATGAACAAAATCCTTAGTTATACAGGAATTACCTTGAATTGCTTAATCGAAAACGAAAAATGCACTCCATACGCAAAAATAGAGAAAGTTTACCATAGAAAGTTCTCCGCGAACGCATTTTTTTCCTTGGTCTTTACATGTTTTTCTGTATTTATCACTAAGTTCATTGTATACCCATTTTTTATCTAATTTGTGAAGTATTCCTGTTTGAATGTTTTCATTTGAATAATTTTTAACTGATTTTAAAGCACATATATATTTTGATCAATGCTTGGGGAAATGAGGAACACTAATACCAAACGGTTTCCAGTACTCTATCTTTACTTCATCCTTTTTTCTTAAGAATGCAGCTGGTTAAAAGAGAAATGTGTTTCGTACTTTGTGAAATAAATTTTATTTACTTATTATGTGTTACGCTTATGATAAATAAAATGTTTTATATGTGCACAGAATTCTATGGCTGCTATGTTTAATTAAAATAATTCTTATTTGAAAATGTGGTCTTTGTGTTAAGTCATATTAAACTGCGTTAAAATTTTTAAAGTTGATCACTATAGTAGATCATTATATGGAGTTTCTCTCACTATTACCTATTATGTACGATATTCGTCAGAAATTTTATTTGCTATCTATGAGAAGTGAAATGTCAAAAAAGCTGTAAGAGTTCATTATTAGGCAACGTCATTTTGAAATGTATGCCTAATTTAGAATGTGCTGAAACGTTTAAGCGCTTCGTTGGATTATTATTGGGAAGTCATGTCAATAGTATATGTCATGTATGATGTTTATGCATAATGTTATTTACTATCAATCAGAAGCTAAATGTTAAATGTTCTCAAAGAGCTGCAAGAGTCAGTGTTAAAAAATAACGTCAATTTCAACTTTCTATCTTTAAATGACTGTGTTAAATCTTTTAAGTTAATTACTATATTGAATCATTATTTGGAACTCTACTCAATATTTCGTGTAATGTATTACAACTACGTAGGAGTTTATTTGCCAGGTATGATAAATTAAATTTCATTCTCAAAAGATGGTAGGAGTTCAGTCCTAAATAAATTATTGTCAATGTGAAAAATGAATATCTCTTAGTCAAGTTACAATAAATACGTTAAGAAGCTATGAGACTCAGCAAAAAATAATGATTGTACTGGATGAAAAAAAAAATATTTTAAGTTAAGAAATTTTTACATTCCAGGTTGGGAAAAGGCGGCCAAGTTTCCTTTCTATGGCTGAATATTAAGTCTAGGTGTATCATAGACTTTTTTTTCTCTTTCACAAATGTGACTATAATTCAAATTTAAAATAATAAATTATAGTGGGGATATTCTTTTCTTCAGTTAAAAATCCTATACCTTGTTAAGAAATTAAGGCTGTGATAAATTCAAATACTTTAGTGTTTATGAAATTCTGTGGTAAATGGTGGAATCATATTAGGAATCCAAGTGTTGTTTTCACATGAAAATAAAATCAAGGTATAGGAAATGTTTAGTGATTTTAGGTAGGTTGTGCACAATAAAATCCAAGATATTTTTGTAAAGAGTTTCAAAGCGTTAATCTGTGTTAGTAATACACTCACGTTTGTGAAAATTGCAACACCAAGAAGGAATCGTCATAATTGAATGCAATTTAATACACAGTTGAGTGGTAGTGGTACAAATAAATGATTAAATGTTCAAAGCAAACAAACAAGAACAAGAGATCAGAATCAGTATTTTGTGTGGCCACCACGCGCCGCAATAAGTGCTGC
>KK116642.1:149633-201502 GCA_000611955.2 Stegodyphus mimosarum | reverse complement strand
ATTAAACATATATATAATAATAATATTAAGCAGTAAAACTTTTAAAAACACAGTATTTCAAAATTAATTTCAAAAAAAAAAAAGGTCTTCTGGCTACACTAAATTCGCGCTCTTACAGTTACCGAAATAAAGCTCTAGGTTTGTCACAAGGAGCATACAGCCGGAAACCACAACCAAATCAAAATCGCGCCAAATAAAAAACTCTCGCCAAGCTTGGCGCTCACCCCCGATTATGGAATTTTAATTATTTTCAACAACTGCTGTGCTAGTTTTTCTTGCCTCAGATGTTTTGCACTTAAATAATTAGGTGAAAATCCGTTTTAGCCCACAAATCGCCAATTTGCACAAACCATAGCCGCCATATTTGTTTACATTTGAAACTTAGGAGAATAATGTATTTATTGCCAATCTAGAGAAACCAAGCTTCTCAACAACAAAGTAACGTCTTCTTTTATTATTGCGAATTAAATCATGCTTAATCCATTCTGAAATTATAATTTAAGTTATTAAATTATTCCATATATTGACTCAGCGTCGACAACAAATTAAATCAGTTTTTATGCCTTCAGTGTCTTTTTGCAGAGTGAGACCAAAAGTTAAGGTAAACAAAATGGCATCGAAGAAAAAACAAATATTAAAAAAAATATAGCACAATTTTTTTAAGAAAAGATGGTAAAAAGCTCAGAATATGCTGCATTAACAAAGTTGCGAAGGCGGAGCTAAGTGACATCCATAAATGGGTGGGACTAAGCTTCTGATGTCATAATGTATTCTCTATAGATATAGAAATTAGTATAATAAATTGCTTATATTTCAAATTAGCGTGATACAGTAAGTGAATTCTACCAATTATTAAAACGGTAAACAACGTCGCAGTCTCCCATACTTGTATTTCATACAGCTTCCGTATTTTCAAAGATTTTTAAGATTTAGCATTTATGCAAATAAAAAAAATATTTTTTTAAAATTGAAATTCACATTATAGAACATTTTAATTTTATCATTTTTACAAATTACTTCATTGAAACGACACAATCCCTTACATACCAGTAAGTAGACAATCTTCATTATTTTCTAAAAAAATTTAACTTTACATTAATAAAAAAAGTACTGCATATCAACATCATACACAGCTTTCATAGCACTGTTTCTTAAATTCTTAAATCTCATCATCTACACATTAATAAATAAAAAAAATTGTTTCTCACAAGGAGATAAAATAAGATAAGAAAATATATATAATACAAATCTAGAACACTAAGCAATGCTTCACACACACATATTATGAATGAACTCATATTATCAAGTGCAATTACGATAGCAAACACTACGTATTAAAATAATAAGGTAAAAGTTACATATAGGGTCAACGTTTACAGTTTTGCTACTGCTGAGTAGATCGTCAGACTATTGATATTTATCGTAAGTCGGAAAGCATTATCAAAATATCCAATCAAAAGAATTAGAAATACAATTTAAATAAATAAAAAAAAAGACTAAAGTATAATTTACAATTAAAACAACAATACAAATTTAAAATACACAAACGATACGTTAAACATTGCATATAAAATATGTTACACTACTGCTCGGCATAATACAGACACTCGCTTTGCCCATGTATATAACGATCTATATTCCCTCGATAAACATCAAACAATTGGAAAAACTCGGTGTGCATGTACACATCGACCTATTTTCAAAAATAAATAAATAAATAAATAAATAAATAAAAAATAGAGAATTGTACAAATTCGGCATTGCGCACTGCCTTGGTTTTGTCCATGTACATATCGATCTATTTTCTCTTAAAAACATCAGAGAATTGCACAAACTCGGCATTGTGAACTGCTTTGGCTTTGGCCCTCAATCTATTTTCACTTAAAAAAAACCCATCAGAGAATTGCATAAACTCGGCATCGTGCACAACCTCGCCAATGCGCACTACATAGGCTCTGCCCATGTGCACAGCGATCTGTTTTCATTTAAAAACCATGACAGACTTGCACAAACTGGGCATTGCGCACTGCCTTGGTTTTGCCCATCTTCTAGGATTGAGCCAAAAAGATAACAAAATATTAAATATAATCAATTTTAAAAAGAAACATAATAGAAAAAAAATTCACTTATCCTTTTCAAGAAAAATGGAAAGTCCTTTTGAGTGGTTTTATATATATATATATATATATATATTTGAACTTATGTCAGGGGGAACCCCCCTCAATCCCCCATCTTTAAGAAAATTTACTCCGTTTTATCTGCCGTTTCCGAAATATATACAGAAAATTGGCAAAAAACACACAGGGCACACACACACTCGATTAAGAACCACCGCATAAGTTGGTTCAGTTGGCCGTTTGAATTAATATTCAAACGGCAACTGAATTAACTGCTCAAATTAACAAATAAAATTTCAAAAAATTAAAAAAAAATTGAAAGCCTTCAGATTTTATATTACGTCCTAAGGGGCGTTTTTTTAACGTTTTGTGTGTTACCGTTACTTATTAAATATATAATTTTTTTCGCATTTAAACCATAAAATTCAATTCAACAGCAATATCGGAAAATAATTTTAAAATGAGCATATCTTTAGAATTTCCTATACACAGTCTCACGCGCTGGAGATAAAAATGTTTTTTCTGTACAACGTTGTCATTGCTCGCCTTGAAATCCTTGAGTTTGTTAATCAAAAGTTCGTTAAAGTTTTACAAAATATGAAATCGATAATAAAACAAATTCCAAATTTCAAATTTGGGCTTCCAAATGCCCATATTCTGGTAGAAAAGTGCGTTATTAAAAATTTGATAGCTCTAGGTATCTTTGTTTTATTGCAATGCGAGAAACATATATGCATTTATGCAGTTTCTTCATTATTTAATTTCTTTAAACATAACACAGGGCGATAATATTTAGTAGCAACAATTTGAATAATAATGTAGCTTCAAAATAACGGGTTAGCCATGTTGGCGCATTTATTGCCCATTCAAATAAAAAAAATCGCCAAGCAGTGGGGTAAATCGCATTTGAGCGAATAATTGTATCATATAAAATTACTTTCTTCAGGTGTTTCAATTCAAGTAATGTTTTAATCTGATTAAACGTAGACGCGGTGTTTTCAACGCTGTGTTTTTATTCTATTTCTTTGCTACAAAAGTAATAATTTAACCGTAGTTCAGTATTTCATATTCGTAGTAAATATACTTATTTACGATCGCCTGCGATCTTAAAAAACAACGTTTTCAACAAAAAAAAAAAAAATTATATTAGTTTAAACGATATCACATATTTTAAAAATTTTTCTATGCAAAACGGCGTTTTTGAAGATGGTAGGCGATTGTAAAAACCGCGTCATACTCGCGCCAAAAAATTGCCAAACCGTGCGCCCAAAGTAGCACTCTTGTCCGCTAGTGTAATTTAAAATTTGATTCTACTCTCCCGAAAACTCAAGAAACGACTGGGACATCGACAGAATGCTAAATTTAGACTGTATATTTGTGCATTATAACTTCGATTAAGGATGCATGAACACAGTGTTCAGCTGATATTACCATGTAATTGTATACATGATATAATTACATATTGCATCATTTTCTGTAACCTGTTTTTGAGACGCTGAGGTTTTCTTAGTAGAGATTTAATTTAATCTTTGCATGGAAAAAGCATCTAAAGATACGCACATAGTACAAAACTCACATTTTATATCAGGGCTTATGTGTTGCTTAAGCTCTTTATGTTTGACAGTAAGATAATTTGAGGGTCAAGAAACATATTCTTTGTTGCCTTTTTTACCTTATCTTGAATCCATAAATTTAATAAAATCCTGGTAAGGTTAAAGTGGTATTTCGTTTAAAAATTTATGAGATGGTAACGAAAACGGTAAAAGTTAGCAGTCGAGTACATTTCAATTTCATTTATCTCTTACACACTCGCAGGTGAGCTGAACATGTTTATTATTTTTTTTTTTTTCGTCTTTCCTAATTTCGTACACGTTTACCAATTTATTTGGAATAAAATTTTGGCTAAAAAGTTATCTATTGCCAACTGTTGATCATGAAATAATATTACTGACTTCCGGTCTTATTGTAATTAACTCTTAAAGGGAAATAGTAGTTTTGAAAGGCGAATATTGCATGCATTTTGCTGTAACTTTGGTTTTGAGTAACTGAACAGATTTTATATATTTCTGAAAGGATTACATATACATATATATATATATATATAATTTTTTCAATTACTGAGAAAGTTGACAAATTTTCTATTTGTTGTTGTTATAAATATTTCTTTCTGTTGTAATTAGTCCAATCTTTTCGTTTGATTATAAATGTTTTATTTCGGCATTATATGTAAGTTTTTCCTTGTATAATTTGTTTCTATTTGTGTTCGGACAACAAAAAAGAGTAGGGGAAAGAGACTAATTCAATGAGAGCCTCAAATTTGTATAGATTTTTTGAAGTATTGTATAGAAAATGTTTTTTAAAATTAATAACCATTATGCTAATTGACGATAGAGGTTTCAGTGAGTTGATCGCAATGAAACCCGGTTCTTGTTGTTCAGTTAATAGACTTTGTTTAAAGCTTCAAAACACTTTCCCCTTGACAAGTTCTGTTTGGAGCTCTAAACAAAAAAAGTTTAACTTTGGTTTTCACTGTTTTTGTATTTTCAACTTTTTTTACTTTTTCTGTTCCAAACGTATATCATAAAATTTGCAAATTCATAAAAATGGAAATAGGTAGGGGATCATGGTTCTTACAATCCTTAAGTAATTCTCTCATATAATTCATTTCCCATATTATATTTTTTTTTCAATATATAAACCGGTATATTTTATAAAAATCTGAAACTGAAGGTAAATCTTAAAATAAATAATAGAGTTTACTATTCACAATGTTAAATTTTATCTAAAAACATTAGAAATAATTTCTTTTTCAGCAAAGTGATATTATTTAATACTTCTCTATTGTAAACTAAAATAAATATAAACTTATTTAACAGTATAACTTGTAAAATCTAAAAATATTTTGCAGAAGTGTTAGTTTTTATATTTTGTTTATTGTACGAGCCAAAAATATTTTCTGTAAAATTTTATTTTGACAAAATTTATAAAATTTAGATTTAGCCGATACACACTCACAATAACTTTTTTAAATAATCGTATAGCCACAACCAAAAATCAGAAACTGAGAAAAAGATGTTAAAGATAAAAAAACTTTTTTGGTGCATATTTTATATTAGTAAAAATGAAATTAAAACAAATTCCGGCTTCATAAAACAAACCTTCTTTTCGCTAGAATACTGAATTTTAAACTTATTTTATTTGCCCGATGAGCGTTTAAATTATAAGTCCAAGTCGTAACTCAACCAGTTTTAAGGTAACTTCTGCTTTGCAAGCTCAGTTCTTATACCAATAATAGTTTTTTCATCATAACTCCTAGATTACTTTTACCCTAAATTACATTTAACAAAAGCTACAATAGCTTAATTCAAGTTAATATTTATAATATTTTCCCGAAGCTTAGTACTATACATAAAAAAAATTATGCTGAATGTTTTGTTAGCACTTGAATTCTGATTCTAAAATATTTTTAGACAAAAAGGGTGTTAGCCGAATGGGATTTTGCGTCATTCGCTATAAACGGCGAATCACTTTTCAAACTGTTGCCAGCAAATCCTATCGCCCTGTATTATCTTTAAAGAAATTAAATAATGTAGAATATGCGTATAGGTATGTATGCTCCTCGCATTGTGAAAAACCAACGGTACTTAGAACCGTTAAATTTTGAATAATCTAAGTAGTCTTCCACACGAACATTTGCACCTGGAAGCCCAAATCTTGAATTTATTGTTTATTTCATATTTTGTGAACCTTTAATGAAATTTTGATTAACAAACTCAACGATTTGAAAGCGAACAGTGACAACACTGTACGGAATAAATCAGTGCTCCGCAACCGGTGTGCCATGAGTAGGATATACGTGTGCCGCAATCAAATACATGTATTTGACATTTTGCAATTTTTTATCATGTATTTAATGCCCAATGACAATTTTTTTTCCTAAATAATGTCTATTTTAAATGTTTTTATATATTTCATTGTTGTGTGGTTGTGTGTGTGATTGTGTGTCAGCATTTGAATGTTTTCGGCACTTCCTTGATAACTCGGAACTCAAAAATATATAACTTTTTTTTAAACGAAATATATTGGTTTCAGACCATTTTAATTAAAAATAATAGCTCTTAAACTGTTTTTTTTTTAAATTTGAAATAATCAAATTGAAGAATTTTTGTTTTTTAATTTTTTTAAAAAGATTTCGATTATTATGATAATTATTATGATTGCATATAAATAAATATGTTATGGTTTTATAATTGTATATTTTTCAAATTAAAAACAAAAATTTATTGTAAATTTTGTGTATAAATCAATACATATATACATTAGCTTTTGGTGTGCCACGAAATTTCAGAAAGATTTTTTGTGCGTCGCAGGTGAGAAAAGGTTGCGGAGCACTGGAATAAATTATCAGGCTCATCACATGCTAGGTCAACCTTCGGTCTGGCAAAGAAGTGAGATTAATAAAATAAACACTACAGTGTCATTTTTTAGACGATTTCGCTATAAAAAATATTGTCTACTCGGTAGTATTTTCTATTCTTTTTTCTGAACTGGAAAATCATATTTTTGAAAGAATAAATTATCATGATAATTTATTCTCAAGTAGCAGGTGAACCTGCTACTTTTCATGCAGAATGGAGTTTTTGAAGTTTTAAAGAAGAGTGAATGGAAGACTATGTTTATGTTTCCGAAGAAAATTGTTCGTATCTTGTTAATAAAAATCTGATGTATACACCACATGACTTTCTTGTACGGAATGTTAAATTAAACGATTTTACATTTCATTTAAACTTATTGGATTGAATTAAATCTACTTCGCCGATAGCGCGTAAACCACAATAGAATAAATGCACTCTTTAAAATTCATTATATTTGTTTACCATAGCGACATTCTGGCGCTAGGTTCACTTAACAGCGTTACATTTCATTCATTTTATAACTCAGATGCACAAAAATTATGTATATCATTTGAAGAATTATCTAATCATTGCCACATGTTCTATTCAAATACTATGATAAATCTAAAACGACGTTTAAAAGAAATAAAAAAAAAAAAAGAAAAGAAAAGAAAAAAGAAAAAAAAAGAAACTTGTCACAGTATCTAAGGATCCAAGGAATAATTATTACGGAGTGCCTAGGGTAAAGAACCCTCTACCTCCACATCATAGTTAATAAAAGGAGCAGAAATAGGAAAAAATACATGAAAGACGTTAAGGAAAAATAAAAAGGAAGTCAACATGACTTGAGAAAAATTACAGAGACAAAAAGAAGAACTTATAAAAGTATTATAAGTTCGAAAAAATTAAGCAGCGATTAGCGAGATTCGATCTCGGGACCTTTAAATTCAGTATTTCTCATTCAATTAATTCAGTTCTCAATTCGCGACAAGGCAAAAATACATAGAACTCAAAATATCTATATTAAAAATTACCACGTAAATCTTAACCAATTATTTCCTCGAATAAATTCCAGAAGGGATTAAGCAATAATAAAAGATTTAATTCGCAATAATAAAATAAGGCGTTATCTTTGTTCTTGCGATGCTTACTTTCTCTAGTTTGGCAACAAATCCACTATTCTGCTAAGTTTCAAATGTAAGCAAATATGGCTGAAGTATGAAAAATGATTAGGCTTAGCCGCACTTAAACAAGTTTTAATTGTTGATAATTCTACAAATCTTGCACGCAGATTTACTAAAGGCACAAAAACCTTAACCAGAAGATAAGATCAACATAATTCAATCATTTTTAAAGCACAAAATGCACAATTGACCAACATATAAGAATACAAAATCTGTGCTCGCTGAGCCGAGTACTCGATACAATATATGTATATGTATATTTATATGTTTTCGGGGGCCGATTGCAACCAAAATAGGAAGGGCAAATCTACATGCTGTAGCAGCCCTATATGCAAAATTTCAGCTTTCTGAGGCTACGTTTTTGAGATGTGCGAAGTACATACATACATACGTACGTACGTACGCACAGATGCTACGAAAAAATCTCTTCAGAATCCATTTTAAATCAGTTTTATAATTCTTTTTTGTGGAAAAAAATCTTTTATTCTGGCCTTAGGTTGAGATATTACGCAAAAACATCGTTAAATTGCATTCAATAGCAGTCAGAATGGATATTTTCGTTGAAATATGATAGCCAAAATTTTTCGCGATTACAATACTTCCTTTTTACTTCGTACAAGGAAGTAAAAAATGCTGTGAAGACCACGGCTTTTTAATATCTAAACTTATGATAGGTAATATTATCAAAAACGTAGGGGAAAAACTTCAAAGTTTGACTTCAAGTAGTGAAACTGTTCCTGATCTATATCCAAGGAAAAAAACGGCATGTTTTAAATGCTGCAAAGGTAAGATCTTTAATGTTAAAGGCAAATCCGTTAAGAAGAGTTTCAAAATTATTAAAATGTTCAGTTTCAACTGTAAACAAAGTGATTAATGCTGATTTGAATCTTATAAAGGCGAAAAAACATAATGTTCATTTTTCTTCCCGAAATATCACAGAACGCATTGCAGAATTCTTTACGAGAAGCATTTATCCTGACGAAAATGTAAAAATGTTGTCACAATAGATGAATCTTTGATGTATTTAAATGAATGTAATTAAAAGAGGTCCATTTATTTTCATCAAAGAGGAGGAAAAAAATCTTAAAACAAGGTTCAAAGAATCTAAAGAAATTTTTTCAAAGGTATTTATGGTTGTTGCGGGTTTTGAATGCTACGGCAAATTAAAAATAAAAAGAGTGGGAAAAAATGTTACGATCAACTTCACATACACTCACGTTTGTGAAAATTGCAACACCAAGAAGGAATCGTCATAATTGAATGCAATTTAATACACAGTTGAGTGGTAGTGGTACAAATAAATGATTAAATGTTCAAAGCAAACAAACAAGAACAAGAGATCAGAATCAGTATTTTGTGTGGCCACCACGCGCCGCAATAAGTGCTGCTACACGACGTGGCATGGAGTCAAACAAAGTTTGAATGTCTGACTGAGGAAGAGCATTCCATATCGTTTGTACGCGTACCCAAAGTTCGTCTGCAGACGCAACAGGACGAGGATCACGAGCAAGACGCCGACCAATGACATCCCACACATGTTCAGTTGGAGACATATCTGGGGAACACGCAGGCCAAGGAAGAAGCTGTACCTGCTGCGCTGCAAAGAAGGATTTAACAATCCGAGCAGTATGAGGGCGGGCATTGTCCTGTTGAAATACAGCGCCTGGCAAGCTTTGAAGGAAGGGAACAGCTTCGGGCTGTAGAACTTCACGGATATACCGGTTGCTGTTCAGATTGCCCACAATTCGTAGCAATTGAGATCGTCTATGATATGCTATGGCGCCCCAGACCATAACTCCGGGTGTTCGTCCACTGTGGCGTTCGATAATGCACTCCGGAAGGTGGCGTTCACCGGCATAGCGTCTGACACGAATGCGGCCATCATGGTACCACAAATTAAAGCGGGATTCGTCAGAAAACACGACATGCTGCCAATCAGCACGCCAGTCTCTATGCTGATTGGCCCATTGTAGCCGCAGGCGGCGATGGTCGTGCGTTAGGGGGATCCTGTATAAAGGAGTCCGTGCGCGCAGTCCACACTGCAGCAGACGTCTACGAATTGATGAAGCACACAATGAAACACCTGTAGCTATTGACCACAGTGCTGCCAATTGTCTAGAGGAAGCTGTACGGTCCGTCCGCGCCATGCGGACCAGGTGTCTATCATCGCGAGCTGACGTCACATTTCGGGGTCCACTCCCGGATTTCCGAGTTGTCCGACACTCGTCCGTCCACTGCTTCCAAACGCGCATCACTGTGCTGCTGTTACGCTGCACACGAGAGGCTACTGCACGATACGACAATCCAGCTTCACGAAGGCCGATGATTCTCCCTCGTTCAAACTCTGTAAGTTGTTCAAATCTCGCTCTCTTTCGTCGACGAGGCATAAGTACAGATTGAGTTAACGTTTACCACTAGCAGATAACCACCGATAACCATACACGCCTCGCTACAGCCGTCTATTTATTCGGATCCATCAGCCGTTCAGAGGGCGCTGCTCAGCATACTCAGCATTCAGAGGGCGCTACGGATTTGCAATTCTAATCATTTGCATATCATGCGCTACTTTGCATTTCCTGAAAATTTCAGCTCACTCGCGTAAGTCCTTCATGGTGTTGCAATTTTCACAAACGTGAGTGTATTATCAAGAACATATTTTTACACTCAATTTTAAAATAAGAAAAATCTTCTTCATGCACAGTGCTGTGATAAGGTCGCATAGAGGTTCTTTGTCTAGGATGAATGATTTTCGAATGCATTGGTGCCTCTTTCACACGAGAAGAGAAATCCTGCTGCGTGCCTTTGTTAATGATTCCGGTTGAGGCCTCGAAAGTCATTCCAAGGGACAAAAGGATAAAAGAATTCTTTTCATCAGAGTCAGAATGCGGACACCTTTGTTATGTAAGAGTGAAAGAATCTTCTCCCCCTCAGAAGTTGAGAGCAGGTAACGACATTGTGAGTTAAAAAAGTATTTGGCAACGAGGAAGTGAGTTGGTTTTGGGAGAAGAGTCAAGACTGTCCTGCTAGAGCTATGGGCATTTTGGCCGGCTAGAACTATCACTCCTCGTGTATACAGTTGATAGTGTACTTTCCTGTATAATGACTTTCTGAAATTATGGGACTAAATGTATCTAAATCCCACATCGTCATGAATTGCGAGTGTTAATTAAAATTCATGTTATGATTAGAATTGAGTTAGTTCACTTCAACTCTGTATCACAACCGGGGTTTTGGGTAGCGGTTTTGGCCACCACACCACAGTGCCATCAATCGGTAGAACTGCGTCAAGACAAAGCAAGCAGTCCCACGTCAAAATCTACTGTTAATTTCCAGGGAAAAATAGAAAAAGAAACGGGTATCAAGGCCATACCGTTCACTCACATCCATATTAGATATCCTGATGTATTAACTTTGTATTTTTGCACTTATGAACTTTTAAAAGAGGATTGTTCAAACGTTGACCTACAATGCTCCTTGGTCTTTGGAAAGCTGTTCCGAGAGGAATGAGATAAAATATGTCCTTCGATATGGCAAAAGACTTTATTGTCTTGGATATTACGGTGTAGAAAGATTGTGAAGAATAAGGGTTATCAAATAGAATATTTAAAACACGGAAATTTTTAGGTAAAATATTTTTGTAACTATACTGAAAATCGTGTAAAAAATGTGAGAACAGTCCCTGTAAAACGTAGCCTGGGGTGCAGAGTATTTATTAAACGGCAGTAAATTTTTTTTTTTTTTTTTTTGCAAATAATTTTTTTCAGGAAGATAAAGATCAGAATAATAGATAAATAAATAAATGAGATCAATATTTTTTTATGAATGGCGGGCACTTGCCTATAACGACATTGGCCACTACTAAGGCCAGATTGGTGACCATTTTATTGTGGAAGCACCTAATAGGCGGCCACCGCTGCCTCCTATGAAGGGCAGACAATTTTGCATTCATACCTTCTCTGGGGTTCGAACCCGGGCCCTTCAGTATCGCAGTCAGACTTCCCTAACCACTATACCGTCTGGGCGGCAATGAGCTCAATATTGAAAAGAGAAAAATGAGAGTGATCAAATTACAAAACTTTTTTTTGACGTATAATAGGGTCAATATCACGGAAATCAAAACCGGGTTTTCGTTACCGCGGTCACTACGACCAAAGAATATGAAGGGAACCGTCCAGTCCTACAGGGAATGGACATTATAACGAGCTCTCATTATTACGAAAGTGAATGTAATGAACTCTCGTTAGACTAGGACTGGGATTTTGTATCGGTCGTTACAACGGAATCGTCACCATAATGAGCATTCGTTATAACGAGCATCGACTGGGCTTTATTAATCAAATAGCACTTTTATATCATATGTCTTACAAAAATTTTCATTGCTTAAAATTCCACATAGAATGCGTTTCCTCCCTATGGATATCAGAAATAAAAAAATAAATAAATGATTTTTAAACGTAGAAAGTCTGTCACTTGTAAGGTATTTCTCCTGCTTTTTTCGCATGCCTTCGTAGTGTAGTGGTCAGCACTTTCGACGCGTATTCGAGAGGCCCGTGGTTCGAGTCATCGGGAGGGCATTGCTCATTTTTCATCCCTCCTACTTTCAAAAATACCTAATATCTCTACACTCTATTAACGACCTTCAGTTACCGGTTCTGGTCATGACAAGGCTATTCATTACAAAAAAAAAAAAAAAAAGACACACTTTATTGAAAAGAATGAGTAACATTCTTTTTCTTAAGTGTTCCTTAAGTTCCGAAATCACATTAGTGTTTTATTTCCAATTAGACACGATTTTAGCAATTTAGAATAGCGAGTAGTTGCTTTAGTCCTAACATTTTTTTTGCTTGTTGTAAAAACTGGAATTTTAATTTCTTTTAAAACTTTTACTAATGTTTCACAGAGAGGTTTTACTAAACTGCTCTCAAAACTATTTCGCTGATTAAATTCTGGCACCATTTTAAAGAATCAAATGTGAAGACACTTGAACTCTTTACTGGTTGTTTACAAATGGATTTTTTATCGCACAGAAATTTGATCAAAGTAGATCAGTGGAATTTCTTATCTCTTCAATAACTGGCCAGCATTTGAAGAGTTTTTCCTTTTCTTTTTGACTAGCGTTTTCTTTTCTTTTTTTCTTCAATTTCAATTGCTTTTATCGGCAAATCAAAAATAATCGGGGTTACTAACTTGTCTCTGGGCCGCTGATAATAACAAATTTTACTCTCATTTTTTTAAAGCATTCAAAATCGCGCCGATAACTAGAATGCCAAAAAAACGATGTTGTCACGTCTCTGTACATGTAAAACAACATTATGTAATGAGGTCAAGAATTGGAAAAGTTCACGTCTTGAACAGCTCTTGGTAAAAACGCTGATGCCAGATACTTTTTCTCCCCTTTTCGTCTGCGGAGTGCAGAAGAACGGAGCTAAATGCTGCTGGAGTGATACCTTACCCTGGTGTTAAACATGCGATGATGATTACCAACACGGCAGATGTGTTTTTTTCTTGCGCTATTTCACAGAATAAGAACATTAGAAGTGCAGACAACTCACCAGCGAGATGAATTCCGACCTAGGACATAAGAAGTGCACACAGAACAACACACATATATGTATGTGATATTTTTGCGGGTGGCACAGGAATGGCAAAGCTTGGCGATCACTATATCAGAGCTCGGACGTTTTTGTGGCTGAGTAGAGGACTGCAAAGTGACGACACAGAAGGATTTAACTTGCACATCTTTATTCAATTCTCACAGCGGATCATTTTTCTTTAGATGAAGTTCTCCAAATCACATATTCAATAATGTATTAAATTAAATAAAACTAAAATTAAGCTTTCTACGTCATAACTTGTTCTAACAAAGGGAAGAAGAATGGGAAGAACAACAGCATAGAGTCTCGAAGCGGCGATAGAAGAAAGCAGTCTGACGAAAAATGGCGCGTACTTGGTATTTATACCAGCGGTTATATAACATGCCAGAATATTCTCGAAAGTACTGGTCTAGAGGTAAGATCCTGAAATTGCGGGAAGTTAATTATAGGTTGCCTATTTGCGCAGAACAAAGCCATCTTATTTTTTTTTATATTTTACATATGTGAATCGAGATACTGGGAGGCAAGAGCGCTTCTTAGGCAATGACTTCGGTCTTTTCTTTGTTCTATTGTTTGTAATCCTTTGTTTGTGCGATTTTAGTTCTTTGTAACTTTTTACCTAGCCATTGGGGGGGGGGAATGTGAGAAAAATAAAAAATATGCAAATTGTAAATAAAAATTGTAATTTAAATTAGCAGTATCCCCTTAATGCTTAATTTCAGTGTTTAATTTTAATATGAGTATTTCCCCTTTCTGTTCTAAAAATAGTAACCTTTTTCTGCACTGCGTCATTTCGAGAGTAATCTATGACTCTTACATCACGCTAGTGATGTAAATAGAACTAAAACTTAAACAGCCAACAACAATTTTACAGCATTCAAATGCATTGAGAACCCCAAAATAACTCATTCTGAACTAAGATTTCCTCCTGAATACAAGCCACTTGCTTTCTACACTTCAGCCTAGCTGAACTGCTGCTTGATGTTCTCTTCTTACTGCAAAGCTGTGAAAATGTAAACGTTTTGAAGCAGGCACGAGTACTGTGCCTCATGGCTAACTCAGCCTACCCAGTCAGATTAAAACAAAAATACGGTTAAAAGCACCAAACTAAAATTCTCAATATAGTTAGTTCTATTGCCATTTATAAAGCTCATCAAATCCTTTGAAAATCTAAACTCTTTCCTGTGGCAAAAGAATTCCTGTATGTTACCATGTTTTTCCCTAACATGTCGTAATAATACGAAGTCCTCGACGAAATGTCGTGCTTTGCCTTCAGTACAAAAACTACAAAGACTGTTACTTTGCAAAATAAATCTTTTCACGCCGGGTACGCCGGGAAGGGCTCGCGTCCAATAATTGTTTGATTGCAATCAAAATCACGTATCATTCTCATATATTTAGAAACTTCAAAGTTCAACAAATAATCTTTCCTTTTTCCCGAAATGTTCCATTTCTCTATGCAACAATCACAATATAGTTATCATAATAGATGTTTCAGCATTCCAATCCGACCTCTCTGAACTCGAACGTTGGAAACATATGTTGTATGAGATGAGTATTTAAAACTAACTATAAGTAAATCTTCCTCGTCATTTTTTAACAATTGTTTTTTGATTGATGCTTACGTTTCAAACTGCAAGAGTGAAACTTAGAGAATTTCCTGTATAAATTGCTTAGTTTTAATAAAATCCAAATAAATAAGGGATTCAAATTAGATTTACTGTTATTTTTTACCAGCAGAGATGAGGAGGTTTTGCTTTGATCAATCGTGATAAAATAACTGAGTCACTTTTCTTCGGTTACTCAATTTACATTAAAATACCAGTTTGTGGTACACAGCTTTTAAACACTTTTTTTATGCGAAACATTTTATGATTCCCAACAAGTTTGCTCTAGTTAATTTACGCAATATTTGTGGCATTTTTCCAAAATATGCAAGTTTTTTAAATAACTAATTTTATGTCATCTTATAGATGTAAGCTTGAATCTGAATGATCAAGTTACACGCTTTGCTACCATTTTTTTTCTTCCTAGAATTAGGCATTGTCGCACCACTCTTTTCTCCCTTTTGAGCGAGCAATATCCTGATTCACGTGCAACGCCGACGGGAGGGGTATTTTATGGTTGATCAAAACATATTTTGATACTTGTTGATCAAAAATTGATTATTTAGACAAAATATGAAATAAATAAAAAAAAAATTCTGTGTTCCAGGTACACATTTCGGGTATGGAGTGTATTCAACACTTAATGGCTCTAGATGTCATCGCTTTTTCACAATGGGAAGAATATACGTGCATGTACACATACACAGATTTTTCATTATTTAATTTCTATAAAAATAATACATGGCGATAACATTTGTTATCAACAATTTGAAAAGTGATTCGGAAAAAACTGAATTTCAAGTCTATAGCTCCTCTCGTATTAATAAGAAGCAGAAACCCTCAACCAAGAGAGAAGAGTAGATGTTTCCATAAATTTCTTTCCAACTCTTACGAATTAAAAAGCTACAGACTATTACCAACTAAGTCTATAACATATTTATAAATATTAGTGATAAAATACTTAGTTCGTACGTGCATTTGCGGGCCGCCCAGACTGTATAGTGGTTAGGGGAGCCGGCTACGATACCAAAGGGCCTGGGTTTGAATCCCGGAGAAGGCATGGCTGCAAATGTCCGTCCTTTCATAGGGGGCAAAGATGGTCCACCTATTATATGCCTCCATAATAAAGTAACCACCACTTCTGGCGTTAGTAGTGGCCAAGCTGAAGTCGGCTGAGGGCCCGCCATTGAAATAAAAAAATAAATAAATAAAAAATAAAAATAAATGAAAAACGTGCATTTGCGCAGCGAGTGTAAACTTCTAGTATATCCTCGAATGGCATTTTAAGTTATATCTTTCTACCATGGGACACAAATTCTTAACAATATGGATTAGAATAATAAATATCAGTTATTTCAAGCTTCTTGCGGTTTTAGTTCAAAGTAATCTTTGTAAGCAATTTAATATACAAAAGAAAATCAAGACCAGATGTAAGATTATCCAAATAAGCTCAAAATAAGATTTGGAATGTATTTTTCAGGAAATATTTATGGCACTGAAGGAATTCAGTGGAAAACGCTTAAAGCATGGGAAAATCTTTTAAGTTAATGAGAACATTATGGGTATTAATGGAAAGAACAACTTCATTGAAGTCCAAAGTCCATCTTCAATAATGTAAAAGCTAAGCCTATGACAGTTAAAAGTGTGACAGTATACATATTCAAAAATCAGGGAAATAAAAGAATTTTTATCAGCCAAGGCCTCAAGCTCAGAAAAAATATCATGGACCACATGCGGCTTGTGTGTCAGCCTCCAGATGGCCATGAATGTATTTAAAGGAGACTAAAATGTAATTAAGGGAGTATTTAAAGTAGATTTAAAGGAGACATTAATGTATTTAAAGGAGATTTAAGTATATGATGACAGATACAGCATTGAGAATCATGATTTTTTTTAAACGGATGCCTCTCTCTTATAAATGGTATATCAATCAATGCAAGCTAATAAAATTTCTTCGTTGCAGATTTTGCTACAGTTTCTTTATTTGACTCTGAGTCTCATACTTTTTGAAGCTCTGTATCATACTTCAGATGATTCAGATGCTTCATAATGCATTCAGATCATAATGATTCAGAGCTTCAGCCATTTAATTAAGATTTCTTTTTAATGGCATTTCGAATATCTCTAAAAGAAATCAATTAGAAACTATAAAACTCAGATAAAGGATCGTTTATTTGAGTTTCTCGGAAATGTTAATATTTATTGGAACGTAGTAACAAATGGTTACGCGGACTTTGTCTTAAATCTAGACCAAAGAAAATAGACCTCATATCGTGCAATGAACTTCCTTGATTTTTGTAATCGATTGTTTCTCAGTAAGTGTAACTGGAATATATAATCTTGTAAACAATTTGAAACTCACAAGAAACTCACTGATTTGTTAATCACACAATACGGAAGTAACAAAAAGCAGTAATTCTATACCTGTTGCTTCAGCAGTACAAAGTGCGTTAAAAATTTTTGTTTACAGAGTTATTTGTTACAAACATCAACATAATTATATTATCACTGTTCGAAATAGTGCTTTAGTTGTTCAATAAATTTACACCGCTAATCGAATCTTATCATTGTTCGAAAACTTTGTTCACCCAGCTCATGAGATGACGTAATGTGTTGATCCAACGTTAATATCCAATAATGATTCTGTCTGCGTGTCTGCGGTTTCCCATTCTATACTACTTAAATATCCGTAAATACTGTTCATGCTAGATTCTGGCGAGGAAATTCCTCTACACTAGCGACACCATTGTTGAAATTCTAAATTCATTCATACACTTAGTATGCACGATATATAGCTTTTACCGTACTAAATTCTCATCTGCCAATAAGTCTGATTATGCTTCACATCCTTGCTAAACCAGCATTTCAAAAGACTTTTCCTTAGCACACTGTTGCTGCCATTCTTTTCGAACCGTTTTCGAGGTTCCTTCGCGTGCTGCAGTTATGTAAAGCCACACACATGCGAATTTTAATAAAATTTTTCTGGTGAACGAGCATTGTTAACCAAAGCAGTTATATTCAGGGTCGTACGTAGGCCCTTGGCTGCTTGCGTGCTTTCCTAAGATTGCTGCCTCCCCCAAAAAATAAAATAAATAAATAAATAATAATAATAATAATAATAATAATAATAATAATAAAAAACTCAATGATTAATCGACCTTTCATTTCATACTAAGTACTTACATATGATAAATTGTATAAAAAGTACTTACATATGACAAGTACTTACAAGGAATTTAATAAATTAAAAATATTTAGACCTGGTAGCGCGAGAGCCCGGCCGCCCTTGATTTTTGCCGCCTGCATACTTTTACGTGCTGCATCCCCACTAGGAACGGCCCTGGTTATATTTAACATTGTGATATATATTATGTAAATAAAACCAGTTTAATGATTTCGTTCACGTGAGTCGTGAAAAACTACGGATACGCTGTTTTCGGTTTATATCTGAAATATTGCTTTTATTTAAGTGGCCCCCAGATGGGAAAGTAAGCCAGATGTTACACTGACTGCCGTACTGAAGGGCCCAGGCCCGCATCCCGGAGAAGGCATGGATGTAAATTGTCTGTGGTCCACAGCCTATAATGTCTAGTGACCACCTTTGGAGGGGGGACTTTCATTTAAATGTGAAATATTCAGATGTATTAATTACATTGAAGATGTGCGCAATATGAAAAATAATACATAATTTTAAATTTCATCAATTCATTAGCGATAAAAATTGTTAAATGCCTAGACTGACATTTTTTAATTTTCTACCTCTGCGGATTCTTGCACTAAAATATTTACAGAGAAGCTGGGAGAATTTCCATATAGATTGTTAAAATGAAGATGAGGACAATATATAATTATGCAGAAAAGGCTTTATTCCAGATATCTTTGCCGTATAATATAACATATATCGGTATTATTCCAAATGGCGATCTACCGAATTTCATTAGTTAGTTAATCAGTCTTATACTAGATGGCGACACCTCTTTTTCAAATTATTGTAAAAGCAATGTTTATGCTGTCGTTTCTTTCACATGCAATTTTTTCTTTGAATTTGCAAAGAATTTTTAAAATGCTGCCTCCCAATCTTTGTTATCAATTTACTACCACATAAATTTCACATTTACATTACAAAGAGTTGAAATAAGAAGCAAATGAATTAACTGTTAACTTAAGCGGCAACAGTGTTTACCTCTCTTAAATTATCTTCTTTTTAATACTCTGCTTACAAAAAATTTGTAAATAGGCTTTGAAACAACTGAATTTAGCATTTCAAAATCGAGTCTGTTTTGTCTTACCTCTTATCTGTTTCATTCATAAGCGAAATTCTTGATATAACCTATATACATAGCATTTAGCGGCTCACTTTTAGTTATGTTAATACCGAGTAATTCATTGAAATATTTAAACCAGCTAATCTAATTAAGGAAAAAAATTCTCCCTTTTATTCGAACACTGATAGCTTTCTTATACTAAACATAAAATATCGCAAAAGAAATAAATATTTTTCAAAACGTAAAATTAGTATTAAATAATAATAAATCTGATCACGAAAGTTTGAATAAAATGGCGGAAGAAAAAAATGTGTAAAAGCAAGTTTAGTGGCGTCACCTATCGATCCGCAAAATAACTATACAGTTAAGTAAGGTAGCTCGCTTGTTGGAAGACCACCAGTATATCTTAATCATTTTAAATAGTAAGATAGTAATTAACTTAAATACGACCATATTGTTAAAAACGTGTTGTTGTAACATTTATTGATTAAGTGAATTGTAAATGGTTAAATGCAGCTTGATAATTATCTGCTTTGAGAAGGGGGCTTTAAATGAAGGGTTTTCTCAAGGAAACTACTTTGCACTTAGCAATAAATTAAAAAAATATGGGAAAAAAATTGCAGCTAACTTTCCTCATTGATACTAGAATCTGGAAAATGAAGTGTTCTGATAAGCCATAGATATACCTATGTTACAAATAGTTTTGTCAAATTTGTGCATTTCGATATTTTCAGAGTCGCAAATGCTTAAATTTACTTTCTTGTAAGGATATAAAATCAAAGAGAGAAACAATATTTTAAAGTTCAAATTCAGAATGAAATTTCATTTAGAATTTAGAAATTGAAGAATTGTTATTCGAACATTACTACAAAGAACAGTTTGGGGGAAAAAAAAAGAAAGATATTCCAATATGGCATCTTTATTATTCTTCATTATTTTCTTAAAACTGTGTAAATCGAAAAGTCAATTTAAGCAACACACACACACACACACATACAAAAAAAAAATCTGAAAAGTTTAAGATTTTAACAGATGCCCACAAGATTTTCTACGCTCTTGCACTCACTTCTGCTAACCTATTATTTTGTCTTTTTAACTTAATTTACTGACTATTAAGCGCCGTTTTCTTCACACTTATGTCGCACAGACTTCAACAGCAAAATTGAAAAATTTTTAAAATCTGCATAGCAACATATGTTTGGAATTCTTGATGGATATTAAGTTCCTGATGAAAAGGGTTAACTGTTGGCATAATATTTTTCTATTTTTTTCAGTCTTTTCTCAGTTCATCATATCAATATTCAGTTTTCTTAGTTAGATGGCAAACACATTTTTTCCATCTTTTCATTGTTAACTTTTTATGTGTTCACGTTATTTATTAAATATCACGCTCTCCGCACTAAGTCAAATTCAGTTCACCAGCAAAATCACAAAATATTTAAAAACAGCATATCATTAGAATTCCCCATAATCTCAGTAGATTTTTATTTTTATTTAATTAGTAATTTATCCATGTTTTACAAAGTTTTCAATAGTTATTCTAAGCTCAAGAAGTGTTCAACTTCATCAATTTCACAAAGAAATGTCATGCTTATTACTCTTCATTAATTGCCATCCAACAACTTCTACAGTGGCTCCTAGATGGCGCCACATTTGCTCATCTTCACCAAGGAAGATAATCGTTGGAAATTTTTGGTTCTACTAAAAGTAGCGTAACTAATTGCTGAGTAAAGGACGTCAGACTGAAGACTCTAAACCACCTAATTCACCGAGAATTCCTCATAAAATTTTAGAGGTTGCATACATATTTTTATATTCGCTATATTATTATTATTATTATTATTTTTTTAACTAATCGCTCGCGCGGCCAACCCCCTAAAATAGTTATCAAAAAAGGGAAAAGGATTTTAATAAGCTGGTGTAATTTCATAAAAATATTGAGTAATTCGCATTAGGTATCTCATGATTTTAATATATATTTATTTAAATCAATCACATTTAAAAAGTAAAAAAAAAAGGCTTACGAACTATATTTATTCTCAAATCGCTTCATTTATTACTCAATAAACTTCCAGATCAAATTCGGAAGTACCTTAGGTTTACTGAATGGCAACACACTGGCGGGTGGAAGATGAAAGTATTTTATCTTCGGTTGTAGGAACACTTTGATTTCATTGACTCGAGTTTGTTACTTGAAACTTAAAGATAAATTATCTTACATTTTCTCGAATGGCAACAGTCTTGCGCGCGCTGGAGAGAAAAGTGTTTTATTTCGAACTGTTGCCATTGATCGGTTTCAGATCGTTGAGTGTGGCAATCAAAAATTCATTAGAGGTTTAAAAAATATGAAATAAATAATAAAACAAATTAAAAATTCTCGCTTCCAGGTGCACATGTTTGGGTGGAGGACTACGTTATTCAAAATTTGATGGCTGTATAGGTAACATCGTTTTTAGGTCATCGCCCTACAGGTACCACTGTGTGAAACTGTAATTTTTAATTATCCACCATGTCAAGGATGTCTTCCAAATATAAACGAAAAAATATTCGATGAAATTAGATTCTTGCAATTCTTTCTATTGTTTTATTAATTTACTAGAGAACCCGGCGGTTATACGAAATGATCGCTGTTCTATATATTATAAATTGTAATTAAAATGATTTGTGCAAAGCTATCTGCTAATTCAAACTGAATTACCAGGACGCCCCTTTGCTTACTGCCCCACGGGATTTCCCCCTTCTACTTGCTTAATTGCTTAAAGTAGAGTGCAATGAAGGAAACCACTGGCGGTACATTTCTTTCTTTGCTCAATGGTTTCTTTTTGTTGAGAAAGCTGTTTTTATGTAGCTTTAGCTTCCTTTTCTCTCCTCTTCAGTGCTGTATTTTCTAGGAGGCATTCTTAAAAGAAATTACGTTAAGACGTAGTTTTTATGTAAAACAGATGATTGCTAATGCAAACATGTTCACGTCCCCCTGACACGCTGAATTTGCGTTCAGCCGAAAATTCAGTTTAAAATACAATGTCGGAATAAAATCGGACAAAATTTTAAACTCTTCACGCGAAAGGATATTTAGCATAAGAGTTTGGGTAAACCTACTTGATGAGATGTACTACGCACAACTTGTTAGTTGGTTTCGTCTCCTTTAATTTCTCAACGTTTGCAAGTTTCTAGGTAATTCATATGTAAATATAGTTAAATGCATAATAAGCAACAATTGTATGAATTAAAAATATTTAAATACCATGATAATTTAATTAAAACAATGATAACTATTGGGATAAAATTTGTTTTACTATTGGAATGCCGTGGCAACTTCACCTCATTGGCTAGTACAGTTACGCAAACAACCAATAAACTATCGGCGACAGACACTTAAGCCACATATAATAAAGAAGTTTGCGGAAGCTTATTTCCCCTAATAATAACCGACAAATTTAAAAACATAATTAAAGTAATTTTCGAATTCGCCTCACCCTTGTCCCGGCTCTGCAAAGAATTTATATAGAAATCGGCTTACTTGCAATGTCTAGTTACTAACTTTCAGTGTGACTGCTGAAACAAGTGCAGGAACCAGACAGGAAAAGGGTTAAAAGAACCCTTTATTAGATTCTTTAAAATTCACAGTGTGTCGACTTGACGCTAGCAAACTAAGTCTCGCTCAGGCGGTAATTCAACTAACAAGAAATAAACTTAAAATTCAAACATTTTACCAGAGCAGTAGAATTTTCCCCAGGGCCCAGGGAAACCTGTTATATGAAACAGCGTCGAAGTCAGCAGAATAATAGCATTTAAGCCACTTTAACCAACAACAAGTACAGAATCAGAAGCTCGAGCTACAGAGGTACAGTACTTTCCCACTTTGTCTAACCTTCTCTTCTAGAGCTCAGAATGTAAACCTTTTTCCCCTACTGGTATAAATTGCATACCTTCACGCGCGCTACTAAATTTACATATTCTGCCATTGACAATTAAAGGAATGAAGCCTTATAGGAAAGAAAGCATAAACTTTACTGGTTATTCAAAATAAATATAAATCCCTAGATACTGATTCTCCTTTAGATGATGTTTTAAGAGAAGCATGTAGCAATTACAAGCCACATGTAAATGAGATAATTAAAAAGAGTTCACGATATCGAAGATCTCATTTTATTCTTTGATAAATAAAAACTTGAAACTACATCGTTTTTACTTACTTGTACGAAGTAAAAGGAAGTATTGTTTCCGCGAAAAATTTCGAGTATCATATTTCAAAGAAAATACCCATTTTGACCGCTATCGCTACCATTTGAACGAATTTTTTTTGCGTGACATCCGTACGTAAGGGCAGATTAAAGAGCTCTTTTTTCCAAAACAGATTGTAAAATGGATTTCAAAGATATTCTGTTTTTGTGACGTCTGTACGTACATACGTGGATGTGTATGTAAGTAGCTTGCAAAACTCAAAAACGATTAGCCGTTTGTATATGCGTCTGTTATGACATCTAATTGTGCACCTCCCGTTTTTGTTGCAAACGGCTGCGCTAAACAGATACCCATCCTGTTATCCGGCTCGATGAGCTCTGTTTTTTTATTTTTATATGTTGGTAAATTGTGCATTTTTTGCTTTAAAAGTGATTGAATTATATTGCTCTTATGTTCCTGTTAAGGTTTTCATGCCTTTAGTTAATCTTCATGCAATAGTTGTATCAACCATTAAAAAGTTGTTTAAGTTACACTAAGCCTAACGACGCCGCCATTCGCTTACATTTGAAGCTTAGTATGCTAGTGAATGAAGTCAGTTTCTGCACCAGCTTCAGTGCCTTTTTGCCTAGGGAGCCAAAACGTTTTATGCATCGAAAAATATGCCTTTCTGCTTAATTTTAATTAACTATAACTGTAAAATTTTTTTAACGGTTTTTAACTATGTTTTAGGTTTTTCTGTATTTTACAACTTTTAATGAAGATGTTTTGAGTTTTTACGTATTTTATCTTTGTCGCGAAGTGAGAACTGAATTGATTGAATGAGAAATATAAGTCTAATGAAATTCAGGGAAACAAGTTTAAATAAAATGCTGGAAGTAAAAATGTGCATAATTTAATAAGCCGTATAAGGAAGTAAGGAAGTATGGCTGATCTTTAGCAATGGTTTGTAACATTAGTCTTAAGGTGCCACCGAAATGTTCTATTATACCGCATTCTTTGTTTCATTTAATAAAATAACTATTACAGAGGAAAAAAAATTCTTAAAAAATTTATACAGCTATTTTTAATTTTTAACGCTTAGTTTTATTTAAATGATATCCTGGACTTTTCAAAATAAAATGCATCTTCGGTAAGTTCCACCCGTTAAATATTAACGCACCACTGGTTAAAAAGTTTAATTAACAGATGTAGTTAAATCTTTTCCATTCTAAACATATTAATAAAATATTTGCAATACTCTTACAAAAGCATGTCACAATTTTATTGATATTAATAATGAAAAAAGCTCTTGTTATGAATGTACACATGACACAAATTAAGCAGAGTATAAATTTTGACACTTCCTGACTATCCGCAAGCCCAGTTTTAACATTTATTAGAATTAATAAATACTTTGGAGTAATTTTTAACTATACACGGGACAACTGCCAACTCATACAAGCGTGTATTTTGAACGTCAGTGTTCATCAGTTGTCAAAACGTGAATATCAGCTATACAGAAGACATTTTCTCATGAAATTTCTTATTTCCTGTAACATGCTTCTTGTTATTATTACGTGTGCACAGATTGGTACCTATGAACCGATAACCAAACAAACATTTTCCGCCAATTCACAAAGTCGTCAGTGAGTAGTTAGTGTCGTTTAATAAGGGTGCGGATAATCAGAAAGCAGCCAAATTTCATTTACTTTACCATGCTAATTATTTAGGTTCAATTTCCTTCTATTTACAAATTAACCAAAAATTATTATATATACAACAATAACAAAAATAAATCTTAATTAAATACAAAGTTCAGAATCTATAAATATATACATATTTCAAATAGATAAGTTACAGAGTCTGAGCTGATGAGTGATTGTTTTTTAGAAAGGAAAAATTAACACATCATTTCATATGCAAGACTAAAATAAAATAAAATGAGAACATCGACAATACAAAAAGATTCAACCTTCATAATAAACTCCCTGTGTTGTATTACTGCTCAATGTTACATAAATATTATGGATGTTCTTATGCATTAGGCCACGCTTGAATATTACAAAAGAATTTTATGATGTATTATTTGCACTGAATGGAAAAAAAATAATATGTATTTTTTTACATATCTTTTTTTTGGGAGGGAGGAGATATCAATCTATAAGACACCAGAATTTATAGACTCATTGCTTAGGTAAGAATATAAGATTTACGTATAAATACAGTTACATAAGTATGTGTGAGAGTGCATAAAACTTTCCACTGGGAAGTTCCTTAGGTTTGAAATGCGGTATAATTATAGTTTGACCGCCTCATCCGCGACCATGAGCGCAAACACGCATGTGCCATTCGGCCCGAATTATTCTCAAAATAGGGTGAAAGGATGACGACTTTTTCCCCCCTCCAGCATACCTTTCCGGAGATGAGAAGACTTTCACGTGATCTTTAACGTCGCAGCAAGTAACAACGCCCTTTTTAGACGTGTCTATGTGTTTTGGCAGAATGCCAGCCAGGGTTGCGTTTGAGACGGTCGAACTATTTTAAAAAAGAAAATTGCATACCAAGGTATAAATTTTTTATGAAATATTAACATACATTGTGTTATTTTTTAGGATTTTACAATATGAATTTATAGATATAAAAAAATATTGTTTGATCATTTGTAATTCAATGAAACAAATATTAACAACGGTATTACGTAATTACTGTACTTTACAAATAGCTAATGACATGACGATTTTCTGAAATACGAAAGCCGCTACATTTCTCCAAAACCATTAATTAATTACTTAACAATTTGTCCTGACAAGAAATAAAATCTTAAAAATTGCTAATTAATTCTTTATGATGCAGTGTTTATTTACATTCAACAATAAAAGAATTTAAGAAAATGATAAGGCTTTAAAGACACCGTAAATGAAGTATAATACGGAAAATAGTGATTAAATTTCCAAATTTTGAATTCCAAAGTCACAAAAATAAAATTTAATACATTATTAGTTCGTTACAAAAAAGTAAGAAATGAAAATTTAAAAATAGTTCTGTATAATATAGCGTTTAATTACATCAAACAAAAACATAATCTAAAAAACAATAACACTTCAGAGTCTTTATAAATAAAATATAATACACAAAGTAGTACATTATTGAATTTTGTATGTCTGATTCGCCGATCTTGCAGCTATTATATCAGTCTTGATGCCTTTTCCTTCGTATTTTAGTACATTACTGTCTCGTACCCCGACCTTCAGAATGAAGTGCCTTACATTTACTTTAGAGTGATGTGAAATTTTCTTTTGATTTATAGTATGAAAGAAAATTAATCAAGTAAAATTTTAATTCTAACTTATTCTAGCAACAAGTGAAAGAAAAACAGCGAAATAGTTTTGATAAATATACGTACGACAAAAAAAGAAGTGCAATAAAAAACCATTTATAACAAAAATTTCGTATAGTTTTACGATAAAATTGGAGTGTGAAAATAATAAAATATATAAATATTCTTCATTAGGCCTAAAATGTTTGAAAATGTACCCGATTGATTTTCTTTAGCACTATCACAATGGAGAAATTTTACATAATTAAACACTTATGTAATATTTTTTAATTTTTTAAAGACTGTAATAAAAATAAAACACAGTCTTGTTCTAGAGTTAATTTCAATAATAGATGTATATATCTATACGTAAATGCTAAATTCTTTTTACGGATTCCGTACTTCATTAGCAGACACTCGGGAAGGGACGCTTTTTTTCTTAATCGTTAAGAATTTATTTTACTGAAATTTACGTGAAAAAAAATTGTAATTTAATCTTTATCTACGATGGTATTCATTTGTTGTAACACTGATTCTATAGAATCTAAAATAAGAAAAATGTAACAACAATAGGTAAACACTGTTTACTGTTTACATTATAATCAGAAAATATACGCAACAGTTTTTTTTTTAAACTGATAGTCAACAAGAAAATATTAAAACAGTATTTTCATGAACTTCATTTTCAAGGACGAACCTTTTAAATTACCATCAAGCCATTTTTTAAACCCTACAAGCATCACAGATGAAATTACCAGCACGGTGCCAGCAATAGTGTATGCATCTGGCGTGTCTTTGAAAAGAGTCATATCTAAAATAAAGGCAAGGATAATATCTCCAGCAGCCATGAGCACTGAAACAGGTCCGGCTTCCTCCATTTCTAACGCTTTAGTCAGGGTGAGTTGACTGAGGAAACTGAAAACACCAACTGCGATCACTAGACCTTGTTGAATACCACACACGGTCCACGTGAACTCACCAAATGCAGCCGTCAAAAAAGCATTGACAGCCGTTGCCACGATGCCAAAATTGAACAATATGATGTACACATCGACATTGTGTAGTTTTCGTAGCACTATGTAAACTCCACTTTCTGTAGCTATGGATCCCAAAGATGCCAATAAGCCGATGACACTTTCTTTAGTATATACATCTGTCCTGTTAGCCATAAGCAAAGGTACTTTGCTCACTAATGCTACGCCAACTACAGAAATGGCGATAGCAAAAATTTGTGATGCTCCACACTTTTCTTTTAAAAATATCCTAGCTGATATTGTTACGAAAACAGGTACACTCGAAGTGAGCACCGTGGCATCGGACAGTGGTAAATACCTGAATGAAACAAAAGCCAAGTACACAGTGACAGCATCGAAAATTCCACACAAAAGAAACCAATACTTAGTAGATCGTTCTGGTCCAAAGATATTTCTTCCGCCTTTCACGACCATTGGTAAAGAAAATACCGTAATGGCAATGTATTGATAAAAGGCTACTTGTCCTGGATCTATATCACGAAGGTATTTGACACTTGCAGCACAAGCAGCGAAGAAAAGACCCGAAAATAATCCATAGAAAAGTCCTATAATAAGTGTTTTTGTGCTTTTCTTTTTTTTGAAGGATTTTGTAGTCCTTTGGCTATTCACTGAACATGTAATGGAGTTTGATTTCTGTGTTTGTGGACACTCCATATGTGTAGAATTCAGACTGGTTCCAGATATAGGATTCCTCATTTTCAAGGCAATGTCTTCATACCCAGCCATTTTTGGGGAAGGCTCCAGTGGACCTGTAATTGAAAAAAGAAAAAATGTAAATAACTACACAGGAAACTTGCACAGTTTGTGTGATTTCATTAAATAGCTTTATTCGGAATAATTAATATTCTTTCAAATAGACAAATTTGAGATAATTTTCATCTCTCACATGTAAGAGTTCTACGTAACTCTAGCTACACAAACAGCGTTGAGACGATATTAGAAGCTTTCCCATAATCGCTATAATGTGTCTTTTGTTGCTGATTGACCATTTGAACAACCAGTAGATGGACTACAGTCCAGCCATTTTTATCTAATCTAATCACTATAGCTTATCTCGTTCATTTGCGCTTTGGCAGCTAAGGAGGATGGTTTCGTAAAACCATCGAAACTAGTCCAGTGAAAATTTACAAATATAACGCTGATTTTTTTTATTTGACTTCTAAATTAATACTTGTTCGGCGTGTTATTCCATCTTAATTAAGCAGTCAATCTCTTAATTAATTTATGTTTGGGGTATATGCTAGTACACGCGTATCTGAATGCTGTGCTAAAAGTTTGGATGCGCTTAAAAATTACATTGCTAGTGGTAAGGATAGTCATAAATGATACGCTAGAATGACAACGGGATGGTTTTCTCCTTTTTGAAGGCTTTTTTTTTTAAAGTATGAGGATGTCATTCATGGATGAGACGTAAAACTTGGACAGTTTTTTTAATATTTGATGGAACTCTAATCAATATAATTGTAAACTTAAAAAATATTGTTTTCGGAATAGACCGAACCATTTTGGACATTTTCATATATTTTATTCGATTGAGCGACACGAGACAGTCAAAATTAAAAGGTTATCAGGTGCAGTGAACAAAGAAAAATAAATAAAACTGTAATTAAAAATGCTGATTAATATTAAAATTAAACAAAATATAAAAATGCATACCTAAATAAATAAATAATTCAGTATATGATAAGTGAAAACAACAAAGCAAGCAAAATAAATAATAAATATATAATAAATATATAATAAATTAAAAATAAATAAATAAGTGTGTCATAAAAATTAAATGAAACTGAAACATCTGGAATCAGAAGAAATTAACTGAAATTAGTTTAATTAAGAAAAGGAAGTAACACAAACAGCTTTCAGTTTATTTAGAGAATGCAATTTTTATTCCAGACTTTCTCCAAAAATGTCACTCGAAAACATCGCATGATGGGCTCTTATGCGTTTTTGCAAAGCTGAAATATATTGGAGTCGGGCTTTACTCGGTGCTGGTTGAATATCATAGGCTAACTCAGAAGGTTTGGTATGGTTTAATTTATTATGGCAAAGCAAACTAGGGCTATCTGCCTAAGGGAAGGGATGTCTTCGTGGAGGATTTTCTAGAGAAACTGACTCGTATACATGTTACACAAAAGGAAAATCACGAAAATGCCTATGCAGCCAGCCAATTCGTCTGGAATAGAAACCAGGTCGGAACAAAGAGTGGTCAGCGATTTTACCACTCTGGCCGCTGGTGGTCTATTTACCCAGAAGGACCGAGGATATCGAGGTAAAATTCAGTTCTATGTTAAGTAGTAATACACATGGGGTTAATACGATTTTAGTTTTGCCAGACATACAGTTTTCAACAGATGAGAAAAATGGCGCAGTGTGAATACTGTAATTTTAGTAAATGTTGAATCAAAAACATGGTTCGAATAAGCAATTAAACACAACTTCAAATCTTTAGAACAGCCATTTTCATTTATTTTTAACAATAATAATGGTTAAAAAAAAAAAAAAAAAAAAAAAAAAACTGGTAACCAAGGTAACGTTTTGCGACTGCGCAGATAGTCTCACAGACGATGTGCTGGCGCATCGCAGCACAAATACAAAATTTTAAACAAATGGTTCTCACTGCCGTAAACAGCAATACGAGTAACAAAGAGGCACAGCATTGAATCATACAGCCTACGTATCTGGTCCTTATAAAGTGAATACCAAGCAAGGATGACTTGTTTACATAATTACTTCATCAAGGCTTAAATAGCACATTCGATTGCAGATGACGTCCAGTATGAACCAGCACTGGTGATCTTGCTGTCTACAGCAGTTCTTAACCTGTAGAGTCACTAGCAAACTGTCTAGTTTTCACTAGAGT
The DNA here is from genome assembly GCA_000611955.2 of Stegodyphus mimosarum. Taxonomy (NCBI): domain Eukaryota; kingdom Metazoa; phylum Arthropoda; class Arachnida; order Araneae; family Eresidae; genus Stegodyphus; species Stegodyphus mimosarum. The sequence goes on along the minus strand of KK116642.1, from coordinate 170,967 downwards.
CACCGTAACTGTAGAGTCATTTTTTTTTTCGCCAGAACTTGAACCTGGACCTTCGAATACGCGCCTAGTGTGCTACCGTTACATCATGAAGGCATGCTGGAAGGAGAGAGAAAACACCACATAAACCATTTCGTCAGCATTGTCTGGATATTGCAGTAGCGTTTCTTGATTTTTCTTGGAAAATTAAATACTCAAGGTTATAAAAGAATGGTAACAAAATGCGAAGCAGAAACTCGTTAACATATTATATAGCTGTCAGTGTACTCGTGATGTGGTTCGTTATACGCAATGTTGTGCCATACTGCGATGCTTGTCTGTAGGGGGAACGATACAGAAATCCGTTCTCATAAAAGTTCCTTAGCAAAGTGATTAAAAAAAGGATCTATTTGTGACACTCAGTTTATACTATTTCGGCATAAAACTGGAGGACTCAGTGTGATGGATTGCAATCCATGGTTACTTCACAGAATCATCTCTTGCAACTTCGGTTTACCATTGAGGTCGATAAGCAAAACATGTGATCGAAAACAAAGCGCAGTAAATATCACTTGCAATGCTCTGCACAGACGATATTTCTGAACTATCTCATTGAGCAATCTGCTTAATGTGTCTTTCATACGGCATAATTTGTGGATGGCATCTAGTTGGCATTTGTGGCCATCATTGAACCATTTCTAAATGTCCACAGTAAACCTTAAACGTCTATAAAACTTTTATTTCCTAAGAATTCATTATAATCCTGTTACTTCTTGCACATTTATCTTAAGAACAAGTAACTTCTCAGATTATCATAATTTTTCTCGCCTTTGCATTTTGCCCAGTTGTAGCATACATTCTTCTCAGTGGAGATATTTCGACGTAAAAGTCCATAGTTTTAAAATTTATCTGAAGGGCAGCATATTATGGAACACATAAATGATTGGGAGAATATCACGATTATCATACACATTAGAAATAACATTAGGAACAAATAATAAACTCGAAATCAAGAACCTGGTTCAGTGAACTTTATTCTCCGCTTTCCAAGTAGATTAATATTTTTTGTTTCAGTAAAATTTCCAAAATTATAGTAATCAACTTAAATAATCATAAACGTTATGAACATATCGGAGAAAGGTGAGTTTAATACAATTAGTTAGCAATTAAAAATTATCACATTGGAATACAAATATAATGCCCTTTTTATAATGATAACATCATTTTCTGCCAATTAAAAGGAATATGCTGTAAAGAAATCTTTTTATTAACAGGACCAATCACAGGTATACTTTTAAGAAGTTTAACGCCTACAAGACATCGTATACTTTATTAATTTTCTTGAACCTTGATGATGCAATATCTGTATGGCAATAACACAACATAACACGTATTATTTTGCTTTGTCATATCATTCGTCATACCTCAGTTATTCAATATATTTTTAAGAGTCACTAGAATGTACTTCAGAATGTTGAAATGAATAGGATGTTGAAAATCCAGACATTAACTAGTAAATAAAGATAAGCAGCACAGAAACAGATGTATTCACAGCGATGCTTCTAAGAATGTAATAATGCAGGTACGGTGATTGTTAATATTTTCTTTTTTTAATCTTGAGTGGTTTGTGTTCGAAGAAAATCCTGGAAATTAATAGCAAACATTTTAGTATCAAATCTTTAATGATCACTGCTGCAATGCTTATTTTATTCTATAATAATTATGAACACATAATGTTCCTTAATTATTTCTAAAATAAAAAAAAATGACAATGAAAGAAATTTGTTTTAACAGTTTTGACAGTTAAAAGAAGACCTCACTTACAGAATTTGCTAGCTTATGACATCGTAAAATTATATTTATATAGCTATTAGAAATTTAGAAGCGAAGAATCTTGTTAAAATCACTATATTCTTATCGGGAATCAAACCTAGGTTTTGAGATAGAAGCTCATTGATTTAGTGAGCGCTAAATGGCAACAGTTTGAACTTTGGAACTTCCTCTTGATTTGTTTGATGCAGCTCGAATGCTGCTGAGGAGATTTTAAGTAGATTCCAGATTAGATTTAATTTATTTGGTAGTCTAATAAATTTCATTTTAAACTAGACTGAATGTTGATTTACGTAGAAATATTGCTGAACCATATATGCAGAAATTTAGACGTGGCATTAGATTTATTTTAGAACTTCGCTAGATGCGCCGTGTCACATAAATCTAGTGTATAACTATTACAGCAGATAAGGAGAAATATTTTTACCTCCTTATACGAAGTAAATAAAGGAAGTAAAAATAGTTTCGCGAAAATTTTCGGGTATCATATTTCAACGAACATTCATTTTGACCGTTATCGAATGCAATTTAATGATGTTTTTGCGTGATATCTATACTTAAGGATTGAATAAAGGACCCTTTCGCCCCTCAAACGGGTTGCAAAAAGGATTTAAAATAGATTCAGAAGAGATTTTTTTCATAACGTCTGTACGTACTTATGTATATATGTGTGTATTTCGCATAACTGAAACACAAGTAGCCTCAGAACGTTGAAATTTTATATATACGACTGCTATAATACGTAGTTGTGGGTTTCCCTTTTTGGTTGCAATCGGCTGCACCTAATGTATATATATATATATATATATATATATGTGCTGTTACTTAGCTTCGTGAGCATAGTTTTTTTTTATTCTTATATGTTGGTAAATTTTGCATTTTTTGCTTTAAAAATTATATTGTTCCGGTTAAGGTTAAGGTTAAGGTTAAGGTAACCTCCGGTTAAAGTTTTTATGCCTTTAGTTAATCTGCATGCAGTAGTTGTAGAATTATCAACAATTCAAAAGTTGTTTAAGTGCGGCTAAGGCTAATTATTTTGGCCAAAGCGGCCATATTTGTTTACATTTGAAAGCAGAATAGCGAATTAAGTCAGTCAGTTTCTGCACCTTCAGCATCATTTTGCCTTTTGGGACCAAAAGTAAACTTTCAGTTTTGGGTACTGAAAAATCTGCCTTCTTGTCCGCTGGCGGAATTGCTTGTTTTTGCGTATAAATTATAATTTTAAATGCAAATTTTTTTATTGTTTTGGTTTTTTTTATTGTTTTTTTTATTCATTTGGTGTTTTATATTTTTCAATTTTTAATAAAGATATTTTGACGTTTTATGTACTTTTCCCTTGCTGCGAAGTAAGAACTGAATTCATTGAATGAGAAGTCTGTATCTAATGAAATTCGAGGAAATAAGTTTAAACGAAATGCAGTAAAAAATGCGTATGATTTAATATTCCGTACTAGGAAGTCATGTGGTGTACAAATAAGTTTTTTTCTAAAACGTAGTAAAAATATATGGGAAGAATGTCTTTAAATTATTTTCATCCCCTTACTTTAAGGGAGAATGGGGACAACTGAATTAATTAAAAGAGAAATACATCTCTGATGAAATTCAAGGAAATTAGTTTCAAAGACATGAAAGAAAAAATGCGTATAATTTAATATTGCGTACTAGAAAGTCATGTGATGTACACATTAGATTTTTATTATTAGTAAAAATATATGGGAGGAATGTCTTTAAATTACTTACATCCCCTAACTTTAAGGGTGAATAAGGACAACTGAATTAATTGAATGAGAAACACATTTCTAATGAAATTCATGGAACTAAGTTTAAATGAAAAGCAGCAAAAAATGTGTATAATTTAATAGACAGTCATGTGATGTGCACAACAGATTTTTCTTATTAAATTTTTCTTCACAGACTAAATTAGACATTAGACTACTGCATTAGATTCCTGTTTCCGTTTACTAACTGTCTCAAGTATACTAGCATATTTGTCAGAGCATTAATAATAATATATATCTGAATGTAAAGCGTTTGTAAAATTTATACTAGCTGGAGTATGGGTGACTGTAACTGTACCGTCTAGTTAAGAGTAAATACTGAGAGTAGAGCCACTGAGAGAATGAACATTTTGCATAGATCATAAAGCTATGGATCTGACTAGCTATCTGGATCGAACAAAACGGCACATAGCTCGAAGACTGTGTAGATGTTTGGTACTCATTTCCTCAGGATTCGCAGGACCCCTAGGACCTCTAAAGTTAATACCACTAAAGTTACATATCTTAACATAAACACAGCAATCTATGGTCTTCAGTCGCGCATATTCTTTGCACCAATGTCATCTCTCAACAAAACAGTGCTACCCTGTATCATTACCGAATGACAGTTATTTAATGGGATATTCTGATAGCGTATGGTACTCGAATAATCTCTTCCTGTTATTTAGAATTTAAAAGGTCAACTGGAAATGTAAATTCTAGACTACGAACTTTCTTCAGAAACTGTGGTTGCTGCTCTACGACTTTTGTAATGTTCAGTGGCAACTGGTTTTGTAATGTTGGGTAACTTTTTATTTCCATTGTCCCATTGAATCACTACTAATACAGAGGCTGTTCGCATATTTTTTAGACTATTTTTGTAAGTGGTAATAAAAAATCGTTGGCTGCAAAAGAAGTAATTGCAATTGTACTATGTTTTTAAAAGTCAAAATTATCGTCTGTGGCTTGAAAGTTTTGTTTTGATTCAGAATGGCGAATTTAACAAAGCAGTGGTTCGAAGGCTACATTTACGCTCTTTCCGAAGAGAAATATGCATACTCCGTTATCCAAAAACGATGTGACAGTCATGGTTTTGTGATATCTAAAGCGTCGATAGGTAATATCATCAACAAGAAAGGAAAAAAAACGTCAAATTGGAGCCTCAAGTGGGACAAAAATTCCAAACAAGTATCCAAGGAAAAAACGGACATCTTCGACTATTGCAAAGGTACGTTGTTTAATGTTAAACGAAAATCCCCCAAGTCAAAGGACAGTTGCAAAAGCATTAAAATGCTCGGTGTCCACTGTAAACAAAATGATAAACGTGGATTTAAATCTTAAGAAAGCGAAAAAACGCAATGTGCATCGTCTTCTTCCAAAGTATTATCGCTCAACGTAGGACACGCTGCAGAATTCTATATGAGAAACACTTATCCAAAGAAAAATGGAAAACAATTGTCACAATACATGAACCATGGGTGTATTTAAATGATTGTAACAAAAAAAGAGCCATTTATTATCATAAAAGAGGGGAAAAAAATTTAAGTACATGGTTCAAAGAATCGAAAGAAAGTTTTTCTAAGGGATTCATGATTGTTGCTGGTTTTTCTTATAACGGGAAGTTAAAAATAGAGTGCAAAAAAAATATCAAGATTAACTCTAAATACTATCAGGAACATATTTTATCGCCAATTTTTCTGAATGAGATACCATCGCTTTACCCACAGTGTCATCAATCTGTGAGACTCCATCAGAACAAAGCTAGCAGTCACACATCAAAATCCACTGTAAATTTCCTAAACGAAATGGAACAAAAAACTGGTATCAAGGCCATACCCTTCAATGATATCCCTACTAAATCTCCCGATGTGTCACCTATGGACTTTTGTGCTTTTGGACTTTTTAAAAACTTCATTATCCAAACGTTGTCCCAAAACCCTAACAGGACTCTGGAAAGCTGTTCGGGACATAATGGGATAGAATACCTCTTCTGACACTTCAAAAGGCATTATTATCCTGGAAATTGCGGTGTCGAAAGATAGTTCATAATAAGGGATGTCAAAAGAACATTTAAAACACAAGAATTTTATGTAATTTAGCTTTGTGAATACAATATACATCGTGTAAAAAATGTGCGAACAGCCCCTGTACGCCTGATTGCTTTTATCATAGCAACAGACGAACTAGCAGATTTTTAGAAAAGAAGACAGAAATTTGACAGCTAGCGCAAAATAATTTATTATCTGAACAGGTGATATTTTTGAGCAAAACAAAGTTTGTTAAATTTGGTTTTTTTTGCTTCAAGTATATTGACACTGATAGTAACGGTACCGAATACTTATCTAAAATGTCTGTGAAGTATGAACAAGCGTTTACTTAGTCTTATCTTTCAACATTTGCAAGTCAATCGAGTCAATGAAAGTATCATATTTTTATTTATTTATTTTTTTTTTCTGTTATCATCTGAGAGAACATTTCTTGGAGTACTCGCACCAAAATCTTTCATAAATGATCACATGAATGAACATTTATATTTGTTGCAATTTTTTATTGAAAAACAAGTAACTTGTTAAATATATTGCTAAGAACATTTTTTGAAGTATTTCAAACAAACTGATGATGCTTCCAGACAATGTTCTTGGTAATCAGACGCCTAAGGATTGGATTGGATTTTTGTAATTTTGGCACAAAACCTGTCAAGGTTATCTGCGCCAGACACATGGTAACAGTGCAGTTAGTCATTTGTAAAATCTTCTAGTATAGGTAAAAAGTGACTAAAAACCGATTAAAATCTACAATAAAAGCTAAATTATAGTCTACCATAAAAGCCAATATCTTTTAAAAACAGAAACAGATTACGATGATGAGTTTTTCCAATTAGATTTCTTAAATCCAATTCTGAACAACTGAAGTGTCTTAGTCGAAAATAATTAAAACTCTGGCATTCTACCAAGATGTGGCGTACTGTCAGATTTGCATTACAGTTTGGGCAGCAGGGATTCTCTTCTCCTTTCAGTAGATACTCGTGAGTCAGGCGACAATGGCCAATTCTTAGTCGAGTCAAGAGAACATCTTCCCTTCTATTAGCCGTACACGGCCAATATTCAATGGAGGGTTTCACATTTCTTAGCTTATTATAGACTTTGTCATCCCATTGCCTCTGCCATTTACTAAGAATTTTGCTTTTGACAAACTTTTTTATGTCTGTTAATGGAATTTGAGAATTGTACATTGTGGTCGCAGTTTTGGCTGCAATATCCGCCAACTCGTTCCCCCTAATGGCAACATGCCCAGGAATCCACGAATAAAGAATCTGGTACCCCCGATTTTTTAGAGTATTATTAAACTTTAGGATTTTGGCTACAACTGGATGAGAACGATGAGCATAATTTTCCAGAGACATTAAGGCACTCATGGAGTCCGTGTAGATAATAAACTTCATGTAATGTTGTTTTGAAAGGTAAGTCAAACCCAGATGGATTGCAGTAAGCTCGGAAGTAAGCACAGAACAAGCTGGATGTAATCGGACCCCCACTATATTTTTCTCTGTGACGAAAGCGGCACCAACATGATCCTGAGATTTTGATCCGTCTGTATATAAAGGGATGTACTTCCTATATTTGCTTCTATGTTCACAAAAAATCTGCTTGTAGATGGTTTCATTAGTTTGCGATTTACCCCAGTGTCGAAAAGTGTCCAGAGAATGGATTCTCCAATCCTCCCAAGGAGGAAATCCAAACAAGTTCTCCAGCTGTACGTTTATATCGGTCAGATTATACTCCTTTATTAAATCACTCATCCGCAAGGCGAAAGAACGGACACATGATGGTCGTGCCTGATATAAACGGGAGTATGGGTCATTAAGCAATTTCGACCGCGTAGGAGTTTCGCTTTGTGATAAGACTTTGAAGTAGTGCTTGAAACAAAGATTTTCACGTCTTAACCGCAGGGAGGTCTCGTTACTTTCCACATACAAGCTTTCCACTGGAGAAGTTCTATAGGCACCAGTGCATATCCGAAGGGCCTGGTGATGTATCGGATCAAGTTTGGCTAATACCGAAGGCCTTGCCGACCCATAAATGACTGATCCATAATCAAGTTTCGAACGAATAAGCGCTCTATATATAAGAAGCATTGAGCTTCGATCAGCACCCCAAGAAGTATTTGACAGTACTTTCAGAAGATTCATAGTTTTTAAACATTTCTTTTTTAGATAGGTAATATGGGGAAGAAAGGTAAGCTTATGGTCAAATATCATTCCTAGGAATTTTATTTCCTTTTCTACAGGAATCAGCACATCTTGCAGATATAGTTCGGGATCAGGGTGAGGAATTTTCTTTCGACAGAAGTGCACACACACAGTCTTTTGGGTGGAGAACCTAAAACCATTTTCCTGTGACCATTTAATGATTCTATTGAGAGATGTCTGCAGTTTACACTCTATATCATTCAGGTCTTCCCCGTGACAACTGACTTGCAGGTCGTCAACGTACAGCATTCCATGGACTGTTGGAGGCAGTTGTTTTAAAATAGAGTTAATTTTTATACTAAACAATGTGACACTTAATACACTGCCTTGTGGAACACCCTCTTCTTGATGGAACACGTCAGATAGTGTAGGGCCTATCTTAACATGAAACTTCCGATCCTGTAGGAAATGTTTGATGAATATCGGCATGTTTCCTCGTAAACCGTTGTTATATAGGTCACGAAGGATACCGTACCTCCATGTGGTATCATAGGCTTTCTCTATATCAAAGAATATGGATATATAGTGATTTCTTCTAACGAACGCTCTACGTATACCTGTTTCTAAGAGTAGGATGTTATCGACAGTTGCACGTCCTTTTCTAAAACCATTTTGATAAGGGGAAATACAATTATTTATCTCCAAAAAATAGACCAGACGAGTATTGACCATCTTTTCAAAGAGTTTACAAAGACAGCCAGTTAGAGCAATGGAGCGGTAACTTGACGGATTGGTAGGATCTTTCCCCGGTTTAACAATGGGAATGACAAAAGCTGTTCTCCAGGCATTTGGAAAGACTTGTTCCTTCCATACTCTATTAAAAAGAAAGAGGATGGCTGCCAGTGACTTAGAAGGGAGGTGTTTCAACATAGAATAGGCAATACCATCCGGACCAGGACTTGAATTTTTAGTCTGCGATAAGGCTCTTTTCAATTCAAGCACAGTAAAATCCTGATTATAAGGTTCAGTATTGGGAGATTTAAAATCAATAGATTGTTTTTCGATGCATATTTTTGCAGAAAGGAATTCAGGAGGATAGTTACTGCTGTTTGAGACGGCTGAAAACGCCTGTCCAATGGCGTTGGCAATTCCTTCTCTACTAGTTACTGCTTCACCACTTATCTTTAAGATGGAAAGTGTGTGCTCTTTGTAGATACCGGACGCTTTCCGGACTCTCTCCCATACCTTCTTACTCGAAGTAGAGGAGGTAATTGAGGATACATACGAGGTCCAGGAATTCTTCTGACTCTTCCTCCGCACCTGCCGAGCTTTTACTTTAGCCCTTTTGAATATTATATGATTTGAACCTGTGGGATATCGCCGGAAAATGCTCCACGCTTTCCTTTGTTTTCTAATGGCATCTTGGCATTCAGGATTCCACCAAGGCCTTGGGTATTTTGATAGTTTTACCGACGTTTTTGGGATACATATATCAGCTGCTTGAATAATTTTATCTGTAATGATCTTCACAGCCTTGTCAATGTGCACATTCTTCACTATTTCTTCAGTGAAGAGGGCATAATGTAAAAAAGATTCCCAGTCGGCTTTGTCCAACTGAAACCGTGGTGTTCTAGGGATAGAAACACTCCCATTTCCTGTAATGCTTATAATAATAGGGAAGTGATCACTATTATATGGATAATTCTCGACATTAAAGGAACAGAAAGGCAAAAGCTGTGGAGAAACAATAGCGAGGTCAATCGAATGAAAGGTCCTTGTTGGCTGATGGAAGTAAGTACTTTCTGTGCTATTGAGGATACAGAGACAGTGGTCGTGGAGAAGCTGTTCAATTTGCTTCCCTCGTCGGTTTGTGTCTTTACTACCCCACAAGGGATTGTGTCCATTGAAATCACCGATCAGAAAAAACGGAACTGGTAGTTGAACAATTAAATTTTCCAAGTCTCCTTGATCTATGCTCTCATTGGGCGGGATGTAGATACTGCAGACAGTTGTTAGTGTCCGAATGTTCAACTGCACTGCAACCGCTTGGAGGGGGGTATCCAAGGGGAGAGCACTCGAAGGGCAATTGATTGATGTAAGTAAACAGACACCACCACTTGCGCGTTCACTGAATGTCTTATCCTTTCTTATCATTGAGTACCTGCGAAGCTTTGCAAAATTACCAGGTTTGAGGAATGTCTCTTGTATCGCTATACAGACGGGTTGATGTTTATTAATAAGCTGCTTAATACCATCAATACCCTGGTAAAAGCCTCGGCAGTTCCACGAGATGAGAGTAGCCATTAGGAATGTTTATTGCTTCGATGCTGTTTCTTTGTTTTGTGAGGCAGAACATTTCTCGGGAGATCTTTGCCTCCATCTGTTTCCATCTCAGATTCAATAAAGTCAGAAAGGATCCCTTCTATAGAGCTTCGGCTTGAGCTTCTGCTTTCTGAGCTTTTAATTTTCTTTTTTGAACTCTCTGTTTCTTGTGTTTTTATTTTTGAACTTTCTGCTGTCTGTTTGGGAGGAGGTGGCAGAAAAATTTTTTCTTTGTCATTTGTTTTTGATTCAGGTGTCTTTTTCTGTGTGCTATGCGAAGTTTGTGTACTTATTGACCGATATGATTTAGTGGCTTGAGAATAGGAGATATTTGTTCTTGGCTGACCCATGCTAAATTGTTTCTTAGCTTCAGGATAGGATATTTTATTTGTAATCTTAATATGCTGTATTTCTTTCTCTTCTTTCCATTTAGAGCAGTTGCGTGAGTAAGCCGGATGATCAGCATGACAGTTTACACATTTTGGATCAGCTACACATTCCTGACTTTCGTGACCGCTTCCAGAACAGCGAGCACACGCCAAGTTTCCTCGGCATGCTGCCTTTGCATGGCCAAACCGTTGGCACTTAAAGCAGCGCAATGGGTTCGGCACGTAGGGTCTTATGGGGCAGTTTAGGTAGCCTGCCTTAATGGTTTTCGGTAGCTCTGGAGATGAGAAAGTGAGAATAACATGTTTTGTGTTGACTAGTTGCCCGTCCCTACGGACTTTTATTCGGCGTACGCCACACACGTTTTGCTCAGCTAGTTCTTTTGAAAGTTCATCCTCAGAGACTGATATCAGGTCTGTTTCCGAAATGACACCTTTTGATGTGTTCAAAGACTTATGTGGGGATACATTGATAGAATGCTCACCCATATTGGTCATTTTTAGGAGAGAGGAAGATTGTGCATCCGATGTAGTCTCGATGAGCAGCGATCCTGAACGGAGCTTTTTTATGTGTTTTGGCTCGCCTACTGAGGCCACAATATGCTTATGGATGAAGAATGGCGATAAATTTTCCAGCTGACCAGTTATAACTAAGAACTTTGGACATTTGCTTGTGCTAACTATGGTCGAAGTGCAAATTCGCTTAGCAGCTCCAGAAGTTTTCGTTTCCATATGGTTGGAAGAAGAAGTTGAAGTTTTCATATTGTAAAGAGAGAAAGATTCGGGTCCGACCGCCCCACCCACCATGGAGCCCAACAAGGGAACACAGATTCCTGTGTTAGGGCTAGCCGGGCCTATACGCAAACTGAAGCCCCCACAGTCGGCTTTCCCGAAAGCAGGAACTTCCGAAAGCTTATCCCCTAGCCACTGACCAATAGGACTAGTGACCAGCCGATTGACACTAGCGGGGACAGCTAAGTGCCTCCCGTTTTAAGTAGAAGCAGAGGCCAAAGCAGCGTGTTGGGGACAGTACCTCGCCCCTCAACTACCAGGATCCTCCTTTCCTACCCTACGGGTCACCATGCACGGCAAACGCATAGGCGGTTTTCTCACCATGGTGAAACAGAAACCAGAATAGTAGCTGCACCACACAGTGAGCCCCATCCTCCAGTAGAGGAAACCACAAAGGGAGAGAGATAGGAAGAAAGAGAGACAAGAAGAGAGGAAAAGGAAGAAAAGGAAAGGTCACTGGAGCCTCGGGATTGTGACACCCGATCACCAAGACGGTAATCTCCTGAAGGGTCTTCACCTGCTATGCTTTAGCTGGGCATTTCGGAGCGGCCTTCACGCCTAGGGTGGCCCTACCAGGAGCTATGCTCCCGACGTACTTCGCCCGCTCCGCCCAGTGACACCCCCCCGCTACGTTGAGGCAGCATAGCAGGACTTGGGGGGGGGTCAGACGCCTAAATGACAGATGGGTATGACCGTTTCCGACCAATTCTTGGAATATACATGTTCATCGATTTGGGAGGAGGAAGAAAGACTAGTTAAGATGAGTAATTGTTCATCAGCAAGAGCTCTAATCCATTTCAACTCGGTCTTTCTATAAAATTCTTCTTCACAGACTAAATCATGGGAATTCTTTATTATGAAATACTCATGTTTTTCAGTGTCTAATTTCAACAGAACTAATTCTTGCAACCACTTTGGCACCACTTGAATATCATTCTGTTTTTCTTTCCTTCTTCTTTCCCTCATTCTTTTGTCATAAATCGGTTGTAGAGACACTAGGTATTTTTGAAGCAGGAGTATTAAAAAATGAGCAACGCCTTCGCCGGGACTCGAAACACGGACCTCTGGAATACGTGCCCAGCGTGCTGACCACTACACCACGAAGACATGCGAGCGAGGCGGGAGAAATACCTTATATACTTCCCCTTTTAAAGGGCTACTGGGGATTAGCGGCCCCAATCGCCAAATCTTGGTGGTGGAGAATCATCATCCACCACCTTTTTTAATTCGGGCGCCAGTTGTAGTGTCATTAGTTTATTTGGAAACAGGAGTCATGAAAAATGAGCAACGCCTTCTCCGGGACTCGAACCACGGGCCTCTGGAATACGCGTCCTGACAACTACACCACAAAGGCATGCGAGCAAGGCGAAAGAAATACCTTATACAGTAATTCCCAAAGTGTGAGTCACTAACGTAGCTGTGAATCACCAGCTAAATTTTGGCGGCTCGTGAAAAGTTTCGAAATTTTTGCTTCGTTAAATGGTTATAAATACCGAGTTAAAATTATTAATTAATAATTAGTTGCTCAATAATTATACATCACAGTAATTTCTAATACGTTTCTTCTATTTGTGGTATTTTCCTGAAAAGAAATTATATATATGGGAGTAGCGATAAACTGCGATCATTCGCATATGAGATACGATGCCAAAAAATTTGGAAAATACTGTCATACTTATTGGTGATACAGAGAATAAAATTAAAGTACGCTAGTTCACTGTTGTGTGCAGCCGGCCTTTATGGCGACTACTGTAAGCAAGATATTAGTAATACAATAGCATTCAGACTGACGTAGATTTAAGTAATGATTTCTATCGATTTCGAGGGCAAAAAGGTACAGGACCTTCATCAGGAGCAAAGACATCAAAGAAATAAGCAGTATTCAGTCTTGCAAATTTCTTTTCTCCTGATGAAGAGGGCCTGTACCTGTTTGCCCTCGAAATCGATTGAGATCTTGACTTAAATGTACGCCAAACTCAAGATTGTTGTGTTACTAATTTTATGCTTACGTTTGGCGTGTTTCTCTTTGTCTTTCATAATGTAAGAATTTTGGAAAGTGTATCAAGTGGAATTAACAAGAGCGTAAAACCATAAAGTTTTCCATTAAATGCTTGCATTTTGTAAAGAAAAATCACGTTGGGTTAAATTATAAGGTATATCTTCCACATTCTCAGCGTGCCTTCGTGGTGTAATGGTCAGCACACTGAGCCGGTATTTCAGAGGTCCGCGGTTCGATTCCCGGCGAAGACGTTGCACATTTTTCATGTCTCCTGCTACTAAATAACCTAATGTCTCTACACTGGCGCCCGAACTAAAAGGGTTGTGGATGATGACTCTCCACACCCAGGATTTGGCGACTAGGTCCCCTAAAATCCTAGTCGCCCTTTAAAAAGGGGAGTATATAAGGTATATCTTCCACATTCTCAGCGTGCCTTCGTGGTGTAATGGTCAGCACACTGAGCCGGTATTTCAGAGGTCCGCGGTTCGATTCCCGGCGAAGGCGTTGCACATTTTTCATGTCTCCTGCTACTAAATAACCTAATGTCTCTACAAAATGCCCAAGTTCATTGCTCATCTCAGAATTCATTGTTCGCTAATTTTTCTTTATTGGAAATATATTCTTCCTAAAACTAAGTTTAACGTATCAAATTTCCTTGTGAATCAAGCAATCTATAATAGCATTAGAAAATATACACACAAGCGTAGAGCCTTCCTCCTCACGTTTAAATACCTGTAATGCATAAAGCAGAGACAGATAAGCCCAGAACTACGAAATTTCGCATACACAGTGTTCGATTGGTAAAAATGTGCCCGTCGAAACTTTTTTTTTTTTTAATTCGCTTTACAGTTTTAATTCCTTGTACGAAGTAAAGAAAGCATTGTAATCGCGAAAAACTTCGGGTATAGTATTTCAATGAAAATATACATTTTGACCGCCCTCGAATATTTGAACGAATTTTTTACAGGACATCTCTACGTGCGAACAGAATAAAAGACTATTTTTTCGAAAACGGATATACTAATAGATTCAGAAGGGATTTCTTCGTGACCTCTCTACGTACGTACGTATGTATGTATCTCGAATAACTCAAAAATAGGCTCAGAACGGTGAAACTTTTTGTATGGGACATGCAATTGGGCGCCTCCGTTTTTGGTTGCAATCACCGGCACTAAACGTATATAATATAGATACACCCACTCTGTTACTCGGCTCGGTGAGATAAGTCTTTTTATTTTGGTAAATTGCGCATTTTTTACGTTGTTTTTATGTCCCGGTTAAGGTTTTTATGCCTTTAGTTAATTTGCATGCAACAATTGTACAATTATCAACAATTTAAAAGTTGTTTAAGTGGTAGTAAGCCTAACGAAGTGCCATCAGTTTATATCTGAAATTCTTAGTAGAATAGTGAATTAAATTCTGTTTGCGCACCAACTTCAGTGTCTTTTTACCAAGTGAAACGAAAAGTCAGCTTTCAATTTTTTTGTGCACCGAAAAATCCATCTTTTTACTCGTTGGTAGAATTACTCGTTTTTGGGTAGAACTCTAATTTTAATTGCAAAAATTGTTTCTTTAATCTCTTTTTACATTTGGTGTTTTAGGTTTTTCTGTATTTTACAATTTTTAGTGAAGATGTTTTGAGATTTAATATATATTTGCTTTGCCGTGAACTGCCGCGATTGAATAAGAAATGCATCTCGAACGAAATTCGAGGGAATAAGTTTAAATGAAGTGCAACAGAAAATGTTCATAATTTAATAGGCCGTAGAAGAAAGTCATGTGGTTTCAACATCAGATTTTTTCTTATTTAATGCTGAAACAACTTTTCGTGGATTTTTCGCACAAATATTTGACTAACGGATAAATTAATAACCTTAGTATTTGACTTCTCTCACCATTGGATAGAGCGGAAATTCGAAATGAACTTTTAAACGAAGTTTACTCCGAATCTCTAATTTTATTCAGTGATTTTTGGCCATTTTTTCAAAATATGATTTCAGTGATAATTGCATATCAGCTTTATCATACTCATCAATAATTCTTTAAAAATTTTTTACATTTTTAAAAAATGTTTAACCTATGCACCTTTTCTGATGTAACCATGCGTCTCTAGGGATTTACTCAGACGAACTGGAAAGCTGACGTAAGACACAGCTGAATGAAAAGCAATCATAACAGTTTCCAGAGTTCAAATGAATTGCATTAATTGTACAACTCCGCTCCAATTTTCATGCAGAATAACTCACAGAACTAAACCGAGAGTCTTCCACTCCCTTATGCTACCACCAAACCACTCCAGAGTATGCCCTGCCAGTTTAAGCGCTCCCATTATATATATATATATATATATATATATATTGAAAGGAAATGAAGTAGTTGAATATACTCATTTACTGTAAATTTGCTTGTGAACGTCCTAATCATTTAGAATCTCGAACAAAGTCGCTCCCTAAGGTAGTACAAGTAAACATTGGACAAAATGCAATTCAATGAAAGAAACATAAAAATGTAAAATATTTAAAAAAGGTGATTTTGATTTCCCAAGTTCAACGCTTCAAACAGAACTTATCAAGGGAAAAAGTGTTTTGAAGTCTTGTACCAAGTTGATCAATGAATTTCGAATATAGGTTTCGTTCCTCTGAGACATTTGAGACAATGCGCAAAAAATTCGAAATATTTTCTCAATTTGGAGTTCATCTCTTAGAATCCCTCAAATGTTCAGATCTTTTCCCTACCTATATTCGCAACTCAAAAAGGAAAATAAACGCTAATAAACATGGAAACGTATACACCAAAATAGCGAAATTCAAACTGAAATAAATATATACAAAAACAAATAAAAAATCTGAAAGATTTCAGATTTTAAATTACGTCCAAAGGCGCGTTTTTTTAACGTTTCGTGTGCTACCTTTTTTTTATTAAATATCATGTACTACGTACTCAAACCATAAAATTCAGTTCAAAATCAATATCGCAAAATCATAAAATGAACATATCTTTAGAATTTCCGTAAGTCTCGTGCGCTGGAGATAAAAATGTTTTTTTTTTTCCGTACAGTGTTGCCATTGCTCGCTTTGAAATCATTTAGTTTGTTAATCAGAAATTCGTTGAAATGTTACAAAACATAAAATCGATAATAAAGCAAATTTCAAATTCAAAATTAGGGCTTCCAGATGCCCATATTCGCAGTAGGATTACGTCATTCAAAATTCGATGGCTCTAGGTTTTATCACAATGCGAGAAACATGCATACATTTATGCAGATTTTTCATTTTTTAAAATTTAATGCAGAGCGATAACATTTAGCGGCAACAATTTGAAAAGTGAAACGGGCATTCAGAGTGAATCGACGCAAAATCGCAAAACGAAAGTAATAGTCCTTCGGGACTAAATCCCTTTGGACTAAAAAGTAAGATATACAACTATGCTACTGATAAAAGGTAAAAGTAGGTATACAATCATTTATTACAGGATGTTACTTAAATACATGAAATCTTTAGGTAAGGTCGATATATAAAGCCTAAAAAAAGGGGCGGTTCGAATGTGTGAATGATTAGCTTTAATTCACGCGATGTAAAAATCGAATTCTGTTTTGAGATAAAATGAGAAAAATATTCTTTGGAAATCGGATCGATTGAAATAATGGGAGTCGGTACGTAGAAAATCCTGTAAAATTGGAGAAAAAATATATATATTGTTGCGTTCTACGGGTTCGCAGATTGGAGAGTATCCGATGAAAACACGATGCAGAACAATAAAAAGCACAATTTATTTACAGGAATTACTATTTACAGCACAGTTCCAAAATCACCTTTAAAAGCGTCGAAAATCTACAATAAATACGCTGAAACAATCAGCAACACAGCTTCAGGCTGTAACTGTACAGGTAGCTTCACGGCAACACTAAACTTCTAATAAACACCGTGGAACAATCACCAATACACTGTCAAGCTATACTGTAAAGATAGCTTCACGGCAAAGCACTATCTCGATTGCTTTCCGTTCACAAAACTCTCGCGTAGCAGCTATTCTCACAACTAATCACACTGCTCGCAACACTTCACAATTTCGCAACTCACAGTAAGCACAACGCTCACACTACTTCACAATCTCTTCGCAACTAACTGCTCTCAGAAACGCAAGGGCTTATATAGCTTTTCTTTAAGTTCCACACGTTTCGAGAAATATCTCGACAGGAAGTTATTCTAGAAGCTTCCCGATTGGACCATGGGATATCGCCGATTTGGTCGCCAAATGGGCGATAAAGTCGCCAATCTGGCAACCCTACCATACACTATTTTATGGCAACCCTAGTGCTATGCCGGAAAGCTTACATACAGGCGCAACCGCCGAATTTTTCGCAACAATATATGCATAGAAACAGACCGGGCTCTGTGATACGGCAGCCAGCAGCTTTAACCATTATATCAGTCAGGATGGGCTCGCTTACCCAAATAAATGATCAAGGTGGCCCTTGTAAGATCCATTCAGAACTCCATAATGAGAATAATGCGATGGTTATTTAAATCTTTCGATTAAATCTCATGAGACATTTTATTGTGAGGAAGCTCCAGGACCTTCACAAACGTGTCATTGCTGTGACATGTTGACACTGATATACTAGCACTCATATGCGATGAAACGGATTATAGACTGGAATGTTAGCCCGTATCAGCAAAGATGGGGACATTGAGGATTTGTGAAATAACAAGGGGGAAAAATTATTGAATTTTTCTCTATTTCAGTTTAATAAAATTTAATATCGGTTTCGTTATTTATTTGTTATGAATTTTTAAAACGTTAAAAATTATGCTTTCACTAAAGATATTCTCTAGTGCTCCTTGTGGCTTATTATACACTTATTTCTTAAAATAATACGAGACTTGTTTAATCTGTGTTTACATTGGGTTACCTACATAAGCGAATGAAGGCTTTCATGCGAAATTTTCTAAGGAAAACTGGCTCTTACTTACATTGCTCATAAGAAAAATAATGAAACACCCAGTGTCAAAAATGAACTCCAAAGTAAAAAAAAAGTCTGAAAGGTTTCAGATTTTAAATTACGTCCAAAGGGGCATTTTTTTTAACGTTTCGTGTGCTACCTTTCTTTATTTATTAAATATGATGTTCTACATACTCAAACCATAAAATTCAGTTCAACCAGTATCGCAAAATAATTTTAAATTGAGCATATCTTTAGAATTTCCGATACACAGTCTCGCCCGCTGGAGATAAAAATGTTTTTTCTGTGCAACGTTGCAGTTGCACGCTTTGAAATCTTTGAGTTTGTTAATCAAAAATTCGTTAAAGTTTTAGAAAATATGAAATCGATAATAAAACAAATTCCAAATTTCGGCTTCCAGATGCCCATACTCGCAGTATAATTACGTCATTCAAAATCGGATGGCTCTAGGTACCATTGTTTTATTACAATGCGAGAAACATACATACATTTATGCAGATTCTTCATTATTTAATTTCTTCAAATATAATACAGGGCAATAATATTTGGTGGCAACAATCTGATAAGTGAAACGGACATTCAGAGTGATTCGACGCTAAATCGCAAAACGAAAACAATAGTCCTTCAGAGATAAAGCCCCTCTGGACTAAAAAAAAAGAAGAGACATTTCTGTTTAGTAACGTTGGCAACAATAGTTTAGTTTTAAGAAAGAGACATTTTGACATCGGTTGTTATTCTTTTAGTTTCGTCCGTTATTTTGCATAGATATGCCGTGTTTTTGTAGCTACGTTTTTTTTTCGAGTTCGACACAAAAAAATTATGAGAAATAAAAGTATTTTCTACAAAAAATAGGCTTGAAATACCGCTTGACGATTTTCGACCTCTTAAGCTCTTCCTGGATTTTGAGCCTTTGGGCGAAAGAAGGGTAAATGAAACGTTTTTACAAAATTTAGAATTTTGAAGTAAAAAAAAATTATTAAAATTTTTTATTTCCCGATTACTTATATAATAAATATAGTAATAATAAGTTCATTGAAAATGGCACTTAACAGCTATCCGCGCATATATTTTCTACGTAAGAGATCATATTTCTACATCACGTTTTCCTCAAAATGGTATGCATTATCCTATGCCTAAAAGCAGCATGCTATTATTCTCAGAACGGGAGTAATGAGTTTTTGATATAAATGTCAGAGATAGCGAAATCACATAGATAATCTCCAATTTTAAGAACACAAGCAAACTTTAGCCATGAGATCCGAATAAGGTCAGCTGATAATCAAGACTTTGACGTCTGGTGGAATAAATACTGTACAATGAAATGAGCAGACGAGAGACACATGCTCACTTCTGTGAAAAATTAAGCAATCGTGGAATTTTTGACGCTGTATCTAGGAAGAAAAGCAATGATCATTAGTTGATGACAGGAAAACGCTTTGGAATAGCTATAGATAATTTCAACTGTAGATTTGGAATAGCTATAGATAATTTCTTAAATAATCAGTAGGATTCTTTAAGAAACAGAGGCTCAAAATAACAATCCAGATTTTTGCAGCAGATATGAAGCTAGTAGAGGCTCACCAGTAACCAAGCAAAGTCGCTAAGCACTGGTTGTTCGATTCGGGTTCAAATCCCGACGAACGGCTGGATATATGGGCGTTTTCGAGGTTTCCTGCACCTGTAAGGTACTATAGATAGGAGATGGCTTTCCTTAGATAATACTTCATGAAGACATCTCTTCTGCCAGTAAGTAGATGGCCTCAGTAGTTTGCCTTACGTGATTAATCTAACTTAAATCAAGCTAGTAGAGAAGAGTTAGGTAAAAAAATAAATTCCGAAAGAAAATTATTATAATAAATGTACTTAAAGGTTCCCCTCCTTCACGAAATACAGAATATAGAACGAATAAGCGCACAAAATCTTGATCAGGTAAAGCATTTTCCCAAGGTGTTAGAAGTAAAGTATCCCAGTAGACGAATTGACAAATTTACAAAATAACTTACGAAATGCCGTAGATTTCAAATCCCAGGAGAATGAATTGGAAAATACCACAGTCTTTTTTTTATGCATAAATTAGGGGCATTTTCCTTTGAGATGTCCACAGCGAAGACATCTCCATCATGGCTATTTTCGATAAAAAATTTCTATAAACAGAGCACAGACTTACAAATCTCAAACATTCACTCAGATAGTAAGCAATTACATAATGCTGAGCACTTTTACCCAGCAAGTAACTGCTCTCAGTTTGTACAGAAGATATCTCCAGAAGAACTCTATATCTACCACACAAACGAAGCAGAGGGAAATAAACGAGCAATGCTTTTGTACCACCACTTCAGGTCAGTTAGATGAGAATCTGCCAGCAACTTATGATGTCCCAAAGCGGCCATTTGGTGATGACAACCCACTTTACGTTGTAATAAGCAGCCAACTTCTCTGTAACAAGAACTTCAAGACTATATAAATATACATATAGCTGTAATGAAGCAGATTTAGTAGTAACGATGTAGGAAATATTGATGTTAAAGAAGTAGGAAATTTGGCAGCCGATTAACTACCCATTTTTATTTCAATTGACATTTTCGGCCACAATTACTCAGCAAATTAATGGTGCCTGTTCCAGAACAGTTACATTTTTTTTATATTGTTTGCAATAAGAAGAAAGCAGTGCAGCAGGAGTCTAGATGGGGCGAAGACAGGAAGCAAGTGCCTGGTGTTCCGAATCTTAATTCAAAGCGGGTTAGTTTCGGTTTCAGTGCCTTTGGCTGGATAATAAATAATGCAGTAAAAATACTCTTGGCTCTTTGAGTTTTAGTAACACTTATGTCCCCAGCTTTTTATGTCCCAAATTGGGGACATAAGTGTTACTAAAACAATCATATATGATTAGTCTCGAAATGACGCACTGCAGAAAAATATATCACTATTTTGATAACGGAGAAGGAAAGTACACAAATTAAAATACAGTAATATGGAGTTTCATAATTTTCTTATCTTATATTTTGTTATTATCTTACACACACACACATATATATATATATGTGTGTGTAAAAGATAATAACAAAATACGCCTTCGTCTCCAATTTCCTATTCATTATGGATCAACACTCCATCAAAATT
>KK116642.1:124021-145515 GCA_000611955.2 Stegodyphus mimosarum | reverse complement strand
GCAATATCGCAAAATAATTTTAAATTGAGCATATCTTTAGAAATTTCGGTACACGCTCTCACGCGCTGGAGATAAAAATGTTTTTCTGTACAACGTTGGTATTGCTGGCTTTGAAATCTTTGAGTTTGTTAATGAAAAATTCGTTAAAGTTTTAGAGAATATTGTTACGAATTTCACATTTATTTGGCTATTTATTTAGAACTGTAATTAAAATTCCTTTTTATTTTCCCGTGCAACGCACGCAGACGATTTTTGAAGAGAAAGCTACGTCAAAAAAAAAAAAAAAAAACATGCACACATTTATGCAGATTTTTCATTTTTTAAACTTTAATGCAGAGCGATAACATTTAGTGGCAACAATGTGAAAAGTGAAACGGGCATTCAGAGTGAATCCACGCAAAATCGCAAAACGAAAGTAATAGTCCTTCGGGACTAAATCCCTTTGGACTCAAAATTCTTTTTAAAAATGATAAAATTATGAGGTTAAAAAGAAATTGCAATGCGATCTTGATATACAAATTTCACTCTAAGATCTGAAATACTTTTAGATTACTATTTCATGTTTAAGTATCCTACACGGAAACTCATTTAATAAGAAATTTATATTTAACTAGAAATTTAGAAATATTAAAATTTAATTAATGTATCGCAGTATAATAATAATTAATACATAATTCAAATATAAATATTAACATATCGCTTATTTAATAAAGAAATGAACTAATTATTCAAAACGTAACGTATAACGCTGTTTGATATTGATTTGGCTGGATCGCTTATACACACGACTTGCAATAAATACTTCCTCAGGTGAAAATATACGTTATACTGAAGAGTTATTAGGTTATTTGGAAGCAGGAGATGTGAAAAATGAGCAATGCTCTGGCTGGGAATCGAACCACGGACCTCTCGAATACGCGCCCAACGTGCTGACCACTGCACCACGAAGGCATGCGAAGAAGGCGGAAGAAATACCTTATAGTACTTTTCAGCAAATCCACAGATCTGAAACAATAAATATCTCGAAGAAGTTTCTTTCCAGATGTTTAAAAAACTCAAAAGAACTTTAATTCGAATCTCCGATTTTCTTTAGGAACAGCTAAATGATTTCTTTCATTTCCAAGAATGCCCATTAGTGTTCAAATGGAGAAACCTGCTGAATCTCTTTTGTTTATCCAGGTTTCGAATCCCACCAAATGGACTGGCTGCATAGGTGTTATCACGGTTTTCCTCACGTGTAACACATTATGTTGTAAATACCGCAACCAGATTTGTTTAGAAAGTTCCCAAAAGGGCATTTCCCTCTTCCTTTATCGTACTTCAGAAACTTAATCTTTAGCTATCAAGTGTTGAAAGGTTATCGAGCAACCGCTGTTACGAAGAACAATAACCTATTAGTGACTGTTATGAAATCAGTAACCTATAGTTTTTGTTATATCTGCATTTAAATTCAAGATTCGAAGCAAAATAATCAATAAAAAAAATCCGAAAGCTTTCAGATTTTACATTACGTCGTTTTTTTAACATTTTGAGTGTTACCCTTATTTATTAAATATCATGTTCTTTGCACTTAAGTCATAAAATTCAATACAACAGCAATATCTAAAATAATTTTAAAATGAGCATATATTTAGAACTTCCGATACACAGTCTCGCGCGCTGAAGATAAAATTTTCTTTTTTTTTCTGTACAGTATTGCTGTTCCTCGCTTTGAAATCGCTGAGTTTGTTAATCAAAAATTCTTTAACGTCTGACAAAATATGAAATAGATAATAAAATAAATTTAAAATTCTAAATTAGGGTTTCCAGATGCCTATATTCGGTGGAGGACTATGTTATTCAAAATTTGATGGCTCTAAGTACCGTTGTTATATCACAATGCGAGAAACATACATACATGTATGCAGATTCTTCCTTATTAAATTTCTTTAAATACACTAACGTTTCTGAAAATTGCAACACCAAGAAGGAATCGTCATAATTGAATGCAATTTAATACACAGTTGAGTGGTAGTGGTACAAATAAATGATTAAATGTTCAAAGCAAACAAACAAGAACAAGAGATCAGAATCAGTATTTTGTGTGGCCACCACGCGCCGCAATAAGTGCTGCTACACGACGTGGCATGGAGTCAAACAAAGTTTGAATGTCTGACTGAGGAAGAGCATTCCATATCGTTTGTACGCGTACCCAAAGTTCGTCTGCAGACGCAACAGGACGAGGATCACGAGCAAGACGCCGACCAATGACATCCCACACATGTTCAATTGGCGACATATCCGGGGAACACGCAGGCCAAGGAAGAAGCTGTACCTGCTGCGCTGCAAAGAAGGATTTAACAATCCGAGCAGTATGAGGGCGGGCATTGTCCTGTTGAAATACAGCGCCTGGCAAGCTTTGAAGGAAGGGAACAGCTTCGGGCTGTAGAACTTCACGGATATACCGGTTGCTGTTCAGATTGCCCACAATTCGTAGCAATTGAGATCGTCTATGATATGCTATGGCGCCCCAGACCATAACTCCGGGTGTTCGTCCACTGTGGCGTTCGATAATGCACTCCGGAAGGTGGCGTTCACCGGCATAGCGTCTGACACGAATGCGGCCATCATGGTACCACAAATTAAAGCGGGATTCGTCAGAAAACACGACATGCTGCCAATCAGCACGCCAGTCTCTATGCTGATTGGCCCATTGTAGCCGCAGGCGGCGATGGTCGTGCGTTAGGGGGATCCTGTATAAAGGAGTCCGTGCGCGCAGTCCACACTGCAGCAGACGTCTACGAATTGATGAAGCACACAATGAAACACCTGTAGCTATTGACCACAGTGCTGCCAATTGTCTAGAGGAAGCTGTACGGTCCGTCCGCGCCATGCGGACCAGGTGTCTATCATCGCGAGCTGACGTCACATTTCGGGGTCCACTCCCGGATTTCCGAGTTGTCCGACACTCGTCCGTCCACTGCTTCCAAACGCGCATCACTGTGCTGCTGTTACGCTGCACACGAGAGGCTACTGCACGATACGACAATCCAGCTTCACGAAGGCCGATGATTCTCCCTCGTTCAAACTCTGTAAGTTGTTCAAATCTCGCTCTCTTTCGTCGACGAGGCATAAGTACAGATTGAGTTAACGTTTACCACTAGCAGATAACCACCGATAACCATACACGCCTCGCTACAGCCGTCTATTTATTCGGATCCATCAGCCGTTCAGAGGGCGCTGCTCAGCATACGCATGCGCTACGGATTTGCAATTCTAATCATTTGCATATCATGCGCTACTTTGCATTTCCTGAAAATTTCAGCTCACTCGCGTAAGTCCTTCATGGTGTTGCAATTTTCACAAACGTGAGTGTATAATACAGGGCTGTAATATTTGGTGGTAACAGTCTGAAAATTGAATCAACGCTAAATGCCAAAACGAAATTAACAGACCCTCTGGGCTGATGCCCTTTGGGGTAAAAAGTCATATCAATACAATGCACTTTGCTAGAACTGTGATTAGTAGAAAAGCAAATATGCAGTTTCAAGAACAGTGGTGAAAAAAATATTTAGAGGTAAACTAAGTGTTGCCAGATCTTGCGATTTTTCGCAAATTTTCTGCTTTTGACAAACCTGTGCTACTGAAATTTATGGCTGTACGACCCTGCGAACTTCATCATTTCTTTGTCCTACTTTTTAATTCCTTAAAAAAATTTTTAGTGCATTATAAAATATGTATTTTTTAGTATAATGTATCTATAGAAATTAATTTACAATAAAAAATAATTTATTAATACCTGAATAAAAATTGGCGGCTGGCAATCCTGCGATCTGGTCTATAAACACATGTGTTTAACAAAAGTCGCTTGTGCTTTTTCGTGTTTGATTGATTGCTTTGTTTAATATTTTGGTAGTCTATGAATAGGATTTTAAAGTCAGCTTGTAGCTGCTGTGTTAAATTATAAAGCATAAATTACGGGTAACGTTAAACAAATTTCTCCTCACCTTTCAAAATATTTTGCTTAAAATTGCCATGTTTGAGAACTAGTTACAAAGAATAAAAACAGATAAGACAAAACCATGTTATAATCAGAGCTCTGTAAATATGGACTAAAGACAGGTAAAAAGTAAACCCCCAACTCCAAAAAATTATAGTGCTAACATCCAAACGTGAGAAAGCACCTAGCAAATTTATTAAAAAATCACAATCTAAAATTAACAGAGAAAAAAGTTAAAGGAAGAAATGGAGCTTTAAACAAAAAAAAAAAAAAAAAAAAATCAGCAATACGGTTTTAACATTTTCGTTAAAACTAATACACGTAATAGAACAACCGAGAATCGAATTACAATCAGTAACCGACGGAACTTTACGATGATGTAAGAGCTCTATGTAAGCTTACGAACCTACGACATTACAAAAATCACATTTCTCTGACGTCATGTACATGACGAGCAAGAATCAAATTATAATTCGTAACTTAACACATGGAGACTGATGTCGTCAGAGGTTATGTATACTCGCGCACCTATGACATCACAAAGCCGTCACGCCATCTCTGACCTCGCTTGCAACTTTTTGATTCTTTTCTTGCTATTTTCGCTCAAAAATTTCTGACAATACTGAGTAAACTGCTGAGATTTTTTTTCCCCCCGGAAAGTGGGAAATGTCACACGCTATTACTTGCAAATTTTAGTGAAAGATTCAATTAATAACAGTTGATTATATCGATAAAAATTAGTAAATTACTTAATTAATTTAATATTTCTGATAATTTATTGATTGTAAAAATTATATTATTTAATTAAAATAAAACCTTTTCCCTTATGCATTCTACCCACGCAATTTTCTTTCGATAAACATAACATTTATTGAAAAATTCAAGTAAAAAATAATTTAAGACATAATTTCTTATAAAAATAAGCTCTTAAATTTACTAATATTTAAGATTTACTAATATACTAAAACTAATTTTTGGACTCACTGATTCTTTTGAAACAACAGAAATGAATGAAATAAATACATTCAAAATTTTTAATTTTTGTGGGAAAATTAAATATTATAAATGACACGACTCAAGCATTGTAAACAAAGTTCCATAAAGTCTTTTAAATTATAAAAGAAATGCTTTAAAACGAAGTGATTCTAAGCTAATGGTCGCCCAAAACATGCTAAAGTTACTGCTTCGCATTGGGAAAAGATAAGTACTTAATCAAAGTTCAATAGACGCCCTCTAATCGGTACGCGTAATGGCAGATCGCAGATTCAGTTGAACAATGTTAAACGAAGTATGCGCACTGCGCATGTTCAGAAAAGAATTTGGCGCAATTGCGACTTTGGCGTAATTTTAAAAGAAGATAAATATGGTATATGGTTGATGTTCTGCTATATGGACGTAAACAGTTCGGGGTTTTAAAACTTGTTAGGTTGTACGTTGCTTCATTACTTAGGTGTAAATATCAATTGTAGACGCCCCAAATTTTCGTTTAAGAAGAATTACAAAACAGGAAACATTGCATGTTGTTGTTTATTGATTGTACTTCTGAGGGATAAAAGCAATCGATTATTTACCATGCGTTCCATTCATAAACACTTTAACAACTTAAGGAATATGTCTGGTTTAAATTACTGAATTAAAGCCAAAGAAATTATTACAAGTAACTGATATTAAATGTAATGTTTATGAACAAAATAAATCAAAATGAAATGAAACAGAAGCAAGTGCAATAAGCACAAAAAAAAAAGTGTCCATAGTATTGCAATCGTAAAGAATCGCTAAGGCCTACATGACGAACAGGCTTGTGTAGGGTTATTTATTTTTATTCGTCAGCATTTTCTTCCACGCCAACGGTACACTATTGAGCATGCGCAGTAAGCGAAATTAGTAAACATTCATCAACACAATGTGCGGTTTGCCATTACAATGTGCGGTTTGCCATTACAATGTGCGGTTACAATGTGCGGTTTGCCGCAATCGATACAACTTGGAACCAAAGCTTGTGTGGAATAGTGAAATTTCCTGATTACAATGTTTCTGATAATTCTTGATGTTTTCACCTTTCTCATTCTTCACTACATTTGGATTATTTGCACATAAATAACTAAAACAAACTCATACACCAAG
Source organism: Stegodyphus mimosarum (assembly GCA_000611955.2). NCBI lineage: Eukaryota > Metazoa > Arthropoda > Arachnida > Araneae > Eresidae > Stegodyphus > Stegodyphus mimosarum. The sequence goes on along the minus strand of KK116642.1, from coordinate 139,412 downwards.
AATTCTTTAATACGAAACCATACATTAATGTTATGAATGTTTACTTTTATATTTTTAGAACATCATTCCTATTGCTGTTTGTTTTAACATTTTAGGTTTTCCCCCGAATACCACACATTGTCTTATTGCCTGGTGTGCTGTGTTTTTCTAGAAAATTTGGATACTGTTGGCCTTACGCTAAACCTTCATCAACAGTAATTTTTCCGTTCTCATTGTCAGACACAGTTATCTGAATCTTCATCAACTGGGTTTAACATATTGAAAGAATTAACCCCCCGGGGGTTGACTCAGGAGAATTCCTGGGAAGTACTGGCTAGGATCTGTACTTAGACAGTCTCAACCACGGGGGTAAAATATCAGGTACTATTGTACCTTATTCTTCACAGGACTAGAACCCGGGTATTGTACCTAGGATGGGATCAGGCTCGACAGGGACCGTACTGGTACTGGCTTGTCCGCTCCCTTGGCTGTGGTGGAGCTGATATGAAAAACCAGGAGGAGGGCGTGGGACCATGCCCGTATAACCACAACGGTAAAGTTAGGGCGTCCCCGTCTCTCCGTAACGAGTATTGAAAGAATTAAGATAGAATAACACGCCAAACAAGTATTAATTTGAAAGTCAAACAACAAAAATCAGCGTTATATTTGCAAATTTTCACAGGACTAGTTTCGATGGTTTTACCGAACCATCATCCTCAGCTGCCAAAGCGCAAGTGGAGTGACTTTCAAATTAACACTGAAAGGATTTCATTATCAGTCAACTGTAGTGTAACAGAAGCCTCGACTTCGGAAGTCGTTCAGTGTAAAATATAGTTTAGGCAAATTCGAAGCTCCATTTTTGGCAAACAAAAAATGTCACTTTTAGTTATAAAGAAGATTATCGGTGGCCGCGAAGTTAGTGATCGTTTAAAAAAGATTTTTTCAATAAACTCATAAATAAAATATTTCAGTTTTAGCAGCATGGAACATAAAGTGAAAAAAGCTGATGTGCACACCGGATGCTGATGGACGGACTATTAAATTATACACATTTTTTTTTCATTTAAACTTATTTCCTAGAATTTCATTAGAGATATATCTCTCATTCAGTTAATTCAGTTCTCACTTCGCAGCAAGACAAAAATACGTAAAAACTCAAAATACACTCTTTTGCAAAAAAATCGAAGCACCATGAAGAAAGCGGTTGTTTTTGATGAAATTGAATATGTGCATAGCTCATACACAGATAAAAAAATGATTGAAAGGTCATAGTACCTGTTCACGGCTTACAATCACCCATTGAGTGTTCAAATTAGTCGTTGGTCGAACCGCCCCTGGCAACAATGCATGCTTGAATTCGTCGAGACAAGGAGTGGCAGAGGTTCCTAATGTCATCCTGCGACACATTCTGCCACGCATTCATCAGTTGTCGCTCCAGAGTTTCGATATTTTGTGGTGCCCGAATCTGGCGGCCTACTATGACCCAGACATACTCGATTGGTGAAACCTTGCTGGCCAAGAAAGAATATCAACCGCACGGAGACAGTCCAGAGATATGCGAGCGGTATGTGGCCTGGCATTATCTCGTTGGAAAATGGCCCCAGGATGACGTGCCATGAAGGGTAATGCAACCGGCCTCAGGATGGTATCAATATATGGTTCAGCTGATAAAGATGTACGGAGGATGACTAAAGATGACCTGCTGTCATAAGAAATAGCGCCCCATACCATCACACCAGGGGTTATGGCTGTATGCCTTTGTAAAACAAAGGCTGATTGGGACCACTGGCCCCGTCCTTTCCAGACACGAACACGGTGGTTATCTGCTTCAAGAGTGAAGCGGGATTCATTGTTGAACACTATTCGATACCAGTCTGATGGCAGCCACGATGATCGGCTGCGACACCACTCCAGACGACTCCGCTGATGTTGTGGGGTCAAAGGCATACGTCCTAAAGGTCACTGTCAGCGCAACCCCGCCTCAGACAAGCGTCATGAGATGGTGGATGGTACCACGGGAGGCACAGACATGGCTGTAATGTGTTGAATAGTGGACAATAATACCGTTGGGGCGATTCGGGCCTGGCGAACAATCATTCTATCTTGCCTCGCATTTGTGCTCCTTGGCCTTCCAGAGCCTTCATTTCATCGACAATTTCCTTGTAGCAATCATTGCTGCCAACATTTTTGCACAGCAGTGTCTGTACGCTCCAGGTGGCGGCCTATTGTTCGGTATAACCACCCAGCTTCACGCAACCCTACAATGTGAACCCGTTCGAAGCCGTTTAGTTGCCTGTAAAGTCTTCGATATCGTTGTAATGGCTTCTTTGGTTACTTCTTTACGGAATTACATTGGCAGCAACAAAAAAAGAAATTTTCCGCCTCCGTTACCGGCTTTATACTTGTGTGATGATAAAACATTATTGTGTGACCGATTAAACATTGCGCGCTATGATCGCAATTCCTGTTCATTTGCCTTGAAATTTGATCATTTGCATGCTCGATCAAGATGTTTTTGCATATCAAATTACGTCACGATCGCAAAAGTCCTTCTTGGTGCTTCGATTTTTTTTGCAAAAGAGTGTATTTTTATTAAAAATTGAAAAATACAGAAAAACATAAAACACCAAATATAGTTAAAACAATTAAGAAAACAATTTTTACAATTAAAATTACAGTTTCTAAGCAAAAACAAGCAATTCAGCCAGCAGGCAAGAAGGCATATTTTTCGATGCAAAAAACTAAAAGTTTCCTTTTGGTTTCACTCGGCAAAAAGACACTGAAGGTTCAGAAACTGAATTAACTGTTTTGCTAAGTTTCAAATATAAATAAATATGGCTGCTATTGTAAACAAAAGAAAAAAAAACAAAAAAAAAATTAGGCTTAGCCGCACTTAAACAACTTTTAAATTGTTGATAATTTTACAACTACTGCATGCAGAATAACTAAAAGCATACAAACCTTAATCAAAAGATAAGAACAACATAATTCAATCATTTTTAAAGCAAAAAATGCATAATTTACTAACATATAAGAATAAAAAAAACTGAGCTCACTGAGCCGAGTAACAGAGTGGGTATATGTATATAATTCACTATAAATTATAATAAGAAAACTCCCCATATTACATCTCCAAGCAACGGAAATTCAATTTAAAAACATCATTGAAAAGGTATTTTTCAGAATTAAAAAAAAATTATAGAATTTTCAGTCCTCCTTGCTTTAAACACAGTTAAGGAAAAATTAAATCGCAAAAATGCCAAAATCAAAAGTAAACTTTCTAAGTATTGAAAAACCAGTTATTGTTATTGATAGCAGAATAATCGACTTATCAAGGGGATAAACCAATCTACCATCAATTAACAGTAACTAAAATAAGAGAGAGAGTGTTTCATCTTACTTCCAAGTAAGTATCAAATAAATTTTTAAATTGATGAATTTTTAAATTGAATTTCCTTTGCTTGGAGATGTAATATGGAGAGTTTTCTCATTATAATTTATAGTGAATTATTGCTTTATTACTTTGCAGCTTTAGCGCAAGTCTTGGGCTTATTAATTTACTTTTAATTACTTTCATTATATATATATATGTATATTTATATAATTTTGGTGTAGCCGATTGCAACCAAAAAGGGAGATGCACAACTACATGTTATAGCAGTCCTATATACAAAATTTCAAAGTTCTGAGGCCACTCATTTTTGAGTGCGAGATACGTACGTACGTACGTACACATGCCAGGAAAAAATCTCTTCTGGAGTCATTCTTACTTACAGATGTCTAGCAGAAACATCGTTAAATTTCAGTGGATAGGGGTCAAAATGTATATTTTCGTTGAAATATGATATCCGGAATTTTTCGTGATTGCAATACTTCCTTAACTTTGTACAAAGAAGTAAAAATGAAAAGCATGCATTGACTTTACTTTTACTACTGTATAAAGCTGTGATACAGTTAAAACTTGACTTGCAAGTGATGCGAGTACAAAAGGAAAACGCAATAGAGAGAAAAAAGAGAAACGATAAGGAAACATTTTAAATAATGAAGCAACTTTTTTTTTATAAAAATACAGAGAAATATTACATGTAACCAAAATTATGTATAGCGCAATTACCATAATTTTTGTGCTCTTAAATTAAAGCAAAACAAATAAAATACAATTTTTTCAAATAGCCCATCAATAAGTTTTCCCTAAAACAAATCCTTTCTCTATTTCTATCATTATGCTCGGTATGAGTAATTATAAGTGATAGATATCAATATTTACACATACAAAAATTGTCCATCCATCAGCTTCCATTTCTTTCCCGTTTTCCGAACTAGAAAAATCTCAGCAATCGCTATTCTTCAGCATCTACTACTATTCGCTATGCAAGCCCAGCAGTGGCCAAGCGGTAAAGCTGCTGAACATTGGTAGTTCGACCTAGGTTTCCAGCCGAATGGGCTGCGTATAGGCGGTTTCGTAGTTTTCCTCATGTGTAAAGTGAATATGAGCCAATTTCCCCTAGAAAGTTCTGCATGAAAACCTCCCTCCTTTTATGCAGATAGTCCTCCGGAGCTTTACCATAAATCAGATAAAAAAATTAACCTGTTGGCTTTGGGCGAATGGTAAAAAATCAATTACGATAAGGCTTAGCAAAAATGCACTTATATTTTAAACCGAGGACCTGAAGAAGAAAAAAATTCGTTATTTGCATTATTTACTATTAACATTCGAAACCAATTTTTAAAAATAGCGGAATATAGTACAACCAAAGTATATATTTATCTAAAGTGAAATACTTGAAGTTCACGGTTAAGTAATGGCAACAAAAATGCGCATGCAGAAAAAGCTAAATAACCTCATTCATGAAATAAATTCCCTTACCTTTGGCATCGATGCTGATCTTTCTGCAAAACTGTTTAAAAAGATTATTTGAAAATACTATCCTGAGAATAACCTGTTTTTATTATTCCAGATCGTAGTTCCACGTACTTGCTATACATAATATACTATACGCATCATTGTTCTCAGGCACAATTAAGTTCGTAGTCAAGACTGAAGAATTTAGCCACTTCTGTTCTAATTCATTGTGTTCAAAGTTTTGTAATATGTTGCAATAGTTTCTTATAACTCTAGTTTTTCTTAATGCATGGCAAGATAAGTTTTAAATATTTTTATTTGTATTGTCAACAACAGATGTTGCTGTGTTTCCGTAAGAAACATTCCCATGAACGATAAACTTTACAAGCTGCCGAACATTCGAATTGCAGTTCTAGATAACAAAGGTGCTTTTTTCATAGAGTTTTCTATGAAATTTATTTCATTTCCTTTTAATTAATTGCCTAACATCGGAAATTATTACATCTGCCGAGTATAAAAACAAGTGTTTATATAAAGTATAAAAGTTTAAGTGTTTATATAAAGCCAATATAAAAGCAAGTGTGAAATATGCCTTGGAGAAGTTATAAATTTGTGACAACTGGAGACAATTTAAAATTTTATGGAAGTTCCATCAATTAAAAAATGCAAAAGATAAAGTTTTTAATAATTACAAGAAAGAACTTTTTAAGTGAGTTTTTATTTCCAGTCTTTATCAAACCTGTTTCATGAGATGACAGTTTGTCAATAGTACAATTAAGAAAGCAGCTAAAAGTAAGCTTTGAAGACAAGAAATGTTCCTGCTTTTAGAAACTATAATTCAATTCTTCCAAGAATTCTTACCTTTAGCTAACTTCGCCCTACACTATATTCCACAACAAGTTGAGGGGTGATACAAGGCAAACTTATTTACTGGACCTCTTTACTGAGGACGGTGCCGCCCAGATGGTATAGTGGTTAGGAAAACCTACTGCATACCGAAGGGCTCGTGTTCGATTCCCGCAGAAGGCATGGATGTTTGTAAATGTATAGCGTCTTAGTGACACGGGGCACTCTAAAGACGTGTCTCTAAAAGTACTAAAGTTACGGGTACAGATTGCTATCAAATGTTATGCCTTGTTACTGAGCCTATCTACTGTAAAATAATCACAATTGTGAAATGTTAAAATATTTTATAAAAGCTTTACTTACCAGATGATGTCAACGGAGGTCTCTCTAAAACAAACCGAAATATGAAACGCAGATCATTTCCCCAATGAAAAATATTTATTTCATTAATGTCACAATATCTATTCACAGCTTTTCTTCCATATTCTTTCTTCGATACGTTTTCGTACTAATACTTATTCTTAACAACATTTGGATTAAAAGGAATTAAAGCGAACCATGAATGAAATTAATTAAAATAATCTTTGGTTCTATCAGTTTATGTTATATACTCGGGGATGCTGTACCAAAGGACCCAGGTTCGAATCCCGGAAAAGGCATGGATGTTAGTGAATGTATACTGTTTGAGCGGCATGGGGAAATTCTCAACATGCAGCAAACCGAAAGTTCTCTCGAGATGTTATGGTAGAGAAAGAGGGGTGAGAAACCCTTGGACTCGTCCCCACCCCGGGGTGCTCTTCATCAAATTTGGGGCGGAACTGAGCGAATTCGAACTGTCACTTGTATGGCGCTCAAGGCCCGACAAGTGCAGTGTTGCTGTTCTTGCCACGAAGAATTTCGTGGGCTTGTTCTGATATTACTCTCAGACAAGTGAGATAAGTTCTCCTTTCTACTGAGCAGATTGACGACATTGAACTTGCGTTTTTAATGCCTCGAAAGCGCGGTTAATGTGTGGTGTGGACTAATGCACGACCGAATCATTGGATTGTGGTTAATTTCAGATAATTTCATTTTCCAGTCTAAATATCTGTTCTTTTCTAAATATCGTCTGTTTATTAATTGCATTTTCTCCCTTTCAAACGGTGTTTCTCTTTTGAACCCCCATGAATACCGTGAGGCACAAAGGGATTCCCCAAAGGTTAATGTGTGGTGTGAACTAATGCACGACCGAGTCATTGGGCCTTTCTTTTTCACAGAAAAGACGTATATTTAGACATGTTGGAAAACTTCTTTTTTACAGAAAAGACGGTCTCATCACTCGTATACTTAGACATGTTGGAAAATTTCGTATTTCTACAACTCCACAACTAGAAGAACTTCAGCCACATGTCTTTTTGCAACAAGATGGTGCACCATCTCATTGGGGCACCATCGTTCGTAGTTCTTTGAATAACCATTATACAGGAAGTTGGATTGGGTGAGGAGGCCCAATTCCTTGGCCACCCAGATCATCTGATATAATACCGCTGGACTTTTTCTTTTAGGGATTTGTAAAGGACAACGTTTAAAGGAGGAGAGTGTCGAACATGGATGACCTAAAAGCCAGAATGACAACCTCAATAGCCTGTGTGGATGTCGACATGCTTGCCGATACCTGGTGTGAAATTGAATATCGACTTGATATTCGCCGTGCGACGAAGGGGGCACACGTGGAAGTTCATTGACAAGGGTCATGAAAAGTTTTGAGTCTATCTAACCATTTATGTTATTAATTTTAATCTATCGTTATTATTTTATGAGTTATTAAACATCAAAATGGGTCCGGGACTTTATAAACAGCCTGCATATAACATTGTTCCAACATAGGTATTCTGACCACACATAGAAATGAGTTTCTATGTTTTTTTTGGGGGGGGGCGACCCCCTGAAAATCCCGATTTCAATCTCCTCCCCTGAAAAAAAAATTAGATCTAGGAATCCGTGAATCGACAAAGTTTGAAGATAATTGATTTACGTGCAGACTGCAACGTACACAAAAGTCTGTGTACTTAAAAGGAAACCTTTCCAAAACGTTTATTTAAATATCGTATGTAAAATTAAGTATTTTACGAATATTACTATAGATACAACAACAACAAGAAAAAAAAAATGTTCTATCGCTTGAAATTGCTTAACATTCTCTCAATGATTTGATCTATCTAAACAAGCTGATATATTGTTCATCATCCAAACAATATATAATGCAGGTGTTTTTAAGAACTGCGAAAATAAAACGGAAAACAGCAGAGCTTAAGAGATAGTAATGGTATATAACATAGTTCATACTCAGTATTAAAAATACTATTGCATAGAAGCGGATTTGGTATTTTAAATATTACAGATCAGCAGTTTGAGAATTCGAGAGTTCTTAGTACATTTTATGGGATTCCTGTTTAATAATAAAATTAAATAACAAATCAAATTTTGATTTGACGAATCTTTTGCAGAGCCCTGATTATTAACGTCTGAAACCGTGGTTCACAGTTTAAGAATAAATTGCTATAAATATAGATCAGGAACAAAACACTTTTATTTTAGTGTCACACATATTTATTTCTAATTTTAAGCTTAAAAAAATAATTTTCACGAATTATACGAAACATATAACCCGAAATATTTTTGCTCCTGAGTTCAGGCAAATGGAATTCAACTACACAACAAGTGTAATTATTATTATACAAATTATTTTTATTTAAAGTACATGTGAATAAAAAATTTTTAAGTATTTAACTGTAGATTAAAGTGCTTACTATACACATCAAGAAAGTCAATGATTAACTAAGTTTTTCATATATACATACACACACACACACATATATATAAAGAAGGTGTTTAGATAATGCCGTGTACTCTTTAGAATGGCAAATTTGCGTCAGTGGCAAATTCGTTTTAGAATGTAGATTGGCAAATCAATTATTACGACAGTCAAAGTTTTTATTATTATTATTATTTTTTTATTTTGTGTGCGTATGTGTTTACACATGACAGAGTAATAGTTTGGCATGTATTACTCATCGGTATTCCCAGGAGATAAAGAAAATTTTTGTTAAATGTTCCCAGTCATTAGTCTTAACGAATAAAAAGCTTTCTATTAAGCTGGGCGTTTATCGATAAAGGCATTCTTCGAAGGAGGATTAACCAAACCAGTTTAGCCATATATGACTAAACTGGTTTGGTTAATTAATTATCCAGAAAATTGCTCAAGGTGCATATAGAATTCGATGGGTATTATATTCACAAAGAGAGACTAAATACGTTAACAAACATTCGTGCTTTAATCGAAGTTCAGATCTGTTGCCTTTAATGTGATTTCAGCCTTTGCTAACCATCATTAAACCGACACGAATATTGTCATTCGCCACTTAGGAAATTTAGTAGTTGCATGTCATCCTAATTGATACAAAAAAGTACTCGTTAAATGTGGAAGTTCTATGATCCACCACCCACTGTAAATTCAAAAAAAGAAAAATCCGAAAGGTTTCAGATTTTAAATTACGTCCAAAGAGGCGATTTTTTAACATTTTGTGTGTGACCTTTACTTATTAAATATCATATTCTTCGTACCTAAATCATAAAATTTCGTTCAAGAGCAATATCGCAAAATAATTTTAAATTGAGCATATCTTTAGAATTTCCGATACACAGTCTCAACGTACTGGAGATAAAAATGTTTTTCTATACAACGTTGCCATTGCTCGCTCTCAAATCGTTGAGTTTGTTAATCAAAAATTCGTTAAAGTTTTACAAAATATGAAACCGTTAATAAAACAATCTCCAAATTTCGGCTTCCAGATGTTCACCTTCGGGTGAAAACGTTCAATATTCAAAATTTGGTAGCTCTAGGTACTGCTGTTTTATCACATTGCGAGAAACATACATACATTTATGCAGATTCTTCATTATTTAATTTCTTTAAATATAATACAGGGTGATAGTATTTGATGGCAACATTTCGAAAAGTGAAATAACGCTTTTAGTGAACAAAACTTAAAATGCCAAAAAGAAATTAATACTCCTTCTGGGTAAATTGCCCCTTTGGACTAAAAAAGTCTAAAAGCTTTCATATTTTTTCATTTACAGACACATACATGTTTCGAGAGGATTTAGGCTAAACTACATCGGGCTCAAAATATTTAAAAACAGAATGTATTTAGAATTTCGGATAGACAGTTTCGCGTGCGGGAAATAATGTTTTACAGTGTTGCCACTGTCGCTTTGAAATGGTTGACTTTTTTAATCAAAAATTCGTTAGAATTTTACAAATTATGAAACAGCTAATAAAACAAATTCCAAATTTGGGCTTCCAGGTGCCCATGTTCGGGTAGAGGACATGGCATTCAAAATTTGATGATTCTAAATACCTTCGTTTTCTCACAATGCGATAAGCATATATACATTCAAGTAGATTCTTCATTATTCAGTTTCTTTAAATATAATACATAGTGATGATATTTGGCGGCAACACTCTGAAAAGTGATACAGCCATTATATAGTGATTCGACGCAAAATATCGTTTCGAGACTAATAGCCCTTCTGGGCTAACGCCCATTTGGGCTAGTAATTACTTAAAGAGAATTTCATTATATTCGTTATCACAGAAGTTAATCGTATATTAAATCAAAGAATGAAGATATTTATAGACTTCTAACTTATTTTTCAGTTTAATTTATGATTTGAATTATAAGTCCAGCATCACAGATTATAAATAACTGTCGAAATTTGCCTTTATTACCAAAAACACTAAAAAATATTAATTAAGTATTTAGGTAAAAGATTATCTAACCTGTTATAGCTTTCTTACTCATTTCTAAGAAGAATCCAAATCTATTCCTTAGGCACAAATATTAAAATATCACTCTTAACATTATCCCATAACATTCAACCACAGTTAAGCCAATCTCTTCTGGTCGATTGCTTTTCGAAAACTGACCGGCTGCACTCGCCGAATATTATCAGTTTGAAGGAATGGATGGAGATATCAGATGGGAATTTTGGCCTTCTATTAATGGGAATAACAAATGACCTCATACTCGTAGTCAAGCCATTACTTAACAAAGAATCAAAAAATAAATAAATTGAGATGTTTTCCATGGAGATAATAGTAAGATGGGGAGGGAAGGGACTTTGAACGCCACCGTTGCAAGAAAAATAAATAGGAGTCACGTGTTTGTTCAGGATTAAGAACGTCTCGACCCTTCTTTGCGGTAAAATCTTTGAAGATAAAACCATCTCAAAAATTTCGAACTTGATAGGCATGCACCTCTTCATAATTTTTTATTTTATTTAGTTTAATATATTTATTTATTTATTTATTTTTTGTTACACGTTTTTGCCGCTAAAAATATAAAAGCAACGAGTAAATCATCGGAATGTTTGATGAAACATTCGGAATAAAGCATTTTTAGTCCAAAGGGGCTTTGTCCCTGAAGGACTATTGCTTTCGTTTTGCGATTTTGCTTTGATTCACTATAAATGGCTGTATCACTTTTCAAATTGTTGCCACCAAATGTTATGGCCCTGTATTATATTTAAAGAAATTAAATAATAAAGAATCTGTATAAATGTATGCATATATTTCTCCAAATGTGATAAAACAACGGTACCTAGAGCCATCCAATTTTGAATAACGTATATTTCCACCCGAATATGCGCATCTGGAAGCGCAAATTTGGAATTTAGAATTTGTTTTATTATCTATTTCATATTTTGTAACACTTTAACGAATTTTTGATGAACAAACTCAACGATTTAAAAGCGAGCAATGGCAACCCTATACGGGAAAAAAAGCAAAAAAAAAAAATAAAAAAAAAAAAAAAAAAAAAACACAAAAAAACCTTTTTATCTGCAGTGCGCGGAACTGTGTATCGGAAATTCTAAAGATATACTCATTTTTAAATTATTTTGCGATAGTGCTGTTGAACTGAATTTCATGGTTTAAGTGCGAAGAACATGATATTTAATGAATAAAGGTAACACCCAAAATGTTAACGTAACGTACCGTCCAGATTTAATTTTTTTTAGAATACTTTTTTAGTTAAAATATATTAAATTATACAGGTATTCATCATAAGCTGATATGTTTGTCATCAAAGCGAAGTTCCCTTTACGCGACTCAATTTCGCTATGAAGTTATCTTTACGTCACTTCATTTTCGAAAGGACTTAACATCAGTACCTGCTTGACATACATATCGAAAGAAATTTGAACAGTGTATTCGCTAAGACAGAAAAATGAAAATAGAATTCAGTGTTTGTTTTATGCAATAATTTCAGAAGGGGCTTGTGTTCATAATGCGTTTCCAGGACACTAAGAGAACTCAAAAAAAAAAAAAAAAATGCTGGGAAAATAAGTTGAAATATATTGCGGAAATTCAGATGTTCCGCCAGTTTTATTTTGCAAATATTATGTCTTATCACCTGCACCGTGTCACAATAGTATCGAATCTCTCTACTTATACGCGTTTTATTAGCTCATAAGCGATTTATGTTTTTGTAAGTGTTTTATGTATTAAGTGCCTAAATAACTGTATTCTTTTATATGTGTTTTGTGCGTCTAAATGTGATTTATGTGCTTTATGTATTTATAAGTCTTGGTGCATATATATGTATTGAGTGGGCAAGAAAGTAATTTTGGTTTGAACAAATAGAAAGCGTTACGTGCGTTTTGTTATTTTTCGTTGATCTTATAATTCGTTTTCTTTTGGGATTCGGCAGCTGACACTTTTAGGCTGCTACAGAACCAAATTTCGTGTATTTTTGTTTACAATGCTAGTTTACGGTCAGTTTTAAGACGGGGTGCAAAATAAGATGGGGTGTTAGAATTGGTTAAAAAAATTTCGTTCTGGAGATTTTTTACTTGAAGATGACCAACGATCTGAAGCTGATGCTGACAAAATTAAACCCATAAGTGAACCGAATCGTTTTATAACTGTGCAACAGATCGCAAAAAGGTAAATACTATATCACACAACAATTGAAAATCCAGTTCCGGCCGACCATCTGAAGTTGATGATGGCAAAATTAAAGCCATAATTGAAATGAATCATTGTATAACTGTGCGACAGATTGCAAAAATGTTAAATATATCACACACAACAATTGAAAATCACGTACAAGATATCTTAGACTTGTTAACAAGCTCGATATTTGGGTTCACTTAACACAATGAATCAACATACGCAATACGCCTTTCAAATGTAATGCAATCGACCCTTTTTCGAAACGAATTATCAATGGCGATAAAAAAAATGGATCATCTATAGTAACATCAATCGAGAAAGATCACGATTCAAGCATGATGAATCAGCACAAATTACATCGAAAGTTAAATTGATTCAGAAAAAGACCGTGACGTCAATTTGTTTGATTACAAAGCTATAATCCCACCCATTTTGAGTTGATTCCAAGTAACCAAACTCTCATCTCAGATGGGCAGTGCCAATACATTATGAAACTGGAGGAAGCAATCGAAGAGGAAAGGCCAGAATTGGCAAATCGCAAAGGAATCATGTTCCCACCACAGCAGTGCGAGGCTCACACATTTTTTAGCAACACGTACGAAACTACTGGAGCTTCGTTGGGAAGTGATGTCGCATCGCCTATATAGCCCTACATGAGGAGCTACGCATAGAAGAACTATACATTTCTATTGCCGGCTTGCCCGGAGGTTTTATGATAATTTAAGAAACGTTAACAACCCAGTTATCCGGGTTTACAATTATGACGTAGATAATGTAATCAACAGCAAGCGGCCAATGGCCATACTCTAATAATCTTGAATAATTATTAGTATTTCCTGGCTACATATATGCACTTTTATTGTATGTATAAATGTTTAATTGTATGTTCTTAACATTAATCTCTTACTAAGCACCGTGGGTTTCACACTTGTTCCTTTTATCTTTGTCTAGCTACTAAGTGTCATTTCAGTTATTTGCTGATTTGCCATTCGCAGCTGCCTATCTGTTCGACAAGAGATAGGGTTCTTGTCAACCCAGGCACCCTGGTGTTACACCGTTTTCTCCGGTAGCCAAGGGCTCTGTCCTTGCACTATTGGATTATCATTTGTTTCGAATTTTACAGAACTTCTTAAATGGTAAAGAATTCAGAAATAACGATGACCTCATATCGGACTTGGTTGAGTTTTTTGCTAATAATGTCCAACAATTCTGTGAACGCGGAATCATGAAATTACCAGAAAGATGACAGAAGGTCATCGAACAGGATGGAAGACATTTGAGTGATTAAATTTAATTTCTTGTATAGGAAATATTGAGTTTTATTTCATGAACGAACGAAACGAAATTACTTTCTTAGGGCTTTACTTTCCTATTTTAAAATGAAATTACTTTATTTCCAACCCGATATAGTCTCTTCAAACATCATGTTAGTATCCTCAAGCTGTCCTCCCATTCACCAAACGTAGTTAAATCTTTTTTTTTATAGCCATTTTTTTTGGCGAAATAGCATTTAAATGAACTCTCGATGAACAGTCGCTTCGCAAAAGATTTTCACAATATACTCATGTCCAAAACTACCTTTACAGGCAAATTTTTCAGAAACTATATACTACATTTTATGAATTTCTGTGGAAGATACGACATCTAAGTACAAAGAAAAAAAATAAGAGCGCTGCATATAATACAAAACTGAAGCATGAAGGAATAAAAACGGTAATAGTATGTTACAAGGAAAGTTCCGAAAAAAGAAATAACTCAAAAAATAAAATTAAGGCTTAAAAATTGAATATAGAACGGGATTTCTGCTGACTTGTACACGCTGTCACAACATATTTGCTAGCAATACTTGTTAATTGCAGTTTGGGGAGTTAAGTTCCACTCCTCCAACAAGCGGTATTCAGGGCATTTACATCTATAGAAAGAGGATGTCTTCGTGCAACTGCTTTTCCAAGATAGTCCCACAAGCTCTCTATCGAGTGAAGATCAGAAGATTTTGGTGGCTCCGGTATTTGCTCAATGTCTTCACCGTCAAGGAATTCGTGAACGAGGTTTGCTCTGCGTGGATGAGCATTTATGGTCCACAGTTAAAAAGTCAGATCCATATGCACCTTAGAAAAGTCTTACGTAAGGTTCAAAGACCTCATCCCGATATTCTCTGGCAAGTCCTAGATTTGCTGTTGACAATGCGTATCGTTAATCGATCATTATTTCTTCCCCTACCATCAGATCCGTATTGGTAATATGGTCACGTTCCATAATGTTTGAAGCAAGACTTCGTGTTTCTGACTACCCCAACATGTAAACACATTTAGAAACAGGCATTAAACTCTCTCTAGGTCTGATAATATTTGCACCAATTAAAGCGATCCGTGTTTTGTTGTGAAGACGGTGAAACACGTACCCTTGAAAGCCCTTTTCCATTAAGCCTTCCCTCCCTAGCTTACCTGTGACTCAACAGTTCCAATGGCAGCTACAAGCTCTGAGCTTAACTACCGTAGCATTTGAATGAAATCTTGATGTACAGTCGTGGTCTCGATGAATAGTAGAATCCTTGTTACGACGGGCAGTTATTGTCTATCGATCTTGAGAAGCAGTTATTATTCGTTTATGATCTTATCCAAGCTTCCTTACAACAGTTCTAAAATTCTGAAATTATTTTCACAGCGTAGAGATTGCCTTGAAATATTCAGACATCTCACTGCTTCCGTGATTGTCTTTTCTTGCTT
>KK116642.1:87081-103736 GCA_000611955.2 Stegodyphus mimosarum | reverse complement strand
GTAGGGAAAAAAACTGAATTTTATGAGACTTTTAAAATAAATTCTGTTTGAAAATAAAGTTGGATTAATATAAAACGGTTCGGAGTCTCAGGGAATTCAGTGGAACAAAACATGCTTTTGTCACTCATTAATCAACTTGGTTTAAGGCTTCAAAATATTTTTTTCCTTGACAAGTTCTGTTTGAAGCGTTAAACAAAGGAGATTAAACTTTCATTTTTTATTTAATTTAATTTTTTTTTGGTTTTAGTATGCACAATTTTTTCTGTTGTAGTATAATTTTCCTTCTTGAAGTGAACATTTTTTATTACAATTTTGTAATTTTCTTTAATTTGCGTTTTGCCAGTTTATAATGCAACACAGGAAAATTTGTAAAAATTCAAAATATCTAATACGGAAATTTATTCTCTTTCTATTTATTCTTTTTTGAAATTTATTCGTATTTTTTTTTGAATTTTTGATTTATATATTTATATATACGATTGGTGTAGCCGATTGCAACGAAAAAGGTATAAAGTCTGTGCCTCTTTGGGAATATAAACTTTTAAAGTCTTTTGAAGAATTATCTTCTCTAGATTCGTGAAACTAAACAGAGATCAGAAGAAAGGTGTATACGATCCTTTGAATTTTATTGAATCCTAAAATTAACAAATGACGCAACTTGGGTTACACTAAGCCAACACTTCTGGCTTACACAAATACGTAACAAATAATAATTTTAAAGGTGTGTATGTTAGCCTAACGGCTCACAGAATACTTTAATGCGCGGGAAGGGCTCTGGTTTGTAGTAACCGGCGAGACAAGCCTAAAGGCGAGAACACATCAACGCTGCTCACGCAAGTCGCGAATAATCACAGCACAACGTGGCCCAGAATAGGCAGCCACGCTCTGAAAACTAACTGCCGAAACTCTTGCTTAAATAGCACTTCCTTCTACCTTCATCTGAATAAACTCTCGCTATCTTATTTTCAACTTAAAACGAACTACTAGTTAAAAGTAAATAGATAACCGTCACAAAGGGAGGTGCACAATTACATGTTATAGCAGTACCATATACAAAATTTCAACGTTCTACCGCTACTCATTCTTGAGTTATGTTAGATGCATACATACTTACTCACGTACATAAAGACGTCAAGAAAAAGTCTCTTCTGAATCCCTTTTAAATCCAGTTTACAATCCTTTTTAGCAAAAAAGAATCCTTTGTTCTGTTCGTATGTACAGACCTGATGCAAAAACATCGATTAAATTGCTTCAAGAGGAACTGAAATGAATATTTTTGTTGAAATATGGTACTCGAAATGTTTCGCGTTTACAATACTTCCTTTACTTCGTACAAGGAAGTAAAAATAAGTAGGATTTTTGTCAAATCTAGAACACATTGTTCATTTTGCAAAAACATTATCACAGAGCATAGTAGAAATAAATATTAATTCTCTAACACCTTAAATACTCTGGCAACATTAATTATGTACAATCACAAAGTGTGATGTTTTCCAGATAACATTATTTATTTTTGAAGGCCAGGAAGGATTACTGCTTACCATGTTACTGCCAGGAAGGATGAAAAAACATCTTTTAACTTTTCTTAAATCTCTAAACGTAGGGATGATAAACAGAAGCTGAATTGCCCTTTGAGAGGAAAGCCATGAATTGTTAAAATTGAAAAATATTTTCGGCATGTTTTGATATAACTTTTCATTTTCGAACTTCCAGGAGGCGAAAGTTTTGTTTATTAATTTCTATTTAAAAGATGATTTTTAAAAAAAAATATTTAAGGACTGGTCTCCAACTTATTTTTTTTTCTTATTTTTTTTACTTTTTTGACCTTTCGAAAAATGTTTCGGTTTTCTCTTTAGTTTTTGGAAAATACGTTGACTTTCATGATCTTTTAGGATTCATGGGAACTCTGAAATAAAATGAAATAACATTTTTCTTGAATTTCGAGAAAATTTTGAAATACTTATGAAATCTCGTATTCTTTGGTAACATAAACTAACGAGCTCTAGAAAGACTCTAGAGGACTTATCCTCTGGCCTTATGATACAGAAAAGTTCAGAAAAAGAGTGTAAATGACCCTTTATTCGATCACAAAGAGTTCACAGACGATCCCACTTGGGTTTACATAGGTCAGCACTTTTGACTTAAACAAGTAATGTGGAACTTAAAATAAAATGCAATTAAACTGGCCCAACAGTTCACAGGATAATTTAAACGCGCAGAAAGGCTCTGGCTCGTAGAAGCCGGCGGGACAAGCGAAATGGCTAGAAGCACTCAACGTCACAGATTCAAATTGTTAATTAAGGCAAGGTTACAACTTGTCCTTTAAGCAGGCATAACATGCTCTAAAAACCATTTTCCGAAACTTTGGCTTAAATAGCACTTCTTTCTCCCTCAATCTGAATATACGAAAGCTAGCTGATTTACATTCTGGCAGGAAAGCGTGGGTGAAAAGGAGGGCGATGGGAAAGTTACTTTAACTAAAAATCAACTATTAGTCAAAATAAATTAATAAATATTTACATACCAATACAAATTTCTTTTAAGAAACCAACTAAAAACACTATATAAATCTTAATTTTATCTTATAGGAGAATATATAAATTAAATTTTCACTTATAGAGAATAATATGTTATTATTTGAGAAACATAAATAATGTAAAAATACCCATACTTCAAACTTATTATTGTTCTTTATTCGTTTCGCTCTCTGGCCACATTTTAGAACATTATTTCGAACGAAGTAGTTTTGTACAACTTTTTCTCAAGTGCAATTTCGTACTAGATCATTTCTATCATAATTTCCTATTTCTTTTCAACATAAATGTGTCTTTCTAACAGCAGAGCTATAATAAAAAGAAAACAGGAAATTTCGTGGATTCTCTTGAATAATAATAATAATAATGATTAATAATAATGCTAATGGTGATGATGATGATAACCCTATTATTACACAGTGCTTCTCAAGTACTTTTTATTACAAGTATGTCAATTGTCAGGATTTGTATTTTCAAATGAAAGTTATTTCAGAAGTCTGAAGTAAATAATATTTTTATTGAAAATGAAAATTTTGTGAAATATTTCTTGAAAAAGAATGATTTTCAAGGTCTAGTCAGGTTTTTATATTTGCGTATCGTCTGAAACCATAGACTGAAGTTCAAGGAGATGAAAACTTTGAAAGAAAACGATTGAGGTGGGTTTTTAGTGAAATATTAATAAATGACATGAGACGAAGAAGATCAGATTTGGAATTTCATTGAACACGTGGTTTAACGTTTACAGATACAGTTAAGTTCTTAAAAATTCGAATAATTTTATTTGAAATTTTTAAATGTGTATTATCTGAGCAGCCCATTCTCATAATCCGAATGAAAGATAATCGAAATATTAAGGTTCAGAATTATTCTGAAGCGCAGAATTATTCTGCTCTTGACACCTCTGAGAATAGACAAACTGCCTTGAGAATGTGTCTAAAATTCTTAGAAGCTGTAGAGCAGTGGTCTTCAATTTTCATCGATTCTTTCAATGAAAGAGTCGGAAGGTATTTATCCCGTCTTCTTAGCATGCTTTCGTGGTGTAATGGTCAGCCCGCTCGGCGTGTATCCGAAAGGTCCGTGGTTTGGTTCCCGGCGAGGGCATTGCTCATTTTTCATGACTCCTACTTTGAAATAATCTAATGTCTCTACAAAAAGTTACGTTCATATAACAAAAAAGGGGTAAGTTCTGTATAGTTAGCGGACACTCTTAATCTACAAAAAGCAGTATGCTTCATTTATTATGTATTTTAAAACTGAATTTATGAACATATTGTAACTGGACAATAACAGTCCTCCTTGGAGGACACAGCAACCTTGCAGTGCTCAAGACGTTGGTCATCAGCATTTTCCTTTTAGTCTCAACACTCCTCACCATACATTTTCTTTCCATGTTCTGGTCTTTCTTTCAGTATTCCTCACTTAACAGATAATTTCCGGAGGGCACAGTACTAAGCTCTAAATGTAATCAATTCCCGGAGGACATAGTACTATGCTCTTTTCTTTTTTATTAAAGTCAATCGATGTGATTCAACACGCTAAAAAGCACCTAACCCAGTTGTTCTGTCGATGGCGTAAAGTGTAAACAATCAGACTTGTCATAACAATAAAAGAAGTGCATCATCATCCAGTTCTTTAATTGATGAATGTATAATAAAAGCAAATTCTACTGCAGAAAATATAATAGTTGCTTCAGAAATGGCTCAAAATGCCGTGCAATTAACACAACTATTCCTATAATTCAATTCACCGCAGTTTGAAATTAAATTAAAAAATGTAACCAAGATCTCAAAGTAGCTACAAAAATATCTTGAGGTAGAATAAAACATGAAGTTTTGTTTTTCATGTGTTACAAATGTGCTTGATGAAAAGACGTTAAAGTTTTAAATGAAACAAACAAAAAGAAATCATGTTCTCTTCTGTGTATTTTTGTCTTCAAATCGATGTTTAAAAAAAATGAAAACATTCACAGCGCTTGTTCTGTAGCAGTATTTTAATATAAAATCCGGTACGATGAGTGTTGTATAATTGACTTTTTTGATAATTCACATGAAAGTGATTCAGTGTTTGTTTTGAAATGTCTCGAAATATTCCAATGGTTGTTTCGAAATGTTTCAGTGTTTAAAAAATTCTATGAACGATCTGTAACTAGAATTTACAAGAATATTTCGTTTTAGTGCAGGTAATGCAAACTGTAATTTTGAGATAAGGGATTCCATATATACTAACAACCTCACATTAAATAAAGGTGTTGTTAAAAGTAGATTGCAATGCTTACATAATGCAACAAAATGTGCCATGGGAAACTTGAGCTGGATACAGAAAATACTGTTCTAAAAATATATGCCCAATTTTTCAATGTCAGCAATGAGATGAGAAACACTTAAGGGGTTTTATTTATTTTTAGAAACTGAATTCTATAAAATTCTCAGACATGTCAGCACTAGATGTCTCTAAAGAATAAGTATTAGAAGCATTGAAAGAATTTTAGTTTTGTAGAAAGTCGTAAGTTCTAATTTCTTAAGCAGAACCAACTCATTGTTCTAAGCAATTACTCAAACTGTTTTTAATCCCTGATAATACTATATAACTTCCATTGATTACTGAAATGTATTTATCGTTCTTGGAACATTTAATGTCGATATTTAACTTGGCCTTTGAAGACCTAGGGAAAAAAAACTTTTAGTGCAGGAGTTTTCAGTATTTTGACCAACTCAAAATATAAGCTTAAATCTCTCTATGATTAAGCTCTGTTGATGAAGAATATTCATCAACAATTGAGAAAATTAGGTAATGAAGAATCTCAAAAGATTATTGATGACTTTAAGTCGCTTCTTCAGCAATAACTTATTTAGAACACTAATTTTGATGAAAATTTTATATTTACCAAACAGCAAATTCAAACAGTCAGTTCTTATTCTGTTAACTAATTCATTTCCAACGTATTAGAAATTTGTTGAAGTTATAAGTATTGTCTCCCTACTTTCCCATGCCTTCGTGGTGTAACTCGAAGCAGACTCAACGCGTGTTCGAGAGGACCAGGGTTCGAGTCACGGCGAGGCCACAGAGCATTTTTCTTGTCTCCTGCTTCCCCCCCAAAAAAACCCAATAACTCTACAAACTTCCTACAAAGTTATTAATTAAAAACACTGAAGAAAAAGAATATATAAAAGAAAAATTGGGTTTGAATATGGATGACTTTTTTGAAGAACTAACATTAATTCAAAAAAATATAGTTCAAGATTCTGAACATTTTACAAGGTCCAAAAAATCAAACAGCAAATGATATATGATTTTAAAAAGTGCTGATTATAAGTGCATGAATATTTTAAAAAATAATTTGTTGTGTGTTTTCGATTCCTGCAATATCAGCATAGTATAAAAAGAATTTTTAGTTATAAAAGAATTTTTAATTAACTTTTTTATGGTTACTAATACTAAACACATTCAATTTATAAAAAAGTTATTTACATAAAGAATTTTTAATTAACTTTTTTATGGTTACTAATACTAAACACATTCAATTTATAAAAAATTAGTTATTTACATATTTTAATCTGAAAGAAAGTTGTTGAGAATTTGCTGAAAAAAAAAGATGCACATTTTCTCAAGTCTCTCCAAAAATGAGAGCAAATATAATATTAAAAATTAAAAGTTTAAAATATGTTTTTAAGTTTTTCTACATTTTTAATTAAATAATAATGATTATTCTAATACTGCATTTTTTGTGTTTAACGATATAAAATATATATAAAAATTTTTTTAACCTGAATTTAAAACATTTTTTCATCATTTTCGAAGTTTGAAAAAATTGTTCGTTCACATAGATATTAATTCCCATTTTTGATAGTTCGCAGTGACTAAGTTGATACTAATGTGAGAAATAGTGTAAACTGAGGTTTATAAACATAACATAAGATATGATGAAGTGATTATTTAAAACTGTTAAATGATTTTACTTGACATATTTTCATGCAGTTCTTTTCTCTAAGGCAACTCCAATCTTTCATACGTTAAATATTTTCGAAGATTAAAAGAAATATGTCATATTCGCTTGGAGAATAGCTTTGTGTTTGTTCATTAAACATACGTTTTCACATTTATGATTTTTCACACTTTATTTAATCTGCAAGAATAAAATATGTTTCATTTAGAGCGAATGCCAGGTTTGTGGTCTTCATTTCTGAGCTATGATTAGTTTTGACAGAAAATACCGTAAATAATTTTCTACTATCTATGGATAAAGGAAAGAACGCTCACGAAAAATATTTGATTGAATTTTATGTAGACAAGGCTGCTAACATGAACTACACCAGCGAAACTGAAAGCTTTTAGATTTTACATTACGCCCAAAGGGGAGTTTTTTTTACCGTTTTGTGTGTCAACTTGTCAATAGGTTAGTCATTAGGTTATTTGGAAACAGGAGTCATGAAAAATGAGCAATGCCTACACCGTGATTCGAACCACGGACCTCTCGCATACGTGCTGAGCTTGCTGATCACTACACCACGAAGGCATGCTAAGAAGGCAGGAGAAATACCTTACACACTCCCCCTTTTAAAGGGCGACTGGGGATTAGAGGACCCAATCGCCAAATCCCGGTGGTGGAGAATCATCATCCACCACCTTTTTTAGTTTGGGCGACACTGTACATTTATTAGATATTTTTGATGTCTGGAAGTTGAAGAAATGAGCAATGCCTACGCCCGGATACGAACCACGGACCTCTCGAATACGCGTCGAGCGTGCTGACCACTACACCACGAAGGCATGCCAAGAAGGCGGGAGAAATACCTTATAACATTTATTTGTTAAATATTCGCACATAAACCATAAAATTCAACAGCAATACCACAAAAAAATTTTAAAATGAGCATATCTTTAGGATTTCCTATACACAGTGTCGCTCCCTGAATATATATATTTTTTTTCGTACAGTTTTGCCATTGCTCACTTTGAAATTGTTGAGTTTCTTAATCAAAAACTCATAAATACTTTACAAAATATGAAACAGATAATAAAACAAATTCCAAATTTGGGCTTCCAGATGCCCATATTCGGGTGGAAACATAGGTTATTGAAAATTGGATGGCTTTAGGTTCCGTTGTTTTATCACAATGCGAGAAACATATATACATTTATGCAGATTCTTCATTATTTAATTTCTTTAAATATAATACAGGGCTGTAATATTTGGTGGCAACAGTTTGAAAAGTGAATGAACGCAGAAAGTGAATTAAACACAGAAAGTGAAAGTTGAAGTGGTGGCAACAGTTTGAAAAGTAAATGAACGCAAAACGAAATTAATAGCCATTCTGGGCTAACACCCTCTGGGCTAATAATACTTTTACAAAGAAATGGATTTTGAAATTAATGTATTAATCACGTAAAGCATAAAGAGATGGTAATGTTATATTAAATTAACTGGTAAAATAGTTCTCAGGCTTCATTACATTTGGCCAATGCAGGTAAGCATATTAATTCACGCAGTAACAAACGTAGCAAAGCCATATAATAGGTTTTCCAGAAGCAGAGTGAAATTTTTCAAATAACAACGACGAATACTAGCGACAATGCTGATCCGCCATTTCGCTTAGCAAAAAAAAAAAAAAATAAAATAAAAAAAAATAAATAAAATAAATAAATAAATAAATAAAAAAAAAATCAGGAATAGCTAAGAAGATATATGTATCAAATGAACGACATTGTTCGACTAAAATATATCCAAAAACTATGTTCGTCTAAACATAAAAATGCGAAAACGTTCATCTACGATAGGTGAAATATCTTTCAGAAGCACAATTAGAATCCTCCTTCACTAAAGATATTTGAAGTGGTGCCAAAATAAGTCTTTTGGAACTGCAATGGAATATGGACAGCAAATAGAGAGTATTCTAAACGCTACTGCTGAATATTCTGTTATTATGTGTTATTATGTACAACATTCTGTTATTATGTACAACATTATCTGTTCCTGCTGGATATTCTATTGTGTGGACTTATCTCAGTTGTTTGACTCTAACATCAGATGAGCCCACGAATTTTATCATGGCAAGGAGAGCACTGCGTTTATCTCTCGCATGAGTCTTAAGCATTTTGTACGACTTTGTCTAATTCCTTCCCAATGTTTCGAAAGAATCCCCTGGAACGGGTCCAAGGGATCACCAACCCTCTTGCTTTTCCACAAACCTTCCGAGACGACTTTTGGTTTGCCATGTATTTTAGGTTCTGTCATGGCACAAGGAAACTATACAGTTACAGATATACATACAAAACTACTTCACAGTTCGAGTCTTAGCCTAACGAAAAGGCAGCCGGCAGCCTAACCACTACACCGATTAGGGCAGCGCTGAATATCCTTCTTAAATATATTCAAGAACGATAACTTAGCCTCTTAAAAACGTTTTATGACCATATGCTGATCGGAAAACGACCTGGTAAAGGGTATTTTCCATCATATGACGTGCAACACGTATGCCGGATATTATGCTACATAAAGTATTAATTATCTCTGTTTTAGCCTCCTACCCTAATAGAAACATCAAGCCAGAAACTTTGCCAGCAATCTACTTATATTTCTGGAAAAAATAGGAAATGGGATTTTCATGCCGTTACACATCAAAGTTTTTCGTCTCAACGTGATCTTCGGGCAGCGAGCCAAATTCGCTCTTCAACCCACTCTACTGCTTCCGCGTTCATTGACCAGCAGTAACCCCTCCCGAATTGTCAGCTGAGTTCCTGTTGCTGGTGAAATACATATTCTACTATACCATTCAGCATTAGAAAGACTCTTTAATGCCAGACTTTTAGAATTGTACTTTACAAATGCACGGGTACTTCCCACCTTCATTTATGATTTCGTTCTCTTTGTATGATATTCTTCATATTTCTAACCTGGTAAAAGAACTGTCACATACTAATTTCCAAACTTAAACTATTCAACTCCTTCTCCTTGAATGTTTCGATCTGACCAACGATGAATTACCATCTGTCGTATTTTAAAAGAATCCCACATCTTTGGTATTTCAACATTTGCGTGGAATGTGATAGTAAAATTACGAAATGACTTTTCTGTGACTTGTTGAATTAGGCTCTGAATTCTCATACTTGCAAATGGTGACTAAAAGTAAATTTTTTTTTAAATGATATGTATTTCCAGTTGCAGATTGTCAAAGGTGATAATATGGTGCACAGAAGTGAAGCAAAAATTCTAATTGATAAAATATTTATTGCGCTGTAATAGATTAAATAAAAAAAAGTTCTGTAGCTTAACGTGAAGGTTAGTTTTCAGTGCGCATTGCCCAATTTACAATTTCGCAGTTTTAACCAGATTTAGGAAGGCACTGCAAAATATGAATTGTTCGCTTTTGGAGAGTAAAGGTTCCGTGTTGGGTAAAACAGTATCGTTATTAAATTTGTTACTGGCGTTGTGAAACTATAATTTGCTTCATCTCTGAATTTTGCTCATAAAGGTTTGAAGAGTTTTATACGTTGCTGACCATTAAAATTGCCACATCGTAAAGGCGGTATGCAGCAAAAGTTAAATATGTGTAAAAAGTACGATATGCTAAGATATGAAGATGGTGTATAAATGGAAAAACTGCACAACGTGTTTTTCATTTGGAAATCATATTTGGATGTTGTTTGTAAATGTCGTGTTATGTCCCGTTTAAGGAGAAATGCCTACCAACACGTGTCGGAACTCATTCGCATCAGGATCGTGGACTATCGGAACTGCCGTTTATCATCTTACCAAATTGCTGCTCTTATTGGCGGGATCCTATGGCTCTCAGGCGACTATGGAATCAATGAGTTCAGATAGGCCATACTGATGCAACGCAGGATCTCAAGTCCCAAGCACTAGCACCCGAGAAGATATTCATGTTGTCCTCTCTTTTTTAAGGGATCGTACAGCCACGTCATGTACCCTGAGTTAGAAACTTAAATCACGTGAAAGATCACAAGTGTCCGCACCGACACGTACAGATTGAAGCAAGGCCAGTACTAGTGCATTATCGAAAACATGTTAGGTATCACCGGGCCTTGCTGACTGTTAAGCTCTGTCCAAATTCTGATGGAAAATTTTGACCCTGCGTTCGTTCAAGGTTCTCCAACTCTTTTTCCCTACCAGCAACCACTCGAAAGGATTTTCGACTCGCGTAGTTTGAGTGCTCTCTTGCTGAGCAAATACTATACAGTTCCAAGCATCCATCCTTCGGGATCGAAGTCGGGTCTTTGGAAGTCAGCGTCACTAACTACTCTATCTTCTGGATGAGTGTCCGCAAGGATGGTGACGACGTCTTGGGTACCACGGATTGTCAACATGACGAAAGTTATTGCGACTTCCTTGACATTGCAGCAGACAGACGCGCCTAAAGTGATACGATGAACGGCAACACTGGACACAGGAGGGGCAACATGTTGTCAGTCGAATCCTGATTCTGCGCACAGCATCATAATGGATGTAACCGTGTATGGAGACACTGAGGTGAATGAACGCTACGAGCTAGCATTCGTTATTGTTATGCGTACTCAGCCTCTACCGTCCGTTGTGGAGTACCATTCGGTACATATCCTGGTTCTCTTTTATTCGCAAAACCTGTAATATGTACAGCCACAGTTACATATCTGACGTCTTAAGGCCTGTGGTTGTGCCCTATTTCGAGGGCTGCATGATACCATCTTTCAGCAACATAATGCACGACCATATGTGTCGATTTTCCTCTACACATAGAGTTTTCGACTGAAGCCTTGGCCAGCACGTGTTCCAAATCTCTCACCCACTGAGAATACCTGGTCATGGGTTGCCGTAAGACTGGCACGCCACGACTACGATCGATGAACTTAGGTATAGAACTCAAGCCGGATGGATTGAAGTACTCGTATCTGTCACCCACATTCAGTTCGTCTCGATGTCCAGTCAGATTACAGCCGTTGTTGCTGACAGAAGTGGCCGATATGTGAGCTGAGTTTTTTACCATGTGTGCTCCGAACTCTTTTCAAATTTAATCATGTCTTCCTCCCATTATTTATATGTATAATAAATAAGTTTCTGCAATTTTCTTTCCTTCCTGATGTAAGAATTTAAATACCTAGCTGTGTAATTAGCTTATTTAAGCATAAGAACATTTTATTAGTTGAGAGTTCTGTTGTAGAAGGCCGTATGAAAAGGTAATTCTTGTAGTTGCACATCCTTCCTATTCACGCAAATAAAACTGTTTTCATGAAGTTCTGTACCTAATTTCTAGAAACTTTGTTGTTGGAAGCACCGCATGTCTAAAATCAATATTTTAGGAAACACAGCCTGTGTAAACTGTTCAGCATTTTTCGAATATCTTGTGCATATGCCATTAAAGATATTTATTGAAGTTGATATATGCAACTGCTTTGAAACGTTGATGAACAATTAACAACTTAACAATACCGAAAGAAATATGAGTTGTAGATGCTGCTCGCAGAAACCTGTTATAGGTGTTATGATCAAATACCATCCTTTAAGTTATTTGGAAAAATAGGACGAGTCTTGAATTTTCTCGAATTTTAATCTGAATCATAAAACGTTCTTTAACTCAATATTAAAAGTTATTGACTAAAGCAAAACTTAAAATCAACGTTTAATAAAAAAATATAAAAACGCAATTTTTGAAAATATAACTACATTTTATAAGGTAACGCAAATGAAATTTGTTAAATAAAGTGTTAAAACTGTTTTCGGTTTTTTTAATATAATTAAAACAAAATATTTGAATAAAAGTTCAGAATGTTTACATTTTTATAGGATTATTTTAAATCAAAGCAAATATATATAGGGAAGATTAGTTCAAACAATAATGCAGATAAACACTAAACACGGAATGCTGAATTCTCTCCAAAAAATTAAAAGCGTCACGACAGCAGTTAGGATACTGGTGATACAGGTTCACTGATATGGAGAAAATAGTGTTATTTTTCTAATGAACGAGTTTATTAAACGCCAGCAAAACTATTTTTACAAAGTTTTGAGTTAAAACGTTTTATAATTTTAGGTTAAGGCTAGAAAGACTGGAATGACAAAAATGCGTGAAGATTGGAGGCTTCGAATCTGGAATCGTTTCAAGATTTGTTGGATTTGAGGATTCCTATTCCATTCCTAATTATTTAAAATTCGATTTTAAAGCCACTAGTTGCAAGAGTCCAGTGAGTGTCAAGGTTTACGGAAGTTCATGTTTTAAATTAGAAGCCAATCTTTTAATCCTCCAAATGCGGGATCTGTGAATAATACATTCACATTTTATTCTGAACATACGCAGGGAATGTTCTTGTCACATCGGAAGAAACTGGGATTTCAATTACGATCAGTTTCCCAGGAATAAAAGGAATGATTTTTTTTAGCCTAAAAGCGACGTTAGTCCAGTACGGGATATTAGTACCAAAACGGCATTTTGCGTCTAAACGCTTAAATGCGATGCATCGCTTTTCAAATTGTTGCCACTAAATATTACCGCCCTGTATAATATTTAAAGAAACTAAATAATGAAGAACCTGTATGAGTGTACGCATGTTTCTCGCATTGTGAAAAAACAATGGTATCTAGAGCAATCAAATTTGGAATATTAGTCCTCCTCCAGAACATGGGTGACCTGGAGGACCGAATTTTGAATTTCGAATTTGTTTTATTCCTTATTTCATATTTTATAGAACTTTAAAGAATTTTTGATTAACAGACTCGATGGTTTGAAAGCGAACAGTGGCAACACTGTACAGAATAAGACATTTTTATCTGCAGCTCGCCAGACTGTCTATCGGAAATTCTAAAAATTACATATTTTGTGATTTTACTGTTGAATCGAATTTTATGTTCCGTAAGAGCCAAGAACGTGGTATTTAATAAATAAAGTAAACAAATAAAACGTTCATAATAAAAAGACAAAAAACGTTTTGTAAAGAATGCTTTTAAAATTTTTGTACTTTGGCTGTTGAATTTTATATGTCATAAAAGAGAAGAAAACGATTACTCATTAAGCGATAATAAAGCTAAAAAAGTGTGGTTTAGGCAGGAGCAAGTGCTATAGTAAACTGGTAGACTACGAGCTCAGAGAGAGCGTAGAATACCTAAAGAAATTCTTTCAGAATTTCATTTATGAGCCTAAAGTGGAAATTTTCCCAAGGGCTGTTAATTGCACTTTAGCATTTTGCGTTGGTTCACTATAAACGGCGTTTCACTTTTCAAATTGTTGCCACTAAATCTTAGAACAGTGCATTATATTTAAAGAAATTAAATAATGAAAAATCTGCATAAATGTGTAAAAGTTTCTCGCACTGTGGAAAAACAACAGTATCTAAAGACATCAAATTCCGAATAACGTAGTACTCCACTTAAATGTGGACATCTGGAAGTCCAGATTTGGAATTTCTTCTATTATCGATTTCATATTTTGCAACACTTTAACGAATTTTTTAATTTACAAACTCAACGATTTCAAAGCGAGCAATGGCAACACTATACGAAAAAAAAAATTTTTTTTATCTGCAGCGCGCGAGACTGTGTATCGGAAATCCTAAAGATATGCTCTTTTTAAGTTATTTTTGATGTTGCTGCTGAACTGAATTTTATGGTTTAAGTGAAACCATAAAATATTCATAAAATATTGCTTTTTGTGTGATAACTTTATTTAACATAAAAAATTAAAAAAAAGCCCCGTTGGACGTCATATAAAATCTGAAAGCTTTCACTTTTTTATTTATTTGTTTTATTTTTTAAAAACACTTTTATGGATTTTGAACTCGCGGCCAGAGGGTCAAAGGAGGTCAGGATAGCAGCAACTAATAATAGGATAGCAGAATTTAATTATTTACTATTATTTTCCAAATATACATCATGTTGCTACAATGGTTGCCAATCCGTGGAATTTATCAGTTAATTTTAGAGATTTGAAAGAAACATGATTGATTCAAGTACGAGAAAAATCTCGCTCCATTTCTCTGAATTTCAGTTGAATTCTAGACAAGAATTTAATTTTTCAGGTGTTTCATTAACTTTTTAAATACAATATTTAATTGACTGATACGTTTTTCCATAATTATCTTTTATTTTTGATATTTTGTCAAATAATTATCTTTTATATTTGATATGTTACCAGATAATTATCTTATTATTTTTATCTATTACCTTTCAGATGTTAATTATTCTCTGGCATGCTTATATTCTAGAATATTAAAAAAAATATCAGTTTAAAATTCTTCAGATGATTTAATTTCATTGTTCCTTTTCCAAGTTCGAAACGTAGTTGGAATAGAAATCCAGAAATACTTTTGCAAAGACTTTTTGTAAACTTCGTGAGTTATCTGAAACATATAACAGAATCCGAGTATGATTATTTAGTTATTTAATTTGTTTTAATCAATAAAATTTCTGTTGAATATACTGCTGACATTTGAGGAACACTTTTCTGGCTATACAAATCGATACTCACTATTAAAACAAAACTGTCAGCTATATTTAAAGAATCCAGATATATTTGTATAATGCGAGTTTTCGGTACATGCTCTAAAGCTAGACATTGCATTGAAATGAAGGATTCTTCAGCAAA
The DNA here is from genome assembly GCA_000611955.2 of Stegodyphus mimosarum. Classification (NCBI taxonomy): domain Eukaryota; kingdom Metazoa; phylum Arthropoda; class Arachnida; order Araneae; family Eresidae; genus Stegodyphus; species Stegodyphus mimosarum. The sequence goes on along the minus strand of KK116642.1, from coordinate 88,636 downwards.
ATCCGTTACGACTGATCCCTTTAGTTAAGGATAATTTATTCTAAATTAGGAGTAAATGAAAGTCTATTCTAAGAACTGAATGTTTTATCAGAGTCATCGAACTCAAATGATTGAGTAAATTTGTAAAAGCCTTGAATATTCTGTGATCATCTCATGATTAAAACTACAGATAAAAAGAAGCAGGAAAATGTACTGATGCGTTTATATGTCATTGACTGAGTCAAGGCAATTTGCTGAATTTAAAACTTTATCTCGGTAATGGTCACATTCACATTAATGAGAACTTTCCTAACCATTGTGTTAATCTGTACATTTGCAAAATACTGTCGTACTAGATAATGCCATTCAGACACAGACAAATAACGAAAAAAAAAAAAAGAAGTATTAAGAAGTATTAATGCGGTTTGTTTGCTTGGAGTTAGATGTAAATTTGAATGTATTTGTTACCTAGTTATTTGTTGTAACAGCAGCCAATATGCATTAGTAACGAAATTTGTTTTTAATACAATCCTTTATATGTGATACTTTCCACATTCAACGCATTAACTTCATTTCACGTGTTCACACTCGCTATATGCATTTCTTCGAATAGTGCTACTAGTGAATTAAAATCAATATTTTACTTTATATTCGCTTTTTATAATTAATTGTTTTATTTTGTCCAAAATTCTACACAAAATATCTTTAACTCTTAAACTTTCAGTAAGAACTGTAACATCATTTTTCACTATAAACATTATGAAGTGAAAATAAATTGTACTGTAACTTTTAATATGCTTCTAATAGTACAGGTGATATACGACAAAAATATTGCTTAAAAGTGTACGATTAGAAATGTGCAAATTAATGATCATTACTAAATACGTGGAGTCAATTATTTGCCTCCAAAATTAATCCGAAAAATGGCATAATGAAAATTCGAAGGGAAAAGGTTAAAATCAGAAACCTTTCTGAGATATTTATGCAAATTTGCACTTTCAAATAAACGAATAACTACTTAGTATTAACTGCAACATTTGTTTATGAAAAATGTTGTATTTCGTTCATACGTTTCGCTCATACGTTTCAAGGTTCAGCGAGCAATAGGGTGAATCTAAACAAGTGGGCAAACTTTAGGGAGTGACTGAAGCCAGCTGTACGAACAATATTCGTCATAGGTCGGAACGCAAGCAGTAAGAAGTTTAAGGGTAGTTTTCCGTTGTCCCATTCAGAGAATCAGGACAAGAATGAGAAGATATACACCAGAAAACATTTTATTAACAGGAATGTAACTGCTGACGTATACTGTGAAAAAAAAGGGGGGGGTGGAATAATTCTATATCTTCCGTTCAACTGGGCCGATTGAGGAAATTCAACTTGCGCTTTCCATGTCTCGAAAGCGCGACTTAGGATTTATATTAGATTTATATATTGTTCCAACATAGGTGTTCTGACCCAAAATCGCACTGTTTTTGTAAAGATATACGTATTTTTGCTGCTTGGGTAAACTTCAGGAGTTGAAGAAAAAAATCCACTTGTCAAAAATGGAATCCCATCCGTTACAGGAATTTTATTC
>KK116642.1:67159-87067 GCA_000611955.2 Stegodyphus mimosarum | reverse complement strand
ATCAAAATGATTCAAATGGATCAGAAGCCAAAATGAACTTTTATCTGAGGATGCAGCATACTAATCAAATAATTCCCTTTGTTTTATCACCACTTGAACTGCACTTTTGCAGCCCTTAGCTGAGGCTGACTACTGAAATGAAGTGTAAGTCTTGGTCGTTAGGCAGCCTCCAGCCTTCTCGTGAGTGAACAGGCAGCCTCGTGTGGATGCCAGATTGCAGTTTCCTTTTAATCTTATGACTTTTATATTTTTTTTAAATTTTAAATATTTATAAAAACATTTTTAAATGGTAAACTCTTCGAAGTGTTAGACTGTAATGGGGAATTTCCAGATTACAGTTGTTTTTTGGAGCTTTATAATTTATAAGAAGATGCTTATTTAGGATCTTAAAATTTTCTTAGGGCATCTTAAATAACTAAAATAAAATAAAATAATAAAATAAATAGCACTGCAGCTTTGTTATACTGTAGATAAAAATAAAATGCAATAAAAGGAAGTGCATTTACACAACTGGAATGAGAAATGAAGAAATAAACATTATACGATAGGAGGCTTATGAAGATCAAAAGAATTTGAGAGCGATGAATAGATAGAAATTCGTGATAAAAGTCAGGATAAAAAGATTAGAAAACTTGAAAAATACATATGAATTTTTATTTCTTTTTTAATTGCCAATTAGTTAAACGCACAGTGCATCTAAAAAGCTTTACAATTCGATTTGCACGACCAATATTTGAAGAGTCTAACTTGTATCATTGTTAACTTTCTATGCACGCTTCTTTTTAAGCTGTACATCTTTTGATACGTTATATCTTACTTTTAGGTGATTCCGCAGAAGCTAGCTATTCAACTACTCTTTCATTCTCGTTAAGAATTTCAAATATTTTTTAAATTGCTGTCAAAGATGCTTCATTTAATGGAAGATTTCATTGCTGAGAAGTAAAAATAGCATTAAAATGCACATTATGTCATTGTCTCTTAAGTTTGTTATCACTGCTTAAAATCTGTTACCTTGCCACAGTTGACCGGTTTGTCGCTTGAGTTACAGGAAAACGTTATTCATTAGCTTCAGTACTGACATTTCAATTAAGGTCTGCAGAGCTTTGATAGTCTGAATGAATTTTCCTTTTTTTACGCAATTTAGCGATGAACAATTCTTTGTCAAGAAATTCATAATGATAGCTTCAGAAGTGGATGAGCTTACAGAATTACAAAGTGATGGTTCCACGCAGTGTGGTTTTAAGCAGAATAACCTTCATGAATTGAAAATTTTCGTAACAATTATAATAATTAATAAATAAGTTTTCTAATGCCATACATTGCATAGCTCAATAAAATAAAATTGTTTGCGCATTGCATAGCAATTTGTTTCAGTTTTATTTCTAATTGTCTAATTTATGATGTAAATAAATCCTGGGATTTATATTTAATGATAATATTTAAAAAAATGTGCATTTAATATAAAAAATCAATACCTGTACTGACAGGTTTTATATAATGAATGTTCTAAAGAGCTGTGGATTTAATTACTTCAACACTTATTCAATGTATAAAGTTTTAGTTAATTTTCTTGTCCTTGGCTACTAGAACTTTACTGAAGAGTCTAGCGAGTATTCGCTGGTCTTCTTACAACTATAATGATAAAGTCCAAAGAAGGGTTAAAATACCCTTTTATTCACTAAATTTCACTTTTATTTATTAACTTTACTTACTTTTATTTTTATTTATTCACTTTTATTTTATTTTATTCGCTTTTATTTATTTGAGAAATAACAACAGCCGGCCCCTCTCGGGCTTTCAGGAAAGCCTCCGTTTGGGCTTTAATTTAATATAGAAAATAACAATCTAAACTAATTCTAACTAAAACCTAGACTAGCTGCACAGAAATATCTAACCGAGTCAGCCCGTAAATAAATCTCATCGCCGAATACTAATAAGCATGTGCCATTACGGCCGAACGTAATAAGATACGCTTAAAGCAACGACGTGGCCCGTAGGCAGAACACGCTCGACTGAGAACTTCTTAGCTCTTCTACGGAAGTGACTGAACTTTCCATTAAATACTGGTTCTACTTCATATACTTAAAACGCGATATTGAAAACTCATTCTAGTAGGAAGTTGTAGGTAGAAAACAAGAATTTAAAGGAAAGGGTTACAAAATTAAAAATAACAATTAGAAAATTAAACTAACCCCTACAAGTTTATATACTTTTATAACAAAGTGAAGGTGCCTAAAAGTATAAAAGTATTTTTCATGCAGAAGGTTTAACTGAATAAAAGATCAAACTTAAAACTTTTGAACATTTTCCCTTCAGTTTAAAACTGTTTTGTGTTCCTAACGCATGTTATTTTTTCAGGACAAATTTCAGCATGTACAGAAGAAAGAAATATTCTCTGCCGAAAGCTGAGAAAGAATATATTTTATCAGTGGAATGCATAGCCAGTAGCTGTAAGTCTACGGATGATCTTAAAGAAAATGCAGAGTCAAATTATCGTAACATAAGTTGCAGATCTTTCTTAGGTTTCTTTTACATTTTCATGTGCAGCATTTTTATTACACTTTCATCCGTCATTGTCAAGAAACTCAGCTACATAGATCCAGGGCAATTATCATTCATTCGAAATTTTGGGGTCTTTGTTGGCAGCTTACCTATTGCTGTTTATTATAACAAGAATATCTTAGGTCCGAAAGAGTTTCGGATTGCTTTAATAACCCGCTCCCTTCTCGGGGCAACTGCACTTTACTTGAACTTAATGGCATTCAGGTATCTCCCACTTGCTGAAGCAGCCGTTATTATGTCAACTCTACCAGCTTTGGCTGGAGTAACTGCAAGGCTATACCTTAAAGAACCTTGTGGTCTAGTGCAAGCGTGTGCTACTGTTTTAACAGTATGCGGAGTACTTCTTTCCATTCAAATACCGGAACTCATCAAGAAAAGGCAAAATGTGGAATTCAACAAGACTTATATAATAGGACTTGCCTGTGCCGTGGGTTGCGTTTTCATCCTTTCTGCAACTTTCGTGTTGGTCAGGAAGATGAAAGATGTCCATTTTTCAATTACAGTTATTTATTCTGGTTTTCTGGGGATGTTAGAAAACGGAGCAATTGCGGCTGCTGTATCTTCCTATTCTTCGCCCCGATGTGGTTACGATACGTTCCTGATATTGCTGATAGCAGTCTTTGGATTCTTAGGACTTTGTGGACTTATACTGGCTATACAAACAGAAGCTGTGGGTATTGTGACTGTTACAAAAGCCTCTTTAGATATTACCATCGCTATGGTGTTTCAAGTGATATTCTTTAATACTCATCCCAACAGTTACAATGTCGGTGGTGCAATGCTTGTTATTCTTTGTATTGGAGTCATTGGTACTAGAAAATGGCTTTTAGAAATGCCAGAAGAAGCAACATTGAGAAAGAGGCTTAAATATTTATTACTGTGAAGAACATTAGTATATAAACTAACATACCTAGTTGTTTAGAGTGTATCAAAGCAGATTTGCACTAAGAATTAAACAAGAAAGACTTTATAATGGACAATATTGATATATTTATGTAAAAGGAATTTCTGTGTGCTAAGCAAATGCTACATTAAGTAAGAGCTTTTTACAAGAAAAGATATTTTATGATGTTATATATATTACAAAAATTTAAAAGGAGATTAAAAGTATAATAAAAAAATAAATAAATAAAACTATAGATAAATAATAATAAATAAATCCTTAATAAAACTATAGAAAGTAATTTAAAGTAACTACTTAATTTTTAAATTGAGTTATGATGTTTTTTAAAAAGTGTGTATGCGAAAGAGAGAGAGAGAAAAGCATTATTCGATTCATCATTTCGATTCTGCATATTTTGTCAGCAGAATAACAGGAATTTTTATTGAAATTTGATGTTAATTGTTACTGGAACTACAGTTAGGAAAAGTTACGTTACTTATTATATTAAATCACTCGGGATCTGCTTCATGAATGATGCCATTGTGAATGAATTTCTAAGACGTCTCATATTCATGGGAAAACCACAACAAACTTATGTCATCTCTCTTTCAGTCACTAAGAACAAAGCCACGCTCGCAGCTAGAATCTGTATTCAGTATTCTTTCTCGAAGGCCTTTCGTAAGATACTATTAACTATGGCAACTTTATCAACTGGTTTATAGAAAAACATCTCCCCCCCCAAAAAAAATGTTTTGCTTTAGGGAATGTTTTGACATATGAAGTAAATATCTTTGAAAATTGTTTGAAAGGATATCAATGTAATATCACGTTAAGATTGATTACGAAATTTTATGAAGTCATGGTTCAAGAACAAAATCACTGAATAGCATTAAAATGTTTGAATTGCTATTCTGCTATTTTTTTTTAGAATAAAGTAAAATATTTTTTAGTGAACTCACGTACTCTTTTTTATAAGCCATGTAAAAACACGTTTCTTAAATGAGCTACTTTCAAATGCATTTTTATTAATTAATCGTTATTTTTTGAAAGAAATATATAAATTCATATGTTACATACAGTCATATGCATATATACAAGTTGATAAATCGCTATATTTTAGGTGATGACCATATTTATTATTGAATAAAACTATCATCAATGTAAAACGTCGTATAAATACATTAAACATTTCTTGAAAATAGTAAATATCCTGGGCAGATTATTGAATGCAGAAAACATAGATTCGCTAGTTTCGTAAACAATTTGCAAGCGGTTACTATGTCGGTAATCGTAATATCTATAATTCGCATGCAAGGTAATGTGAAGCATTTTTCAGTCCTAATATTTTGAAAAAAATTCGTCATTGAAAAAAAGTTCGCACTTTTAATAGTCAGCACACTGATCTTTTTCTATGGCTTAATTGCAGTTTTCACTACGCAGGTATATGTATCATAAAATTTCAGTTTTACTTTTTAAATTCCTTTTATCCTTTATTAATTAGATTATTCTTCTTTTTTGCTTTCCAATGATACAGCAGATTCCCCACCACTTAATTTGAAGACACCGAAATTTTTGATGTACTGTTGTTGTATCGGTAAATAAGACAATACTTGCGTAACGTTCACTTAAAACTCATTGTTATAGCAAAAGTAACACGGAGAGTTTATTTTTTGTCTAATATAGCACAGTTGGTACATTATAAATAACTAACAACACGATATGATGATAAATTTCAGAGCTGCTCAGAAGTTGAAAGTTTTAAATTGCGAATCTCTCTCCATCCTTTGATTTCGAACTAGGAACAAAGATGCATTTGCATCAAATAAATTTTTAGCTCCAAAATACACACAAAAAAAAACTATTTACATTTTTGGCTTCAAATTCGTGTCCGCAACCGAAACTGTTTCAATTTCAATTACATTCGTTTGTATTTTGAAATATCTAAGTTGTAGAGACATTAGGTATTTATTAAAGCTGAAAGACGTGAAAAATGAGTAATGCTCTCGTCAGGACTCGAACCACACACCTCTCGAATACGCGCCGAGCGTGCTGACTCTTTCACCACGAAGACATGCTAAGAACGCGGGAGAAATACCTTATATACTCCCCCTTTTACAGGGCGACTGGGGATTAGAGGACCCAATCGCCAAATCCCGGTGGTGGAGAAACATCATCCACCGCCTTTTTTTGTTCGGGCGCTACTGTAAAGTCATCAGCATTTTTTTTGAAAGCAGGAGAGATGAAAAATGAGCAATGCCCTCTCCGGGACTCGAGCCACGGGCCTCTCAAATACGCGCCGAGCGTGCTGACCACAACACCACGAAGGCATGCTAAGAAGGTGGAAGAAATGCCTTATAAAGTATTATACTAAATAAACAGAAATCATACGAATTTGTTACATGTATGCTTTAAATGATTTAAGAAACGGTATGACGAGTGTTTTCAGAGATTATACGTTTTTACTGCAGAAGGAGGTAATAAGAATGCTAAATTAATTATCAAGACAAGAATTAATAAAATGCAACGATTAGAACTATTAAAAGTAGTGACTAAAACTGTAATCATTACTTCTAGAATAAAGAAAAGTAAAAAGACAGGGTGTCCCACTCGCAAGAGGCTCCGAGAAAAGTATGATACAACAGAAGGAAATGAAACCCTAATTTTTACGTAAGATGTCTTTATGTTTGAGAAATGAAAGTGCATTAGAAGAGGTGCTGGAAGTGACCCCTTCTCAGCTATATACACAGTTCAACACGGTACTGCATTTTCATGTATGTTGTTCCCAGATTACACTTGGTAGAATGATAAAGCGTGGTTCCATTTGTCAGGATACGTGAACTAACGAAACGCACGTTTATGGAACAGTGACAACCAGCATAGAGCCGTCGAGGAACCCTTTCATTGACAGAAGATGGGTGTGCTTTGTGCATTACCACAGTGGCGCATCATCGGGCCAATGTTTTTACATTATTCTTTCCAGCGAAGTGTACCAGGCACTTTTCCGTGAATTTATGAATGGGTGTTTCGTGAATTTATGAATGGAGTTGGATGATGAGGAGCTGACATTTGGCTCACCAGCAAGATGAAGCAACATGCCACACATCTATAGTGAATATAAACTCACTTTTACCAGTTTTCCAGACTTGATCTCCATTGAGTTTTTCTAAGGGGTTGTCTTAAAGGTAATGCATACAAGCACAAACCACGCACACCGAGGATTTGCGTCAGAACGTCCGTCGTGAAATCCAAGGAGTGACGCCCAATACTCTGGCAGCAACATACGCAAATATGCAGCGCCATGTTTAACTGTGTATACAGGCCACTACAGCACCTCTTCTATTGCACTTTTATTTTCTAAACATAAAGGTATGTCATGTAAAAATTTGGTTCCGTTTCCTTTTATTGTAAGACTTTTGTCACACTTTCCAGGGGCCTCTTTTAAGTGAGACACCCTGTACTACTTTCTGAGGTGATACAAAATTACTCAGAACCAGGCAGGGGCCTCTTTTTCTGTGATTCTGAAGCTTGAAGGTAAATTAATTTTTTATGTTGTAAGGTATTTTCTCCCGTTTTACTGCCTGCCTTCGTGATGTAATTGAAAAACATGCCCGGCTAGCATCAGAAGGTCCAGAGTTTGAGATCTTTCGAGGGCACCACTGTGCATTTTTCACGTTTCATGCTCCAAAATAAATTACTTTATTGTTCTTCAAGTGGTGCCCAAACTAAAAGGTGGTGGACGATAACATCGGGAAACAGCAATTTCTTTGGCTTAGATCTGTTACTTGTTTTTGACTAATGCCTGGTCTCTGAATCCAAAAATAGCTTCAGGTTTTGTCTATAACGTCGAATTTTAAGCTAAAGTATACCCTCTATTTGTTTCAAAACTCATATAAAATATGCATATAATGGAAAAGAAAGAGAAAATCTATCAAATATACACCGTATAATATAATATATCAAATAAATATCAAATATACACCTAGGAAATAAATATCAAATATACACGAAGAACAGTCTTATTCATACAAAGGCCATATATAGTTACTGCAAGTTAAATTTTGTTCATAAAAATAGTCAAGTTTGTTTACCCAGTGTTAAACGTACATATTAAGGTGAAAAATTTCGCTTATGGCTTTTCTGGAGTGTTTAATCTGTGGATGTTCTTGCTTGATCTTCCAACAACAATCAACCATCATATGTACATCCCATCTACCCTGGTATCGTGGCTCTATGACTTTCAAATGTTTGTAGAATTGCTCACCCTGTTCACCTCTGACTGCACCAATGTTTGTAGAATTGCTCACCCTGTTCACCTCTGACTGCACCAAGATTTTTTGTTAAGTTATCAAGATGGCTATGTAAAAAATGCTTATGTTGCTACCATGTATTTTGAAGCTCCCGAAAAGTTTCTGGAAAATTTTCCTGTAGTTCTGTGCTCTTGTATTTCCAAGAGAATCTTTAACAATGTTTTTGAATACTAACCAAGCATTCTTCTGAAGTTCTGTCATTGCTCCGATGAAATGTTCATCTTGAAAGATCTGGCAAATCTATGGACTATCAAGCACACCGGAGGTTGAAATATAATGTTCTTTATATCGATAAGTGGCTAACGTAGTTCATATATAAATAAAAAGTAAACACTGCTACCCTTGTTTACGAACAAGAACTTGGAATACGCTTGACGCTTGATGCCGCGGAGAGTGGTCAAATTCACATAAGGTGAAGAGAAAAAACTTAAGGTGACCGAAGAAAACTAACTACAGTTTTGAAATCAGCATGCCTGTTTAAACAGTTAAAAAATCGAATTCAACAGAAAGTGTGTTACAAATTGTTCTCCGGTGTAATTTGTCACCACCAGGTTTGGGACTCTTTTCGCCAGTCACCCTTTACGAGGGGAAGTAGGTGAGGTATTTTCGACCTCCTTAACGTGTACCTTTGTGGTGTAATTGGAAAGTATATCCGGCTAGCATCTGAAGGTGAGAAATTCCAGTTCGGATGAGAACACTGTATATTTTTCATGTCTTTAAAATAAATTACCTAATGACTCTAGAATGTGAGATAGACTTTTCCATCAAAATACGTGCATTTTCTCTATGCTTATTTGTTGTATCTGAAGTAAATATTGAAAGAAACTAAACTGCTACTTAAATGTTCAATTCTGACTCCGTAAAAACAGCCAGGCAACCTACCTCCCCGTTTTAAATCTTCCATTTCAACTATCTCAAGAGAAGGTTTAAACACACTCTTCTTATCTAGTTCATCAGTGTCAAAAATTTAAACAGGTCATGTAATAACAAAGGATCTCTGCCACTTGAGTGTTATATGATAAATTAAAACTTAAGTATTGTAAAATCTTTGGCCCTCTATTTAGGCGCAAAAACGCTGCCACCAAAAGCTAAATACAATTAAAGACGATTTAGACGGTGGGCTAAAATGGTCGGTCAGTGGACGGTTAGCATTTTAGACGGTCAGCGGTTGTCGCCGAAATCTCTCTCTTAACTTCAAGAACTCTGTTCTTATGTACATTATTGATTCGCATGCAGCAACAAGTAGTAATAATAATAATAATAATGCAAAGTAAATTGAAACACTTAAAATTCATTCCGTATTCAATTTGGAATAAACCTTATGCAATAATAAAAAATCAGAAGCACAATTACAAAATTCAGGAACAAGCTGATGTGTTTACTTCTTTCGTTGTATCAGCCTCCTGATGACGTTGCCACGAAAAATGTAAATTACGTTTTCATTTTTCCTATTACTATTTTCATTTTTGGTTTAAACTATTTTTGCATCTTTCATGCAATGTGTTATTGTACTTCGTAAATGAATGCAAAAAATATATAATTTTTTTAATATATATATATGTAATAATGGTAATAACTGTAATTATCTTTATGATTGGGCGATAGTTGTAACAGATTTGGGCAGTTGTTTCGCTGTGTAGTGATGCATAACGAAGCAGAGACTTTTAGGCAGACGTGGCCTAATAAACCATAATTTTTATTTCTGGACAACAAACTTATTTCCGAAACACATTCTTCTTCCCACATCATCATAGGCGGAACATCCATCTCACAGTTTTATACAGCGTATGACATTTTAGGTAACGGAATAGTTCGAAGCAAGACAAAGCAAAGAGAGCGGCGAATCAAAGAGCGGTCAGAAACCAGAATCAAAACAAAAGAGAGCGGGACTGCGCCAGTGTTGTCAGATCGGGTGACTTTCCGCTTTTGACAAATTTGAGCTACTAAATTTTTAGTATTTGCGATTTTGCGGCATGCGTCATTTTCTTATGTTACTTTTCGCGACTTCAAAGATTTTTTTAATATATCGTAAAATGCTTTTATGTTAAAATAATGTATCAAATAAAAATAATTTATATTTAAAAAAATTAAACAGAATTTGGTATCTGGCAATCCTATTTACATGCGGGCTTTCGTTTTCAAAGCTGCACAGCCTGATGCCGGTATACGAGAAATGGGTAAGGGAAGTGAAAAGGTGGAAGGAAAGAAAGAAAAAAAGTGCTTCGCGACATCTCACCACCCTCTGTTCCCCGTGAGTTCTGTTCCTCAAGTTCTATGGTGATAATGATTCGAACCAAAGAACGCTCAGCTCGCGCGCCATATATTGGGTACCGAAACAGAGAAAGAAATAGAATTCATATTTCTGATTATAATATCGGTAAAAGTTTACAATTGGCTACCCCTTGTTTCTAGGCGATTCTTTTTTTTTTTTTTTTTTGACGCCAAGATCGGCGCAAGGAAGGCACAATTTCAAGATGGCTGCTACACAAAACCAAAATAATAAGTCAAAGAATTTCACAAACTCCGTGTCTATGTACACATCGACCTATTTTCACTTAAAAAAACATCAGAGAATTGCACAAACTTAGTCATTGCACATTGCCTCGACTTTGTCCATGTGCACATCAATTTATTTTCACTTAAAAAAATCAAGATGCTAAAACCAAGTTAAAACTCTCATGGTAACCGGAAATGGAGTTTCATCGCCCAAATTGAACAAAATTGTTCGCCAATCGAAAAGGCAACCAATTCTACACTAGAGCCATAATATTACTAAGCAATGGAAATGACTTAAAAATCAAAGCAATGTTATTTTTCTAAGTAACAACACAAATAAATTTAACAGTGAAAAAAAAAAGGCTTTCTTAAGTAATCAGAATCAGAAACAGATCCGGCACACAGACCGGATGAAACTGCTGAAAAGCGTAAACCTACATTAAACGAGAATTAATTAAAAAAGAAATAAATATTTAAACAATTGAAAATGAGCAATATAGTTTTAAAATTTTCATTAAAGCTAAGATACGTAACTAAAAAGCCTAAGAATCGAATACAGTCTGTAACTTACAGAACCAATAGACGGCAAATTTGTCATGACATCAGAGGTCATGTGAGCATGCCTACCTATGACGTCACAAAAATCATGTGATCTCTGACGTTATTTGCGACTTTTTTAGTCTTCTTTTGCTACTTTAGTTGAAAATTTTCTGGCAACACTGGACTGCTCAGCAAAGACCTGCATATAATCTGACAAACCAGATGACATTTTGGATCACATAAGAAATTAATATCTGGATTCTGAGTTAAACTTTCATCGATAATTGTGCAACAGGGATTAGATGACGGATCTTTTTTCAGAATTACAAGGAGTAAAGGTCATATTAGTTTGCTATGTTTTCAGAAGGGATTAAAAAGAGGAGTTGAAAGGCTATTGTTACTTAATTATTTGAATTATGTGATAGATATTTCATGTTTTACGAACACACACACGTATATAATTAAAGGGGAATACTCCTATTAAAATTTATATTTTAAATTAAATTAAGAAAGCTAATAAAGAAAAGAATTATAATTTGAAGTCTAAATAATACACAGTCCAGTCACATTAATGTGACCATCTGTCAAAAGCCAGAATAACCACCTTTCGCAGAGCGGACTGCTGCGAGACGTGCAGGAAGAGAGTCACATAGGTCCCTGAAGGTGTTCTCTGGGATGTTGAGCCATGCCGACTCTAATGCCGTGGCCAGCTGCGCTAGATTACGCGGTTGAGGATCCATGGCGCGAACAACTCGATCGAGATGGTCCCACAGATGCTCGATTGGGTTTAAGTCAGGTGAGTTTGCTGGCCAGGGGAGGACGGTAAACTCATCCTGGTGCTCTTCGAACCACGCACGTACACTGGCAGCTGTATGGCACCTCGCATTGTCCTGCTGGAAGATGCCATCATCCTGAGGAAAAACAATGCGCATGTAGGGGTGAACATGGTCCGCAAGGACAGATGCGTACTTGTATTGATCCATTGTGCCTTCCACAATGATCAGTGAACCTAGAGAATGCCAGGAAAACATTCCCCAGACCATAATGCTCCCGCCTCCAGCTTGGACCGTTCCGGCAATGGTTGCAGGGTGGTTCCTTTCAGAGGTTTCACGCCTTATACGCCAACGTCCATCTGTCCGATGGAGCATAAAACGCGATTCATCCGAAAACGCAACCTGTCGCCACTCAGTGGACGTCCAGCTGCTGTACTGGCGTGCAAATTCTAGCCTTCGCCGTCGATGAACAGCAGTCAGCATAGGTGCACGAACCAGGCGTCTGCTTCGGAGGCCCAGACGCAGCAATGTTCGCTGAATAGTACTTTGGGAGACACTTTTGGTAGCCCCTTGGTTCATTTTGGTGGTCAGTTGCTCAACGGTAGCCCGTCTATCTGCCCGAACGCATCTCCGCAACCGTCGTTCGCCTCTGTCATCTATGGCCCGTGGTGCACCACATTTGCCACGTCGCTGATTTTGGACAGTCCCATTTTGCCATGCACGGTACACTTTTACCACGGCGGCACGCGAACAGTTCACAAACTCAGCCGTTTCGGAAATGCTTCCACCCTTGGCCCGAAAGCCAATGATCATGCCCTTTTGCAAGTCGGATAAATCGCTTCGTTTCTGCATTACGCCAACGATTGAAATGTTTTCCGAAGCCCTCACACACCCTTTATATACGCTCAACTGCACTGTGCTGCCACCTGCTTTCTGTGATTGGTTATTTAACTCTGACATGGAAAGTACGTGGTGGTCACATTAATGTGACTGGACTGTGTATATTCCAGTTTACAAATTCGTAATTTTTAAGTAATATTTAAAAATTTTTAGAAAAAATTTACAAGTATTAAATAGTAAAAGGTAAATCGGCATGGAAAATTGCTTTACTAGCAATGGCCAATAGTAGTGGGTATGCATGAAACTGTTATAAGGCATTTCTCCGCCTTCTTCGCATGTCTTCGGGGTGTAGTGGTCAGTACGCTCGACGCGTAACTGAGAGGTCCGTGGTTCGATTCCCAGCGAAGGTGTTGCTCATTTTTTATGACTCCTGCTTCCACATAAATTCTAATGTCTCTACACTGGTGCCCAAACGAAAAAGGTGGTGGATGATGATTTTCCACCACCGAGATTTGGTGACTGGGTCTCCAAAAACCCCAGTCGCCCTTTGAAAGGGGGAGTATATAAGGTATTTTTCCAGCCTTCTTCGAATGCCTTCGTGGTGTAGCTGTTAGCACGCTCGACGTAAACGAGAGATCCGTCGTTCGATTCCCGGCGAAGGTGTAACTCATTTTTCATGTCTCCTGCTTCATAAATACCTAATGTCTCCACACTGTGACTCAAAAATTATTAATAATAATTATAGCCATATAAAGAAAATTACCTAAAAATGAACAGTTGAAAAGATAATGAAACAATACCGACGCTTCACGGGGAATTAGCTTATTTCACACTCCTTTCAACCGTTCAGACCTCGTGTTTCGTCCTTGTTATGCATATGCAAATTGAAAGTAGACATGAAATTAAATGTAAATATTTAATTCCCCAAATTTAGCAATCTCATACACATATCAAGAATTCCTCTACTCGATGTAAATTAATTTAATATTATTTGGAAAGAAGAACTTTATTTAAATAAAAAAAACCTTTAGAACAAAACGAAAGCATCGAATCAATTATAAGAGCAAAACATGTAAATATGTGAAAATAAACCATTATAATGCAAATGTAAATAAAAGGTGCACACGTAATATTTAAAAAATATTCAGTTAAATGAAATGTCAAATTTAAAAATGAATTATTGCAGAACAATTTTAAAAGCCAAAAACTGAACAGTATATATATTACTATATACTGCAAATATATACTGCAAATATGAACTTTAATACATTAAAATATCATAGCTTCAAATTTTGATAAAATAATACAAAGTGAATGCTTTTGCTCAACCCGAAACGCAGTTGTAACAGCTTAGAATTCCACAATAACTAGAGTGAATCAATGAAAAAAAGTGGGAATCTTTTCAGAACTCCAGCTTTAATTTGTATACATACAGGCCTATTCGATTAAAATATACATCATTTGCGAGCCCACGGAAGCACATATGAGTTAGCGCGGTCAAAATGAATCAGTGATTAATTTCATTGTGATTAATGAGCAAGTTTATGCTCATGTTTAACGAACGTTGCTCTAATAGGAGACGTGCAGATCGAAAAAAAAATGAAATGGATATATGTTCTTTAATGTTAAAACAAGCGTTACTAAAACATATGACTTTCTTAACGAGAAACTACAAAGTACATATATTATTGTTTATTTTCTCTGACTCTTATTATTTTAATTTGAAAACTTGAACTTCAGCTAAACTGTGTCTGAACTCTCTGACGTATGCGCTCTTTTGTTGGCTACTTGAATTTCAGCGTAATGGCTCATGACAGTGGAGAATTCCAGACCATGGCGATCTCACTAAGGAGAAATTGGGAAAACGAAGGCCAAAAGTCTTTCAGACGCTCAGAAAGACTTTCAGACAAATATTGCGTGTATTTATGTATTTAAATAAACTGAAATAAAAGAAGATCCATTTATTCCCATTAAAGATGAGGAAAAGAAATCTTGAAACGTGGCTCAAAGAATCTAAAAAGTTTTGAATGTTGCTGGTTCTTCATATAAAGGCAAATTGAAAATAAAGAGAGTGGAAGTTCAACTTTGCATATCATCAGGAACATATTGTTACGTTTTTCTCTTCAAGGGTTCGCGGATCTGGAGTAAATAACGACGACACTCGATAAAGTATCGAAACACACTTTATCAGCCAGTATTTTTCAGCTCCAAAACACGCTTACAGCCGTCGAAGAACTACTATACATACGCTGAGACAATCAGCGACAGAGCCTTCAGGCTATCAGACTATACCGGTGGAGACAGCTTCACGGCAAAGCCCCATAGTACAGCTCCTGACTCTGCTCGGTCGTTCTCGAAGCTCAACACACTCTAAGATAAAACTCGACGATGCACTGCCTCGAGATTCATTAAGAGACTCGCTTGATGCACTCGACGACCAACTCGACACTAGACTACGCACTGACTCACTATCAACTCAGTAGACTAGGCTCTGACTTCACACAGCACAGTACCAGCAGGGTTTATAGAGCTTTTAGCTTGTGTTCGAGAACGTTCTGGGCTAAACCAGGAAGAATTCGTTCTAGAAGGTTCTCCATGCGTCTATAGCATAGAGCCAATTTTGTCGCCAAATGGGCGATTTCTCGCCAAATGCGACAACTTTGCCGTCCTTTGCCATTTATTGGCAACCTTAAATCTGCTTTGCGGGGAAGCCATCTTACCGCGCTTGGATATTTCGTAACAATATTTTACATTCAGTTTTCAAATATGAAATACCTTCTCTTTACCAACAGTGCCGCCAGTAAAACTGCCTCAAGACGAAGCAAGCAGCATTACGTAAAACTCCTTAATTTGCTGGAAAAAATAGAACAAGAAACGTATATCAAGACCGTACCTTCACTCACATCCCTACTAAATCTCCCGGTGTATCTATCACACATGGATTTTTGCACTTCTGGGCTTTTAAAAAGCGGATAGTTCAAACGTTGACCTACAACCCTGTTTGGACTTTGGGAAGCTGTTCCAGAGAAATGGAATAAAATGTATCTTCCGATGTTACAAAAGGCTTTATTGTCTCTCAAATTACGGTACAGGGAGATAGTAAAGAATAGAATAGGGTTATCAAATAAAATATTTAATACAGAAAATTTGTAAATAAAATGTTTGTGTAAATACAATGAAAATCGTCTAAAAAATGCGCGAACAGTCTTGCATTCCCGCACAATTAGATATAAAGAAAAAGAAATTAATCATTGTTTGGTTTTCTCTTATGCCACAAGTAGATTTTAGAACGTATTACCTGCGGACACGATGACATTATTGTAATACTGATCATAAAAACTGTGTTATTAATAATTATTACAGGAAGTAAGTAAATTAATAAACACATCTGTATCATATTAATGACTTTTTGCAGTTTCAGGTTTATAAACGAGATTGACCATATGCTTTACATGAAATGCGTTACATTTTTTATAAAATTAAAGAGAAGTAAATTGATATATTGTTTTGATTTACACTTGTATTAAAAATTTGAAAATTTACAATAAATAAATAAATAACATAAAAAATGTTTGCAATTAAAATGAAAGTTTCTAAGCCAAAACAAGCAATTCTACCAAAGGCCATAAAGACAAAATTTTTAGTGCACAAAAACTTAAAGTTAACGTTTGGGACTACTGGACAAAAAGACACTGAAGTTGGTGCAGCAACTAACTTACTACTAAGAGTTTGAAATGTAGTTCCCCGTTAAGCTTAGTGCGACTCACATTTCTAAATTTTTGATAATTCTGCAACTATTGCATGCAGATTAACTAAAAGCACAAAAATTTTAACCAGAACATTTAATTCAATCACTTTAAAGCAAAAAAATGCCCATTTTACCAACGTATAAGAATAAAAAAACAGACCTTACCGAGCCGCGTAAGAGAGTGGGTATATGTTTGCTGGGCGGAATGCAACAAAAAAGGGAGATACATGAGAAGATGTTAAAAGAGTTCTATATACAAAATTTTGATGTTCGACTGCTACTCGTTTTTCAGATATGCGAGATATATACATACATTCGCACGTACGTACAGACGTCACGAAAAGAAAAAGAAAACCCTTCTGAATCAATTTTAAATCCATTTTATAATCCGTTTTAGAAAAAAAAGAGTCCTTTATTGTGCCATTAGGTAGAGATGTCATACACCCCCGAAAAAAAAAGAAGTTCAAATGAATTCGAGAGTTGACAAAAATGGATATTTTCGTTGAAATATGGTACCGGAAATGTTTCGTGATTATAATACTTCCTTTACTTCGTACAAGAAATAAAAAGTAAGCTGTATGTTTTAAATTACCTAAGAAAACTTCGAGTTATATGTCCGAAGAAAGAAACACTTTGCAAACTGAAGTTTCTTCCTTTCATTAGCTGTAAATTGCCAGAAGAGGCTGTTTAGAAGTCCTTTCTCAACACTGGTTCTTCCAGCACACAAGTTCAGCATGAACTGGGAAATAATTTCTTATATTCGAACTGAAAACTTCAAATTACACTTCGAACATGTTAAAAAGTTTATTCTGAAAGTTTCGAAAAGTTAAAGAAAAATTTTAAATAAAACAATCATAACTCTAAAAAGAAATTGCAGTCTATTCTTAGTATGCTGATTTCAGTTTAACATTTGAAAGAAATTTAAGCTAAGCGTTTCATATAAACCTACTAGTTTAAAAGTTAGTCTCTCAGGACGAAGCTAAATGAAAGGAAACCAACTACATTGGATCTGAAAAGATAAATGGATAATTTCACAAAAACATGTGAAAACTATATGCTAACTAACAAGCAAACAACAACAACAAAATTACGATCAAAGGGCCGTTTTTTTAACGTTTTGTGTGCTACCTTTATTTATTAAATACCATGTTCTTCGTACTTAAACCATGAAATTCAATGCTTTGAAAAACATGAAATAGATAATAAAACAAATTGAAAAATTTAGGCTTTCAAATGCTTATATTCGAGTGGAGGACGGAGGACTACGTTATTCAAACTTCGATGTCTCTAGGTACCGTTGTTTTTTCATAGTGCGAGAAACATACAAACATTCATGCAGATTCTTCATTATTTAGTTTCTTTAATGCAGGATTCTAATATTTGGTGGCAACAATTTGAAAAGTGAAACGCCGTTTATAGTGAACGAACTCAAAATGCGAAAACGAAATTAATAGCTCTTCTAAGTAAATTGTTCCTTTGGGCTAAAAAAAGTCATATCATGATTTAATTGCAATTACTATTACGAGCAGCAGTTGAATTTTTTGTTCATTTTTTTTACATTCTCTACAAAGCGTGTAGCAAATTCATTGGCTCTGGTCTGAAGCATTTATCTAGATACTGGCAGATGTCGGCTTTTTTGAAAGGTGAATCATTCAAGCAATGCTTTTTCGACATAGCTAAGTTCTACATTTCTCGACGTTTTCCCCTGCAGCCAAATATTTTACATGCACAGAAATCATAGAGCTTCTATTCTTTCATAAAGTAGCAACTGTAGATTTGGATAAAGTATATTTCTGACAGATATCGATTTAGCTGCATCCGTTCTGTATTTATCAAATAATGTTCACCTTATCTTAAGTGCAGAAAATTTATGTTTACTGTGAGCCATGCGGATGAATTTTTGGCACAGAAATATCGCACTGAAATTCTCGTCAAAGAATATGTGAAAGCTTTGCTCTGTTTGGAAAAGATAAAAAAGGAAGATAATTTAGTCACTTATACGTACTTTATCTAATATCCAGTGGCAACATCATTTAATTCAAGATATGTATGGTTGAAATACAAAGATTCAACAGCATTTACAAAAAAATATCTTATGTCTTACAAAAAAGTTAAAGAATGCAAGACCCCTATTACTTGGAGAGCATTCATGTTCAAACAAAACGAACCGATAAGGATGAAAGATTTTCGTTACCTAAAAGAAGAATTAGTTGGAAAACCGCACACTCATAAGATTCACTATTTTTTTTTCTCTGAATAGCTAAAATCATAGCGTCCGGCGTGAATAGAGTTCCGTTTGACAGCTTAATAAAAAAATTTTGAATCACAAAATCCACTCATATTTGTTGGTTTGGTTATCATATACACCATATGGTGTTCTAAGATATGCTTATTCTCGTTCTCGTAAAGCTGAATGTTCTTTGTTTAGAATACAAAATAAAACTGGAGGTGAAAATTGTGAAGTGCGGATAGAATGTGGTACCTATAATATCCTAAGATTGGATTATTTAACTGTAATTTGTTTTTTTTAAACTTGCAGAGATAATTATGAGGGAAAATATAAAAATAAAAAAAAGTTTCAATAGAAGACACCCATGAAATTCGTTACATCCGATTTTTATACACTTGAAAATTCGTTATAACTATTTAAAATAACTTTAAGTGCACAGGAAACTGGATAGGACTAAAAGATTCATACGTTATGAGCCGGTTTTATTACAACGAGATACGTCTGTTATATTATAATATTGTTGCGGATTTTGTATTTAATTTGTTTTTTTATAGTAGAACTGTAATTAAAATTGTTTTATTTTTCTGTGCAATGCAGCTCGCGACAAGTTTTAAGAGATAGCTACGCCGAAAAAGTAAAAATACAGGAGGGCGCGACATTTAACATTTAATAAATAGATATCTCGCAATTGTGCTCTTTTGCTTTCCAGAAACCTCAAGAAAATACCAGAATGTTCTCGTGCTTTATTAAAAGGCTTATAAAAGCCGGATTAATACATCTCAGCTCAGTGGTTTTAAGCGTTTATGAATAGTTTACTTAGTTCTTGTTGTTGATTGTAGCGAATTCGCTGTGAGATCGCATTAGCTGTTTTGAATTAAGTTCTATATATATTTTAGTAGTTTAAAATATAACTACTGTGAGATATTGTGATACTGTAGGAATACCTTTGAGGAAATTTCAGCATTTTGTTTAATTTCTTGGTATAAGAATAAATTTTATTATCTTTTTATCGACTTGTGCATTCAATCCATTACACGCAACACTTTTTGGTGTCAGAAGTGGGATTAAATGCCGTTGACAAGATCGATGGAGGAGCAGTTAAAACAGCTGATTCGAGCCTTTGTTACATTTAAAGAAGAAATGATAGCTGGCCAAGAAAAGATGCAAAGGGACGTCAACTCGGTATTTTTAAGCCGAAATTTTTAAGAACCCGTTAAAGAGGACATGAAAGCAGGTCAAGAAAAGATGGAAGCTGGTCAAGTATCTCTTAAAGAAGAAATAAAAGTTGTTACAGAAGACATTACCTACATAATAGAAAACAAATCTGAAGTTATGGAAGATAGAATTGAAGCCGTAGAAAATAAAGTTGGACACACTGAAGAAAGAGTTTCTTCTGTAAAAGAACAAATAGAAGAAAGAGTTTCTGCTGTGGAGTAACGAATCGAAAAAAGAGTTTCTGCTGTGGAGTAACGAATCGAAAAAAGAGTTTCTGCCGTCCAACAACAACAAATTGATGACAGGGTCTCTAG
>KK116642.1:20901-67074 GCA_000611955.2 Stegodyphus mimosarum | reverse complement strand
TATCCATAGCTGCTCGACCCTCTCTGAAGCTATCGACATATGATGGGAAGACCTACTGGCAAGTGTGTAAGACACAATTTTAGGGATTCCCAAGCTGAGGCCTGTTATCTCGTCGCTTCTCTGAGAGCGGACGCAGCGGATATCCTTCAGACTCTTGTCGGAAACCAGAGACTAGATTTCGAAGCTCTATCCGGCGCGCTGGAGCTGCGCTTTGGCGAGAAATGTTTGAAAGAGTACAGGAGGCTTCAATTAAAGTCCCGTCAACAGAAGGCCACCGAAACACTCCAGGAGCTCGCCACGGATGTTGAAAGGCTGTCTCACCTCGCCTTTACGGAGTGTCCGACAGAAACAAGGGAAATCCTTTTCCTGCAATACTTTTTCGATGGCATCCAGGATCCCGAAATACAGAAAGCTTTGGGAATGGCGGATGTGAAGAATGTAAAACGCGCTCTGGTGTACGCCATGAAATTTGAGGCAGCCCAGAAGCAACACGTAGAGACCGCCACCCAGTCATAGCTGCTCAAGTCCATGAGCCAGTGGATCAGTTGATGGCTCGTTTAGATGATTTATCCAGACAAGTCAATGCTTTAATACGGAGTAGGAATGAGAACAAACAGGCTCTAAACTGTTGGAAATGCAGTATTGAAGGGCACATACGAAAGAACTGCAGAATACACTTGAATACGAAAAATAAGATAGACGATTTAATCAGACAACTATATGCCTTGGGATAGAATATTAGTGAAAAGGAATCAGTTCTAAAGTGCTGGAACTAAGGTCTTGAAGGCCACATACGAAGAAACTGCAGAATACCCAGAGCATGGAAAATAAGGCAGACGATTTAAATAGATAATTAAATGCCATGAGATGAAAGGAATGACAAGAAACCAAAGTGCTGGAACTGCGCAGCTGAAAGCCAGGTACGAAGGAACTGCAGAGCACCCCAGGGCATGGAAAATAAGATCATTTTCCAACAACGACGCAGGAATCAAATTAATGACCATAACGTGGAGCGGAGATTGAACGACAGTGAAAAACCCTGTTTTAAATTGTTCAAGATTTTTGAAGTGAGTAGCAACTGTAATGGACTATTCATCAGTGAATATATCGATGAGTTCCTTGCAATATGATCATGTGATACCGGAGCTAATGTTACCATCATTCGGAAAGATTTAGGTCAGCAATTTAAAGATAAACTCATATGGACGCCATAACGTAACCCTCGAGACTGCATCTGGTGATAAAATTGACAGAGGTGGGAAGTTAAACGTGAATATCACGCTTGGAAGTGTCGCCTACCATCACATGGCATATGTGGCGGATGTTATAGTCCCTTGCATACTCGGATTGGACTTTTTAAGGAAATACAATGTTTCCTTGGACTCCAAAAGCAACAAACTGCTTTCACTATCTGAGGACACGGCTATCCATCATGAGAAGGGATCCTCAGCTGGTAACGCTGACATCTCATCTGAAAGACCCTGCTCAGAACGCTGCCGAAATCTTGCAAGGGTCGAAGAGAAACCCGAGATTACCGCGACCTTCGTCTGCAATGTGATCTTTCGTTTGGTTGCCCTCCAGATGCACCTTCATCGCCTGAGGAATACACCCAAGATCTCTAGGCCCGGTTTGAAATGATGCACAACTTTGCACGAGAGCATGTCAATGTGCCGACGAAGAAGATGAAGACCCGATACGACACGACAGCTACTGGACACCGATGCAACGAAGGAGACAAGGTCCACACCTTCTCCTTCGTTGTGGAATCCGACTCGACAGAAAGGAATCTGTCCGAAACTACAGTCACATTGGAATGGTCCATACACGGTCTTAAACAGGCTGAAAGACGTTGTCGTTCCGATCCGTAAATGATCGGACTCTAAGCCTAAAGTCGTTCGTTACGAGAGGTCAGCTCCTTACTATGGCCATAGTATATAGTGTATATAATATAAATAGTAGAAGACCATGGTCATTTTTGTTTCTAAATTTGTTAGTATTTGATTTGTATTTATTATTTGATAGTATATGATTTGTCTAAAGTTACTTATTGCAATTATTGTTTATGTTGTTTGTTACTGCATTTTTGTCTTAGTTCTAAGTTTGGCTTCCTGTCCAGGGATTGTACTGCCCGGGACGTGCATTTCTTAGGAAGGGGGAAATGTTACGGATTTCGTATTTATTTGGAATTGTAATTAAAATTATTTTATTTTCCCGTGCAACGCAGACGATTTTTGAAGGGAAAGCGGCGTCGGAAAACTAAAAATAAAAGAGCGCATGCATTTAATATTTAATAAATAAATATCTCGTAATTGCTGTTGCCATCGAAGAAAATCAAGATATTTACAGATTTTACGAGAATATTCTAGTGAATAATTAAAAAGCTTATAAAAGCCGAATTTAAGCACCTTAGGTCAGTTGTAGTTGTAGCTGTTTTAAGCGAACTGTTTGTTTACGTAATGTTGTAGCGAATTCGCTGTGAGATTGGATTAACTTTCTCTGTTTTCTCTGTTCTGTTTCTCTGTTTAACTTTTTCTGTTTAACGTTTGAGATATTGCAATACTGTACGAATATCTCTGAGAAAATTTCAGAATTTTGTTTAATTTCTTGGGATAAGAATAAGTTTTATTAACTTTTTATCGACTTGTGCATTCAGTCCATTACGAAGCCCTACGCATTCAAGAATATTATTTCCCTGTAAATTAATCTCAGGTCGAGGCTTGTGCATTTATTTAACAAAGAAAACACTAGTTACTTAAGACCCAGCTGTGAATATTTGACTGAATAGCTTGCAGCGAAGATTTGCAACAACTATTTCTTTCAATACTTTTTATGTTGCCATCGAAAATAATGCATACTAGCGGGCCAGCCCGCCAGATGAGCGGGCTGCGCCAAAGCAAAATGTATGAGTTCTATGTGCACCTGAAAAGAAAATGCATAAAAACATTTCAATAAAAACGAATGAAATCAGTTCAGTCTTTCCAAGCAACAACCAATTTGTAAATAATTTCTTTTTGTTGCCAAATCAGGAAACAAAAACGTTCGACACCTTAGGTTAATACGTACATGTATGACGTCATGGTTTAAATTTAATGTAATATAATAACATTTTCTGAATATCAATAAAAAAATTTACTTGGCAATATCATATCGTGCCAGCTATCCTAACCTGAAACAAAAATGTTGCCAGCAGCAGATACTTAATTTAAAATGCTTACATTATCGAAAAACGAAAAAGTTTCGACATACAATGACGTCACTTGCAATCACGTGCTTTCTTCAACGTCAGAATATGACCTTATATAATAATATATTTAATGTCTGGAAATGCTTTTTTTAATTCATATCTTGTAAAACTTACAAATTCTCTACGATTTGAAAGCGAGCAGTGGCAACACTTTCCGAAATAAAGCAGATTTTTATCTCCAACGCGCGAGACTGTTGCCACTCAAAAAAATAAGTGCGAAAATTAGCGTTTTCAGAGTTCTTAAAAATATATCAGCTAATTAAAGTCTCACGAAGATTATTATGATCGAAATGGCTTTCCACGAATTTTCGGAATCCGGGATTACCACTTTCGAAACTCAACTCCCGTCGTTCCGGAGGAGATGATGTCACAAACAAACAGACAAAAGCGCACAGATTTTAATAGTGTAGATTTCTTCGAGTTTTTTAAAATCCGATTTCTACCAATATTCAAAATTCATGATTTTGTGAAAATATTTCGCAATTTAACAAATGTTATTATAAGATAATTTTTCTACATACAAAGGGAAAAAGAACTTGAAAATATTTTGTGTAAAAAAGGATTATGAATTAAAGTATCGGAATGGCAATAATTTTTTTTTACGTAAAACTGAGAGATCTTTTATGAAAATTATATAAATCACGAAGCAAAATATTTACAATTACTTGATAAGATCTAAAATATTTTTTGTTAGTTCTGTTACAGAATAAAGAAATGAAACATTCACTTTAGAATTATTAGTTTCTTAACTTCTCCAATCGTATTTAATCATTTTCGCTAAATTAACTGTTATTTAAATTAACATGTATATAAATTTGTAAACATTAAATAAAATAGCTGATGTGGACAATATATGACTTCCTTGTACGGCCTATTAAATCATACACATTTTGTGCCCTTCATTTAAACTTATAGCCTCAAACTTCACTAGAGATATATTTCTTATTCAACCGATTAGGTTTCACTTAGCGGCAAGGCAAACATGCGTAAAAACTCGAAACAGCTTCATTAAAAATTGTAAAATACAGAAAAACCTAAAACATCAATTGCTGTTAAAAACAGTTAAAAAAAACAATTTTTACATTAAAAATTAGAGTTTCTGAGCAAAAGGAAATTCGGATGACGAGTAGAAAGAAAAAAATTTCGGTGCGCAAAAATTTAAAGTCAATTTTTGGCCCCAGTATGCAAAAAGACATCGGATGTTGGAGCTGAAACTGACTTAAGTCACTGTTCAACTAAGCGTTTCGAATGTAAACAAACAGCTGCCACATTAGGCCTAGCGCGACTTACACTTTTAAATTGTTGCTAATTCTGTATTGCATGCAGATTAACTAAAGACATAAAAACCTTAATCGGATCATAAGAACAATATAATTCAACCCTTTTTTAAACAAAAAATGCACAATTTACCAAGAAAGAAGAACAAAAATTCGGAACTCATATTATGAAATTCCAACTGACTTTATTAACAGTCTTTTAAAAACATCTCGAGTATTCCGATAACACTTTTTAAAAGTATGATTTTTTTTATCTGGAAGCTCAAATAGAGAAAGATGCCTTAGAAGGTTTTCAATTTTTATTTATTTTTTTCTATTTTTGCATCTCTCTCTCTGTATCTTTTTTTTTAATTAACCATTAATAACATTTAGCCTACTATATTGCAGTCGTCATGATAAGCCCATGACGCGAAGATATTTTACTTTCTAAAATTTTTAACTTTTTAAAATTTCCTCTAAACCTTTCCTTTATATAAAAATTTAAACAAATTCTTAACAAGCGAAATTCATCTTTTAAAGAATTTCTAACTCTTCTTCACCAAATTATTTCTCCAATGAAGCCAAACTGACAATCTTTGGCGTCAGTTATGAATCTAATGGTTCTGTACATTGTTTCGAAATTTGTACTTTGATTACAGTGTTCTCGCTGCATTTCTAGTAGATTCTCTTTCCACCTTAATTTCAATTTACAGTGGGTAAAATATTGCTTAACTATTTAATTTATTAAAATTTGAGACTTTCTTCAATTGGATGTGCTCACTATTTTGCGCTATCGTATTGCTACTTCTACTTCGTAAGTTTTAAAATTATGTTCTCGGTTTATTTTTGTTATTTTTTATTTCAGTTTTAAATTCAGTAAAGAAGTCTAATATTATTCTGTTACTTGATTTTACACTGAATTCTTTTCTTACGTTGAGGAGGACTTCAGAATTTTTGGGTGAACTGTTATGATTAAAAAATTTTAGAATCAGCTTATTCTGAATACAGGAACGCAAGGGTTTTCAAGTGGAAGGGAGGTTGTAATTGAGTCTGATGTATATTTATAATGTTACATCGGATTTAATTAAATTCCTCCTCTTCATTTACTTTTCAGGTATTTATAATTTTTAGGTTTTTAATTTCTTTTAAAAAATTATTTATTATTCTTATTTTCTGTATTTATAGGACATTTTGAAATTTATTAGTATTGAATTTCACTTTTTGGGGAGTGTTTGCGTAAAATGGGTTCTAAATTTCTTAATTTTTGTTTATACTGATCAATTTTCAGTAGCAAATTGGGCGAAAAACTTTGAGTAGTTATATTTTTAGTAAAAAAAAAAAGCTTTTTGTGATACTATATAGATATATATACATTTGATGCACTTGATTGCCAAAAAAGAGAGGTGCACATCTACATGTTATAGCAATCCCATACACAAAATTTGAACGTTCTACGGGTAATCGTTTTTTAGTTATGCGAGATATATACGTACGTACGCACAGATATCACGAAAAAAAATCTCTTCTGAATCCATTTTAAATCCATTTTACAATCCGTTTTGAAATGAAAAGTCATTTATTCTGTCCGTATGTACAGATGTCACTCAAAAACATCATTGAAATGGATTTGAGACTCGAGAGCGGTCAAAATGGACATTTTTCGTTGAAATATGATACCTGAAAATTTCTGCGATTACAATACGTCTGTTACTTCGTACAAGGAAATAAAAATAATTGAAATGTTTGAAATTCATGAACATAAATTCTAATCGGATTTGCAGTTGGTAAAATTGCTTTCGTGCATCATTTTTCTTGATCCTTCATTATGGAATTTTATCCACATGGTTAAAAAGGAAAATTTCGGTTAGGTTAAGTTAATTGATTAAGACAAAGCATTCAAGAGCTTTCTTCCTAAAGAATGCCTTCCTGAAAAACTTTATAAGGATAACTACGTCATATCCACATTGCACATAGAAAAACTATGAAAACATCCATGCAACCAGCCCGTTTGCGTGAGTTTGAACTTCCAGTGTTCAGCGACTATATCCACTCAGCCATTTATATGACTGCAAAATCCAGATTATCAACTAAAAATGTACATGACTGAATTGATTTTGTGCTTCTAATGAGGTAGGTTTAGGTTATTTGAATACGGCAAAGCACACGAGGTCTATACGCCTAGGGAACGTCATGCCTTCGTGGAGGGCTTTCTAATGGAAACGGCGTTCGAATTCAAATTAAACGTAAAGAAAACCAACCATGCAGCAAGTCCGTTCGCCTGTTCGAACTCCTAGCATTTAGCGATCTTAACTATTAAGCCATTGGAAGAGCTATAATAAACGAATTTCCACTACAATAGAATAGGAAGTTTTTTAATTAAAATGTTCCTGATCATTCAATTAAACAAACTCGGAATATTAAACTGATACATCTATACGGCTCTGAAATCAATTCTTTAATGCATTCATGTATAATTTTATTTGCTATATAATTCATAATTGTTACTATAAATTATATTACAATACATTACCATTGATTACATTACCATTGGCATAATTTCAATCGTAGAATCGAAATGTGGAAAAAAAAGGTGGCATATCATTTCAGAAAAAGTCCGATTTTGTGTAAAATACCTATATTAGAACAATGCTATATATAAATCTAATTCATATCCTAAGTCGAGCTTTCAAGACATGAAAAACGCAATTTGAATTTCGTCAATCGGCCCAGGAGAACGGAAGATATAGAACTATCCTCCCCCTTTTTTTTGCCGCAGTGTACCTATAAACATCGAGAGCATGCTTCTTTAGTATGTGTCATAGAATGGTTGTATCGTTATGTTTGCGATAGTTTTAATAGTCCAAAAAACGACTGAACTCGTAGAAGGATCTTTATAAGACAGGACAGAGCGGTAGAAGGTGAGAAAGTTTACAAACAAGGTGATTATTGCATGAAAGGAATTTGTTTTCGACTTTTCTACAAAAACCTTCTTTATTCAAGAATACGTTTTGCTTAAGATGCGGTGCTGCGTCTCCCACAGACGTATTCTAACGTTTTGTAACAGCCAAATTCAAATCTTGCGGATTATGTGCAGATGATACGACGTTTCCACTAACGTTTTTGATCAGAGGAATGTTAATAATTGTAAAAGTGTTACAGAGATTGTGATGAATTTACGTTTTATATTACTGTAAATATATTTCATATTAAAAATATAAATGTTTTTCTTTCCTTTGCTCTTCCTGTTTTTTAATTAAAATTTCATTGTTTTTTAGGAAAGAAAATTCTTCTAATGAAAATACAAGCACACGTGTCATCATGTTTCGAAAAAAGAAATGGATTTTGAAGAAACCTCAGAAAGCATCCAGTTCATCATCAGATTGTATTATCAGCACATTATCGTCTGCTGATAGTCTGAACGAAAACGAAGGGACAAACCTTTGTAATGTAAATTACAAACCTTTCTTAGGGTTCATTTATATTTTAATATGTAGCCTTTTCATCACGCTCTCGTCAGTCATTGTTAAAAAAATCACCTATATAAGCCCGGGACAATTGTCGCTCGTCAGAAATGCAGGAGTTCTGGTCGGCAACTTACCCATCGCTATTTACTGTAATGAGAAAATAATGGGTCCAAAAGGGTCCCGTTTACATTTAACTATCCGATCCTTTCTTGGTGCCACAGCGTTATATCTCAACTTGATGACATTCAGATATCTTCCATTGGCTGAGGCAGCTGTCATAATGTCGACATTGCCGGCTGTGGTAGGAATAACCGCAAGGTTATATCTCAAAGAACCGTGCGGAGTAGTTCAGGCATTTGCTATACTGCTAACAATATGTGGAATGCTACTTTCCATTCAACTGCCTGAGCTCATCACGAAAAGGGAAGTTTTGAAGTTCGATACGAATTACATAATAGGTCTAGGGTGTGCTGTTGGGTGCGTTCTCTTATTATCTGCAACTTTCGTGATGTTGAGGGAAATGAAGGATGTTCATTTTTCAGTAAATCTTATTTACTCTGGTTTCATCGGAGTTTTAGAAAACTCATCACTAACAGGTGCTATATCATATTATTCTTGGCCACGATGTGGTTATGATCCTGTATTAGTTATGCTTGTTGGAGTATTTGGATTTCTAGGACACTGTGGACTAGTATTAGCAATACAGACTGAAGCCGTTAGTATTACAACTGTTATGAAAGCAGCTTTAGACATCATTATCGCTATGATATTTCAAGCAATATTTTTTCAATCCCGTCCCACTCTTTACAATGCAGGGGGAGCGCTGCTTGTAATCGCATGCATTGCAATCATTGGCACAAGAAAATGGCTTCAACAAATGCCAGAAGAAGCAGTACTCAGGAAAAGATTTAAATATTTATTGCTTTGAGAAGTATTGTGACATACTTGAATAACATGTGCTGATTAATTTTCAGTATGCCTACTGCACATGAATGAAATGCAGAATCTTCCTATCTAAGACATTACTTAAAACGTTTTAATGAATGATTTTAAATATGAATTTAAATGCTAAAGACAGGCTACGAAATCGATTTGCCCGTTTATGTAAATAAGTAATAAATTTAATGTTATCTTTAGCAAATTTATTTTGTTGTTCGCGTGTAGTTGAAATCGAACTTCCAATTATAGCCGATTAAGCTCCAAAATAATTAAATGCACTTCTGCTAAAAAAATAAGCAACAAAGGCACAACACGAAATAATAATAATTATAATAGTAATAATAATAAAAAAAACCCATTTAATGGATATGCGTGAAAATGATCCAAGAGGTTCGTATGGCAATACTAGACCAACAGCATCGTATAGACAATGAGTAAGTTTATCGCATTTCAGCAGAAATTCAGGAAAATATAAAACCATAACTATAATCTAAACGCAGCGATCAGTAAAATGTTTCATCGTCCTAGGATTGTAAAACCAAGACGACGTTGCAGCGCGTAGTTCCAAGTATCGGACATCATGTTGAAGCATCAGCACAGTTTCCAACCGGAGTGATTCTGCCACAAAAATGAAGTCATTTGGATGCTCTAGAACAAACGCAGATATGTCGATTGCCTGGGAAAGGTTTGAAACTAAGCCATTTCTGTGCAAAAAGATTGACACTGAGACATTGTCCTGAATGCTTGCAGTGGTTTTATATCAGAGCAATAATGAAAGAATGACACAGTTTTGTGTCCCATATGCATTTTGATTTTATTTCAGCAGTGATTATCGCAGACTGATATCAACTGGGTCTTTAGGCTAATTCTTCTACACTCACGTTTGTGAAAATTGCAACACCATGAAGGACTTACGCGAGTGAGCTGAAATTTTCAGGAAATGCAAAGTAGCGCATGATATGCAAATGATTAGAATTGCAAATCCGTAGCGCATGCGTATGCTGAGCAGCGCCCTCTGAACGGCTGATGGATCCGAATAAATAGACGGCTGTAGCGAAGCGTGTATGGTTATCGGTGGTTATCTGCTAGTGGTAAACGTTAACTCAATCTGTACTTATGCCTCGTCGACGAAAGAGAGCGAGATTTAAACAACTTACAGAGTTTGAACGAGGGAGAATCATCGGCCTTCGTGAAGCTGGATTGTCGTATCGTGCATTAGCCTCTCGTGTGCAGCGTAACAGCAGCACAGTGATGCGCGTTTGGAAGCAGTGGACGGACGAGTGTCGGACAACTCGGAAATCCGGGAGTGGACCCCGAAATGTGACGTCAGCTCGCGATGATAGACACCTGGTCCGCATGGCGCGGACGGACCGTACAGCTTCCTCTAGACAATTGGCAGCACTGTGGTCAATAGCTACAGGTGTTTCATTGTGTGCTTCATCAATTCGTAGACGTCTGCTGCAGTGTGGACTGCGCGCACGGACTCCTTTATACAGGATCCCCCTAACGCACGACCATCGCCGCCTGCGGCTACAATGGGCCAATCAGCATAGAGACTGGCGTGCTGATTGGCAGCATGTCGTGTTTTCTGACGAATCCCGCTTTAATTTGTGGTACCATGATGGCCGCATTCGTGTCAGACGCTATGCCGGTGAACGCCACCTTCCGGAGTGCATTATCGAACGCCACAGTGGACGAACACCCGGAGTTATGGTCTGGGGCGCCATAGCATATCATAGACGATCTCAATTGCTACGAATTGTGGGCAATCTGAACAGCAACCGGTATATCCGTGAAGTTCTACAGCCCGAAGCTGTTCCCTTCCTTCAAAGCTTGCCAGGCGCTGTATTTCAACAGGACAATGCCCGCCCTCATACTGCTCGGATTGTTAAATCCTTCTTTGCAGCGCAGCAGGTACAGCTTCTTCCTTGGCCTGCGTGTTCCCCGGATATGTCGCCAATTGAACATGTGTGGGATGTCATTGGTCGGCGTCTTGCTCGTGATCCTCGTCCTGTTGCGTCTGCAGACGAACTTTGGGTACGCGTACAAACGATATGGAATGCTCTTCCTCAGTCAGACATTCAAACTTTGTTTGACTCCATGCCACGTCGTGTAGCAGCACTTATTGCGGCGCGTGGTGGCCACACAAAATACTGATTCTGATCTCTTGTTCTTGTTTGTTTGCTTTGAACATTTAATCATTTATTTGTACCACTACCACTCAACTGTGTATTAAATTGCATTCAATTATGACGATTCTTTCTTGGTGTTGCAATTTTCACAAACGTGAGTGTATTACTATTTAATATTACACAGCTGATCAGCTTGGATCATGCTTTGGGGAGTGACACATCATCATTAATAAGTGATCATTTCTAGAATGCATAACAGATACAATGCCAGCAAACCGATACATTGATGAGTGCAACTGTATATTCTGTCTTAATCTCCACAACTAACGTACACTGCGGGGAAAAAGAAGAAGAAGAAGTGGACAGTTCCATATATCCAGTTCTATTAGGCCGATTGACGAAATTCAAATTGCGTTTTCCATGTTTCAAAAGCGCGACTTAAGATATATATTAGATTTATATATAGCATTGTTCTAACATAGGTATTTTGACACAAAATGGGTCTTTTACTAAAATAACATGCTATTTTTTTTTTCTATATTTCGATTCTACGACTCAAATTAGCCTAAATATTAAATTTTGTAAAATTGGGTGCGAAATTTACGGAGAAATTCAAAAATTTAACTTGGCGAAATTTTTTTTCTGTTTTCACCAAGAATAATTCACTTGTCGAACTTCTTAATGCATGGCAACCTATTTTCCTATCCTTTCCATTGTGCAGGAAAGGAAAAAAAGTCACATCATTCCTACCTTTTCACATTGTGCATGAGCGGAAAAAAGTCACAGCCTTCCTTCTTTCAAATAATTGTATTAAGTGCGTAAACCACATTTTCGTTATTATCGCTTTTAACAAATATGCCAAGTTTAAAAAAACGCCAATATATAAATTCACGTATATCTTCGAAAATTTTGAATAAAAAGCTCTAATATTTTGCAAGTATGCTTAGAAATACACATACTTCAAGATGATCGTAAAAA
This sequence comes from Stegodyphus mimosarum, assembly GCA_000611955.2. Taxonomy (NCBI): domain Eukaryota; kingdom Metazoa; phylum Arthropoda; class Arachnida; order Araneae; family Eresidae; genus Stegodyphus; species Stegodyphus mimosarum. Next base: position 55,061 of record KK116642.1, on the reverse strand, counting down.
TTTTATAGGTTACAATTCAAAATATTTTTCGAAAAATTTATAAAAATTAGTTAAAAATAAAAATTTTAAAAATAATCATAAAAAATGGGTGAATTTTATTTGGAATGAACGTAAATTTCGAACTGTGTAAGAAGGAATCAAATAAGTTTAAAAAAAGAGATATTAATAAATACATACCAAATTGAATTAACGTTGAAGGGCTAAAATTTTAAGTGCTAATTTTTCAAAAACTACTTGTGCGATTTTTACAAAACTTGGCAGTTTGACATAATTTGAGTCGTAAAATCGAAATGTGGAAAAAAAAAATTGGTATATCATTTCAGAATAAGTCCGATTTTGTGTCAAAATACCTCTATTCGAACAATGCTATATATAAATCTAATACATATCCTAAGTCTCGCTTTTGAGACAAGAAAAACGGAATTTAAATTTCGTCAATCGACCCAGTAGAACGGGAGGCATAGAACTGTCCTTTTTATTTTGCGCAGTGTACATTCCAGATGTATCAAATGCTCTCTTTTTACAAATAATTTTCGGCATCTAGCAGTCATCCTTCGCAAAGTGTCTACGCTTTTCCTTGGCCCGCAGGATATCTAGATTTCTCACCAATCAAGAATTTGTTGTATATAATTTTCTTTTTATGTGAATGCTCTAAAAAGTTTTTACAATTAGCAGGAGTAGATGTCTTTGATTATAATGTCTTATATTGTATTTTAAACTAGAATTCAAGCATTAATAGTGATTCGTATAGTTCGATCGCCTCATCCGCGACCATGAGCGCAAACACGCATGTGCCATTCTCACCAAATTATTCACAAAATAGGATGAAAAGATGGAGACTTTCTTTCCCTGCATTCTGTCTTTCCGTAAAAGAGAAGACTTTCACGTCGCAGCAAGCAAAACGCCCCTTTTGAAAGAGTCCATATGCTTTGGCAGAATGCCAACCAGGGTTGCGTTTGAGACGGTCGAGCTATATCTCCTACAATGAAGCTATATTTCTTACTTTGTAAATCTTGTCACAGAACATGTATAATTATTTTAAATTAAAATCTCTTAGTACTTCTTTACCTGGGTGCCAGATTTTATCTTCTTTTAAAAAGCTATCATGTGTTGCATTTTCTCTGAAAAAATGTGTACATTTATGCTTTATCATTTTCATGTTATGTAGTTTACTTTTTGCTATGTCAACAACACTTGCCTCTAAAGTAACGTAAATGTGTGGTTTATTGTCATCCATATTTAGAATATATTTTATAGTTACAAAAACATCACTGAGATTTAACTTATGAACTGGAAAAGAGTTTAATAAAGAGTTACTATTCAATAAAGTGGAATTTACTGACTGTAGTTCTTCAAACTAGAAGGAATGTTTCAAATTTCATATGATCTGTTCTATGCTCCTGTATTATAAAAGTAAATTCATTTTTCCTCTACAAGGGGAAATTCATTTCTTTCTTCTGTTAAACATGTTAATAATTTCTAACAGAATTTAGAAAAGGAGTAATTTGCCTAGAACCCTTAATATTTTGTTCTAAATGTAGCAAGGTTCAGTTAAACTGAGAGTTACAGATCCTTCGTGTATCAGAAGACACAGGGTCAGCAACACCTACCTCTGTGAAGAAGTTGATACCCCAGACCATTTTCTTACGACCTGCCCACTTAGTACAATCCAAATCTCCAGTAACAATACACAAGCCTTCGGGAAGTTTATGGTAAAACAAAGTTATCTGGTGGCAAGGACCCTTTAGATTATCGACAATCTTGCAACAGCGCTTCGTTCTCCCAAACGGTTTTTGAGAAAAACAGGGTTGTTATTTGTAAACATTTATAGCCCATCTTGAACAACTATTTACCATTGCAGAAATCAAAATGAAAAAGTTAAAAATAACAAACAAAATTAAATCATAAACAATTGAAAGTTTAAATTTTATATTTAAAAATTGAATTTCGTTACGTTAAACAAATTGATCGGAAACAAATTTCGTTACATTGAACCTTAACAAATTTCGTTACATTGAACAAATTGATTGAGTTGTAATGTAAAAATCTGTGAAATTTTAGTTATATATATATATATATATACGGTAAATGACGTATTTAATCTCATATTTTGTAAATGTAGGTACGTCATTGAAAATTCGATTGAGGTTCAGTAGTAATCATAACGTCCACATCTCTGGCATTTAGAATATAGGCTCGATTTATAAGCCACTTTCCTTATGATCAAAGTAGTTGAAAAACAAAATTTAAAAACGCCGTTAATTTTTTTTTAAATTACTCCGTTTTAATTACATTCCCTAAAAACGAATTCTTTATCTATCACGAAATTGTTGGTCATATCATTTCTCTTTATGGGCAACGTTCTTTCTGATAAGGCGGCTGATAGAACAACGCGTTTAACCATTTCTGAGGAGACTTAACATGCTTAACCAATTCTGATGATGCTTAATAAGCTAGTGATCATCCCTTCGAGAAAAACAAAATGGTCTTATATGACTAAAATCAAGTACTAGCCTGCTAACAGTGGTGGCTGATTTTAAATCAAAATTATCAAAGATAATTTCAAGGCGAACTGAATGCATTCATTCTTCTTAAATGCTGTGCTTCCTGTACTATCGTTTCTTTCATTTTTTGAAATTCCGTTAACATCCAAATATCGCATGAAGGACCAGCACGATTTTATTTTTAGTGGTATATGACCAAGAATATTATGATAACTAAAAATTGTTTTTAGTGCATTTAGATGAAATTATGTAAAGTAAAATATTTCATACATTTTATTTTATACTTGTTCTAAAGAATGCGAAAAACAAAGAAAGAAAATAAGGAAATCACTGCCTCTGAACATAAGAAAATTATTGTATATTATATGACATTAAGATTACATTGAATTCATTTAAATTTCCATTTGATTTAGAAAAATAGGATCTCATGATCATGAGAGTGCTAACAGTGAAGGATTAAATCTTTCGATTTAAAAATCCATCAGAATTAGCCCGATAGATGAAAAAATGATCAGTTTTTGAAAAACCGCCAAAATTTGGCAAACTGTTAAAAATCTCTTAAAAAAAAGTTCTGAAAGGTTTAACGGTTACCCGAAGGGGGTTTGTAAAATTTTTTTACGCTCTAGCCGAGCTCGCAGCCAATGTTCTTGAAATACATCATTAAATTGTTCTTGAATGTTTTTGAATTCATTCTTGAATAAAATGTTCTTGAAATACATCATCATTAAGTGTTGGCATACATGTTTCTTTTCTTTCTTTTTTTTATGTCTTTTTTCTGTTCATAATTCAATGTTCAGTTTTCTTACTAAAACTGCTTTAGAAAAACCTTTTGTCTTTTATTATTAACTTTTATGTGTTTATTTTATTATTTAATATCACGTTCTTAGCGCTTGCACGAAATAAAACTCGATTCAACAGAAAAACAACATAATATTTAAAATCAGCATATCTTTAGAATTTCCGACAGACTGTTTTGCGTGCTGTAGTTAAAAATATTTTATTTCGCACAGTGTTGCCATTGCTCGGTTTGAAATCGTTGACTTTGTCAATAATATTTTGTTTTATAAAATATGAAGTAGACAATGAAAGAAATTCCAAATTTCAAATTCGGGCTTCGCACTTGAACCAGAAAATTCAGTTCAACAGCAATATCGCAAAATAAGTTTAAAATGAGCATATCTTTTGGATTTCCGATACACAGCCTCGCGCACTGGAGATAATTATTTTATTTGTTTTATTTATTTATTTACTTATTTATTATTATTATTAATTTTTTTTTTGTACAGCGTTGCCATTGCTCGCTCTGAAATCATTTAGTTTGTTAATCAAAAGTGCGTTAAAATGTTACAAAACATGAAATCAATAATAAAACAAGTTCAAATTCCAAATTTGAGCTTTCAGATGCCCATATTCGGAGGAGGATTACGTTATTCAAAATCTGACTACTCTATATACCGTTGTTTTTTCACAATGCGATAAACATACATACATTCATGCAGATTCTTCATTATTTAATTTTTTAAACGGTATAATACGGAGCGATAACATTTGCTGGCAACTGTTTCAAAAGTGAATCGGACATTTATAGTGAACCTACGCAAAATTCCGTTTCAAGAGAAATAGCCCTTCTGGCCTAGCGCCCTTTTGGGCTAAAAAAAAAAAGAAAAAAAAATTTTTTTTCACAATTTTTTTTAAACATCTGTCGTCTAGAAGGTATACTATCGACCTATTCGTTAGTGTAAAAATCAAAATGTTATGTAGATTAGTTTGACCGTAAACAGTGATTTGTAACAGAACTTTAACACTAAATAAAAAGTATCTTTCTATGTTCGAATTTATAAAACGTTTCCTGTCAGTATTGTTTTTTCATTGTAAATGGCATGCAAGAAAGATTTCAAGAACATTAGTTTGGTAGAAGAGAGTTAAAAATTAATGTCAAATCAAACAAAAAATCAAACAAAAGAACATGATCTAACAAAGAAACAAAAACGTATTCTTTATTTACTGCTTATTAAACGAACTAAATTGTGATATAACATTAAAAGTAACACATTAAACCACAGTCTCGTATATTTAATAAAATGCGATATGTGGCAATTCTATCCTATTTTTACCTGCTTATAACATTATTCAGCTGTTCTGTAATTACACAAACGATTTCTTTGCAGAATACGTAATTTTGTATTCGATCTGATACGTCGATTTTCTACGAAAATGAGGTCAAATGAGAAGTGGTCATGCAGGCGATGATTTTTAGAAAAAAAGAAATGTTTTTTTTTTAAAACGTTACTGAGATTTTGAATTGGAACAAAACTTCCAATATCTCCCCCCCCCCCGTTTTTACACTTCATTATATGTAATGCATAGTAATAAAAATACTTGAAAATGCTAAAAATATTTACTTAATGTACTTAAAATTATGATCATATTAATATTATTATTAACGGCACTATGAATGCACAAACAACAATGATAATTTTTGGTATGTACACCGCGGAAAAAAAGATGGGGCAGTTCTATATCTCTCGTTCTACTGGGCGGACTGACAAAATTCAACTTGTGTTTTTCATGTCTCGGAAGCGCGACTTAGGATATATATCAGATTTATATACAACAATTGTTCTAACATAAATATTTTGACACAAAATCTGACTTTTTCTAAAATAACATGCCAGTTTTTTTCCATTTTTCCTTTCTACGACTCAAATTATGCCAAAGCGCCAAGTTTTGTAAAAATTGCACAAGTAGTTTTTAAAAAATTAGCTCTCAAAACTTTAGCTCTTCCATGTTAATTGAATTTGGTATATATTTATTAATATCTCTTTTTTTCTTAAGCTTATTTGATTCTTCTTTTTACATTTCGAAATTTAGGTTCATTCCAAATAAAATTCCCCCATTTTTATGACTTATTTTAAAAATTTGTTTTTTTAAATAATTTTTATAAATTTTTCGAAAAAAATTTTGAATTGCAACCCACAAAATTTTTACTATCATCTTAAAGCAGATGAATTTCTAAGAATAGCTGCAAGAAATTAGAGTTTTTTATTCAAAATTTCCTAAGATATACGTGAATTTACATACTGTTGCGTTTTGAAATTTGGCATATTTGTTATAATACCTCCAAACGTGGTTTACGCACTTTGTTAAAATTACCTAAAAGTCTGAACGATGATTTTTTCCCCCTCGTGTACAATAAAAAAAGGAAAGGAAAATAGGTTGCTATAAATTAAGAAATTCGCGAAGTGAATTATTTTTGGCACAAACTTAAAAAAATATGCGCCAAGATAAATTTTTAAATTTCTCCTTAAATTTCTCGCCAAAAATTACGAAATTTAATATCTAGCCATAAGTTGAGTCGTAAAATCGGAATATGGGAAAAAATTGGTATGTTATTTCAGAAAAAGTCCGATTTTGTGTCAAAACACCTATATTAGAACAATGCTGTACATAAATCTAAATACATATCGTAAGTCGCGCTTTCGAGACATGAAAAACGCAATTTAAATTTCGTCAGTTGTCTCTATAGAACGAGAGATATAAAACTTGCCCCTCTTTTTTTTTTTTTCGCAGTGTACAAGTAAACATTTTGTAAATAAGATTAAGAAAAGTTATTTTGAATTTATATTACAGTAATAAGTTACGAAGAGATAGAGTTTCTCAGTAATGAGGATAAAGGCTCTCGATAATGAGTAAGTGGTAATCTGAAGGTGGACTTTCTTTTCGCGATATTGCAGAAAGACTTAGGATGAATTCACTATACGTGCGTATTGGCAGCAGTGGTCTGACGGGCAGGGTTCCGACGACATACCATCACTCACGACCGCCGTATTCGCCATATGTCTATGGCACATGGCAGTGCTTTTGCAGCAGACATTTGCGCTTTTGCTGGCACCAGAGTGGCAAGAGACAGAAGACCATCAATACAACAGCCAAACCACCTTTAGACTTTTGGCTTTTATGCTCTATTGATGGATATCATCTAACATCAGCCAGACTTTTATTAGAATAAATATATAATACTATGAATGTATGTTACATTAAGGTTACAATGAATTATATATGCAAAAATAGTTATATTTGAATTTACATTATAATATTTAAATTTTGAAGATAGAATAAAAGTCCATATTTAGAAAGTGGAATAAGACTCAATAATTTTATATTCATAATAGTCCATATTTGGTGGATGAATAAGAGTCGATAGTCATAGTTAATAGTCAATAGATATAGTCAATAACCAAACTCAATAATGATACATAATAGTTGTTAGCTCATAGACTCTTTCAGAACTTCAATCATTTGAAAAGTCAACAGGTTTATGATTAATTTGTTCGTAAGTCTTTAGTATGTTGCTTTTAGGTTATCGCTATTAACCTAAAAACATCATAACAAAAATCTTATGAACTTATTAATTATAAACCTATTGTGACCAGAGTGACACACAGAACTATAATAAATCGATTACTTAACGGACAGCTCAGCCAGATGCTTTGTAGCTGCCATACTATTGACTCAAATCACAGCCATCTACAACTTTATTAGCGTCAAGCTACAACGAGGTGGAGGTCTGTTGTGTTCTCAAATGGAGCCGTATTTAATGTGCCTCGACTGCCAAAGTGTTCTTCATTATTCCACGCCATAAATATTTCTGCAACAGTATTACATCGAAGTCTGCATCATTACAATGAGTGTCTGCTTTATAATATTGTTGCGTTCTGCACGGATTCGTGAATTTGGAGTGATTAACGACAACACTTGATGAAGAATGAAAACACAATGTGTTAACTATATTACTCAGGACAGCTCCAAAAATACGTTTACAGTCGTCGAAAAACTACGACAAAAACGCTGAAACAATCAGACACACAGCCTTCAGGCTATTAGGCTATAACGGTGAAGACAGCTTCACAGCAAAGCACTAGAGTACTGCTCCCGGTTCGTTTCGGTCGTTCTCGAAACTCAACGCATTTTCGAGACTCTCCACGCTACAACTCGCGATGCACCCGGTAGCCTCACCGATGCACACTCTCGATGCACCAACTCGCGATACATTCGACGACCAACTCGACACTAGACTCGCATTCGGTACAACGAGACACTCGGCACTAGACTGCTACTCCGCGTATAGGCAGGGTTTATATAACTTTTGGCTTGCCTTCGAAAACATTCTGGGCCAAACCAGTAAGAATTTGTTCTAGAAAGTTCTCCATCCAGCTATGGCATATAGCCAATTTTTTTGCAAAATAGGCGATTTCGTGCCAAATATGGCAACCTTGCCATTTTCTGGCACGCCTACACCCAAGCCATTCTACCGCGGCTGGCATTTCGTAACAGTGCGTGTATATACACTGGTGTGCTGCAAAAATTAAGGACGAGACGGTTTTTTCAATGTAACTTTGTACAAAAGCTTTCCAAATCAACACATTTAATACCGTAAGATCCCCAATACGTAAGGACATGAGTAATGTAAGCAACACTTACTAAAAGAGAAATCAGAGGGATAAAAAGAAGCTTTATTGAAAAAGTAGCATGGAGCGCAATGCGACTGAAGGCCGAAACATCCCTGTGATGGGTGTCCAGCAAGAAACATCCGGTCTTTAATAGGGGATATGATCTCCCCTGACTGCTAGGCAGGTTTCACATCATTTGTGCATGCTGGATATGTGGTTGTTAATGAGCTGTTGAGACACTGCTGCTCGTTCCTCTTGTAGCACCAATCGCAGTTTCGGAATCGTTACTGGCGATAAGTTACGTGCTGCCACGGGTCTCCCTAGTAAGTTCCGTACATGCTTGACGGGATTTAGATCCAGAGACCTTGCCGACCAATCCATGTGTTCAATATCTTCACTCTCCAACAGCTCTTCGACAGTAACTGTGCGATGAGGTGGAGCGTTGTCGTCCATGAAGAGGAACTGAGGACCCATAGCCCTTGTGAAAAGACGCATGTAAGGAAGAAGAACCTCGTTACAATAGCAGTCCCAGGTGACGAACCTCCTTGGGAGATATGAAGGTCGGTCCGGCTACCAAGCATTATGTCTGCTCGAACGAGAACTCCGCGACCTCCAAAACAGTCCCTTTTGATGATGTTGAAGAGGTTATTGCGTGTTCACCGCTCTGTCCAGATGTGTATGTGTCTAGAATCGCAACTCAGACTAAATTTGCTCTCATCTGTAAAGAGTACTCGTCCCCATTCATTGTCTCTCCAATTTCGGTGTTCCCGGCACTACAGGGAACGCCTCCTCCGATGGGCAGGCGTTAGAGGTACACACCGTACAGGGCGTCGTGCAAACAGACCACCACCGTGCAGTCTTCTGGCCACGGTAAAACGAGATATCGGTCGCCCAGTCCCCTGTGTCGTGTGTCTAGCGATTTCTGCCGCTGTCTGCCGCCTGTTTCTTCTGGCCTGTAAGGCAATATACCGGTCATCTGCGGGTGTGGTTCCTCGTCGACGACCCCCGGATAGCTGTTCCTGTAGTTTGAAATTGTCTCCAAGGTCGTGAAACGATGCTGTGAGCAATTCCGAACTCTGCAGCCACACTTGTCACACTGCGGCCTTCCTCCAACTTCCCAATGATTCGACCTCGGGTAAAAGCATCCAGATGTCGTCTAACAGACTGATTATTCGCCATTTCTCGCTGAGGCAGCAACTCGGTGTGTTTTAACTGCTATACCGCGTGCAATCTCTTTGCCAGAAATACTGATCTTACACCGACAACATGCTTTATACTTCTCAGACACTCCCCCATTACGTCTACCTGCATATCTGCGCATGTGTTACCGTACATCACCTTACTTAATCTCCTGATTGGTCTTTCTGTCCGCTCTGCCTCTTCGTTCAGCTGATATGGTAATTTTTCGACTTCGTCCTTAATTTTTGCACACCAGTGTATATGTATACGTATGTGTATGTGTCTGTATAACCAGAGTGGTTTATTATAGTTCTGTGTGTCACTCCGGTGTGTGTATAAACTGCAGCCATACTTTGTCATATTTAAAGGCTCGTTTTCATTGAGAAATATTAGTAATTAAAGAGTGTTTTGTTGTCTGTGTTTTAGTAAAAATTCATGGCGGTTTCCAAAGAAAAAAAAAAGAAATGAGCCTGAAACCTGAGTACACATTTCGAAATGAAATTAAAAAAATCGAAATTTTTGATACTATAAAAATTTAGGCTTATTTAAAATTAAATGCCTTATCTTTCTGGTCCATGCACAGGCTGATTTTTTTGTTTATTGAGTTATCGAGAGCCATCGTTTTGACGATTTAGCATTGAAAAAGGAATATTAGCTCTTTTTGCGGCTTAGTATGACCTGCAAATCGTTCATGTATTAATTACACTTGTGTTAAAGATTTGAGAAATTCTAAGTACAATTACAAAAGACTGCTTGCGCCACTACAATGTTCAGTCATGCGTTAGTGCAATGACGCCGGATCAGGCTGGGATTTAATTTTAGATCATTTCGGAATCCAACAATATTCTGTACATAGTTGTACATTTCACGGAAATTTAGAAATATATCTTCTTCTTTCGTAACATATTGGGACTTCAGAAAGCTGTTATAGTCATATTAGAACTGAAAAGAAAAGGTGAAAAAGATTTAAATGCACAGGAACAAGTTTACTTGCATTCGACAACTTGAAAATTTAATTGTGTTTAAAAGTACATCGGGTAAAATACTCCCGCGAGTTTTGAGGTCACATAAAATTCTTAAATTTCTTAAAACTTGCGTAATGTTTTACAATGAAAAATGGAAATAACAAATATATTCCCTGCACAGCCCTTCAAAAGATGGGAAAATAAATCCTAGATAAATGAATAAAAAGAAAAAAACCGCTTTGATTGATTACCCAGAAGAAATTAATAAACTGAGTTGTTTATTCATGAGCATAAAATTAAATTTAAGAAAATATATTGTTACGAAATTACTAACTGAGGTAAGATAGTTTCCTCGCAAAGCGGGTTTAAAGTTCCAGGAAAGTAGCAAGGAAAGGCAGGGTTGCCAGATTTGGCGCGAAATCGCCCTTTTGGCGACAAACCTGGCGATATGCCATAGACAGAGCGAGAACATTCTAGAGCGAATTCTTATCGGTTTTTCCCGAGAATGTTCTTGAAAACAGCCTAAAAGCTATAAATAAAAGCTACCTCTACCCGGAGTAGCAGTTTATCGTCAAGAGTGTGTTGAGTTCAGTAGTAGGGCTCTGAGTTCAGAAATTAGCTTGAGGGCAATCGACCGAGTCGGGAGCAATACGTTAGTGCTTTGCCATGAAGCTGTCTTCACCGTTATAGCCTGAAGGCTGTGTTGCTGATTGTTTCAGGTTGTTTGTCGTAGTTTTTCGACTACTGTAACGTGTCTTTGGAACGTGTCCCGTGTGATATTGATGAATAAACTGTGTTTTGATTCTTAAGTGTTGTCCTCAGTCCTTCCGATCCATCAACCGTAGAACGCAACAATATTTAAGTATATTTTAAACTCTTAGTATTTGCTTCAAGCTTTAATACATTTAGAAATATTTTTGCATGTTATTCAAATAAAAAGGTCTGGAAATGGAATATAACTTTCCCTGACTAGACCCTTATCATTGATAAATTCTGAACGAAGACTTCGTGCATCATACGTCTTTGATTATCTCTCCGCCATATTTCTTAACTACACTAGCTATTGAGCTGCTGGCTGAGTTCCGGCTATCTTAAGAACATATCATGAACATTTATTAATAAAATCAGAAGTTTATCAATACAAAAATAGGCACCGTCCACTTCAATGATCTTATGCCGATGTCCAATCAGACGTCGGAATACATCCTTATAGAAATGAGATGGCTTTTAAAATAGGTGATTTCTAGATAATTTCTGTAATGATGAAGTCTGTCAGCCCATTCGTTCACCTTAGCTTTATTTTGTTAGCATTTATATATTTCATTGATCTAAGAAATCTGTCAGCCATTCATTTGTCTCAGCTTTGGGAAATAAGTCCTGATGTTCGAGTCTAAAATTTTTGGCAACCCAACCCGAAGGTTGGAAAGTAATGCATTTGGTTTAGATTAAAAATAAGCTAGGACACAAAATACGAACATAAATTAAATATGATAAGAAAAGAATAAAATTATTTAGAAGATAGATTTTTGAAATGGAGCCACGATGTTAAATCATTCGCACAGCTTAGTTTTCCGATTCTGTAATTGTTAGTGTCACTTTTGGATAATGAAACTCGCAACGGCAAAAACAAACGAACGCCAAACGATGTATATTAGCGAGAGAGGATTCTACTTATGTTTTCTGATGTAGAAGTTTTAAAAGGATTTTGTGCTAAGCAGTACAAGAGCTTCAATCCTTTCCGCCCATTGCCTTCACTTTGTGGAGTATGCTCCTGATAATATTGCGTAATAGGTAAGCCTGAATCTACACTCACTTCCAAAAGTTAAGCACGAAGTTGTAAAATGCAAAAAAAAATCAACAAATACTGCTTTGATTGACACAAAATTCGGCAGGAAAGTAGCATATATATTTATGCATAAAACAAAATCAATAATTATACACAGAAATGAAAACAATATTAAATTTTTGTAAGTTATCAGATAATGACATACTGGAGAATTAAACAGAATTATGTATAAAGTGAAATAAGCAGCATAAAATGAAAAAAAGGACATTAATAGGGCATGTGATCCCCCCTCATCTGTATACAAAAATTACACCTTGTGACCATGCTTTCAATTAGGTGGTCAACCACCGCAGAATTAAGCAGTCGCCATTCTTCTTGTAGAGCAGTTTCCACCTCAATAAGAGTGGCTCGAGGTGGGAAACGTAAAGATACAGAACGGCCGAGAGCATCCCAAAGATTTTGAATGCCATTAAGGTCCGGAGAATATGCTGGCCACGCCATACGCGCAATCCCTTCACTTTCCAGGTAGTCATCGACGATGTCAGCTCTATGGGGACGTGCGTTATGGTCCATTAAAACAAAAGTAAGGCCAACTGCTGCAGAGTACAATCTCACAATGTGTTCTAGGACTTCATCTCGATACCGGACAGCCGTCAAAGAACCCCGTTTAAAGATGTGCAGGTCGGTGCGATATCCTAATGAAATCCCTGCCCACACCATAGTGCTTCCGCCTCGGAATGCGTGATGTTCGGTAATGTTTTGGGACTGATTGCGTGTTCGTTGTTCACGCCATATCCTTATACGCTTGTCATCTGGCTCCAGAACAAATCTTGACTCATCAGTAAACATGACATTGCCCCAGTAAGACACATTCCAATTGACATATTCCGGGCACCACCGTAATCATGCCCCCTCTTTGGACGGATAGAGGAACACAAAATCGAGGTACCCGGTACAATTGTATTGTACCCCGAGGTACAATCCACTCATATGTAATCTTCGGCGTACAGTAGCTTCAGATATCGCCTTACCAATGGACGCTGTAACCATAGTTGTCACACGTGTGGAGGTCGCTCTGCGATTCCGCTTGGCTACAATAGCAATATATCGATCTTTCGCGGGGGTTGTAACCCTTGGGCGACCGGCTACGGGCCTTCGGACAACTGTCTATGTGGTTTGGAATTGTTTCCTTAAACGTGGAATTACAGAATGATGAACGCCGAAGAAAAGAGCAACATCTGTGATCGACGTCCTGCTTCAATGCGCCCCACAGCACGCCAGCGCTCAGAACCTTCCATTCGTCTTCTGAAAGTCATAGAAACACGTATGTCTTGAAAACAAATTGTACGAAAGTTTTAAACACCTTCTATCAGCACTTACAATCAACTTCTGTAACCCTTCATACAGCTGGCTTCTTATAAGACTGCCTTTTTTGCATATTTCTTGATATGAAAGCGCGATTGGCTGTTACCTAACATATTTGCGTACTTCCATCTACCTCTGCAGCGAATTGCATCCTCTTCAATTCTGATTGGCTTCCGGAAATTAGCATTTTCTTTTCCGTGCTTAACTTTTGGAAGTGAGTGTATTTAAAACTTATAAATAAGTATCTGGTAAGTTTCCTTATTTCAACACTTCAATTTAAATGTTTGTGAAGGCTGTTAACTTTGATTTGTAATCTATTTGAGTTAAATTATGTAAACTTTCTAATTTGTTAAATAAATATTTTACAGATATTCTAACTTATGATTCGTTAATAATACTGTACTAAATTATGGAAGTGTACACAAATGCCTTAGCTGTATTAAATGCATGACATATAAGTAATTCAGTGTTATTTTTATCCAATGCTAAGTCGGATTTCTAAATTGCAATAAGTGGAGTTTAAAAATTAGCCAAAAGTGGAAAAATTACCGGAATAGTTAGCCCAGAATGGCTATCAGTCGCAAAACGGCATTTTGCGTCAAATCACCTTTCAGATTGTTGTCACCAAACATTATCACTCTGTGTTATATTAAAAGAAACTAAATGATGAAGAATCGACATGAATGTATGCATGTTTGTCGCACTGTAAAAAAACAACGGCACCCAGAGTCATCAAATTTTGAATAACATAGTCCTGCACCCTAACATGGGGGCCTGGAAACCGGAATTTGTTTTATTGTATATTGTATAGTTTGTAAAACGTTAACGAATATTTGATTAAAAAACTCAACAATTTCAAAGCGAGGAGTGGAAACGCTGTACGGAATAAAACTTTCGTATCTCCAACGCCCGAGATTGCCTATCAGAAAGTCTACAGATAGGCTGTTTTAAATAGTTTCAGCACAATGTAACGTTAGGCCAATTGCTCTCGAAACGTGTATGCGTCTGAAAATGAAAAGAATGCCCATTTAGGCGTAATATAAAATCTGAAAGCTTTCAGAATTCCTTTTTTTTTATTGTTAATCCAAAGGGATAATTTGACCAGAAAGACTGTTAATTTCGTTTTGGTATTTTGCGTTGATTCACTAAAAGCGTTGTTTCACTTTTCAAATTGTTACCACCAAATATTATCGCCCTGTATTATATTTAAAGGAATTAAATAATGAAGAATCTGCATAAATGTGTGTATGTTTCTGGCATTGTGACAAAACAACGGTAGCCAGAGCCATTAAATTTTGAATACTGAACATTTTCACCCGAATATGAGCATCTGGAAGGCCAAATTTGAAATTTGGAATTTGTTTTATTATCGATTTCATATTTTGTAAAACTTTAAACGAACTTTTGATTCAGAAACTCATGGATTTCAAAGCGAGCAATTGCAACGTTGCACACAAAAAACGTTTTGATCTCCAGCGCGCGAGACTGTGTATCGGAAATTCTAAAGATATACACATTTTAAAATTATTTTGCGAAATTGCTCTTGAATTGAATTTTATGGTTTAAGTGCGAAGAACATGATATATAATAAATAAAGATAACACACAAAATGTTAAAAAAACGCCCGTAATTTAAAATCGGAAAACTTTCAGAATCCCCTCCCACCCCCGGTTTAAGTAAACTATGACGAGCTCTTGAATAAATGATAGCGGAACAGTCAGGAAATAATATTATTTAAAGAAAAGTACATTAAAACTTATAGCATTTTCAGAAAATTTCTCATCATAGCTATGAAGTAAAATTTATAATACCGTTACGAATTTCGTATTTAGTTAAGATATTTTTAGTAGAATTTTAATTAATTTTTTTTATTTCCTTGTGCAATGCTGCATGAGACATATTTTGAGAGAAAGCTACGCCGGAAAATTTAAAATACAAGAGCACGTGAATTTAACATTGAATAAAATTTTATCTCGGTAACTGAAATTTAATTTGAATAAATGTAATTGACTACTATGTTAGCTTTAACCGCAATTCTACTCTTTTTGCTTTCCAGAAATAGCTAGAACTGTCTCGAGTTCCCAATTTAAAAAGCTATAAAAGCCGGAGAGAAACATCTCAGATCAGTTGTTGTTTAGATAAATGTTGTTGTTGATTGTAGAGAGAATTCGCGATGAGATCGGATTAGCTTTCTCTGCGCTTCGGATTGCGTTCTATTTAATGTTTTAGTAGTTTATAATATAGTTACTGATTACACTGCGTGATACTGCGATATTGTACGAATATCTTTGAGGAAAAGATCCAGCGTTTTGTTATATTTCTTGTGATAAGAATAAATTTTATTAACTTTTATCGAAGTTAAACATTCAATCTATTACGAAACCATACGCACGCAACAATACTCTGTTTTCTTTACGTCACTAGAAAAGCAACTCATTATGTGCAGATAGGCATGGCAATACACAAGAAGTTATTTCCTTAAAAATGCCAAAGGTAACATTAAAGAATGATAATAAAGATATGAAAATCATTGCGAAAGAATAACAGCAACTCATCATATTTGCGTGCATGGCAATAGCATAAAAATTCGACCTTGGCATGTGACAGATTTCTAATTATTTTGGATCTTCAAGAATTTACAATATTCAGTTTTGTCATGATGAGTTGTACTTTTTTTATGCCTCATTGCATATACGCATCGTGACATGCACTGCATTTTGAAAAATATGAAATTTAATTTTTTTACGGAAAAAAAAATTAATTATTCTTAAGATTTCATTGTCAGTTAAGACTGTGAAATCACAGAATTTAGACGAATCTGAATTCATTTATCACGAACACAAGCTGGACAACGTTTCTATTTGAAACGAAGTTAAGTATTCCTGCAGTTTTATATTATTGTAATTCCTTGCTTAGAAATTTGCCTTTTTACATCCTTGTACGAAGTAAAAAGGAAGTATTGTAATCGCGAAAAATTTCAGGTACCATATTTCAACACAAATATCTATTTTGACCGCTATCGAATGTAATTTAACAATGTTTTCGCGTGACATCTGTATATAAGGACAGAATAAAAGACTCCTTTTCCTCCCAAAAAATCATAAAACTGATTTAAAATGGATTTCTGAAGAGATTTTTTCGTGACGTCTGTGCGTACGTATGTATGTATGTATCTCGTATAACTCAAAAACGAGTAGCCTCAGAACGTTGAAATTTTGTATATAGGACTGCTATAGCATGTAGTGCACCTCCTATTTTGGTTGCAATCAGCTGCACCAAAAGTATATATATATATATATATATATATATATATATATCGACTCTGTTACTCGGCTCCGTCAATTGTTTTATTCTTATATGTTGGTAAATTGTGCGTTTTCTGCTTTAAAAGTGATTGGATTATGTTGTTCTTATCTTTTGGTTAAGATTTTTATGCCTTTAGTTAACCTACGTGCAATAACTGAGGAATTATCAACAAATAATAAGTTTTTTAAGCGCGGCTAAGCCTAATTTTTGGTTATGATTGCGGCTATATTTGTTTACATTTGAAGCTTAGCAGAATAGTGGATTTAAGCCAATCTGAAGAAATTAATCTTCGCAACAACAAACTAACGTCTTCTTTTATTATCGCGAATTAAATTATGCTTGATTCATTCTGCAGTTATCATTTTAAGTTATTTGCTGGTTTTTGCGCACAAATTGTAATTTTAATTGAAAAAATTGTTTTTTAATTGTTTTAACTGTACTTGGTGTTTTATGTTTTTCTATATCTTTCAATTCTTAACGAAAATATTTTGGATTTTTATGTATTTTTGCCTTACCGCGAAGTGAGAACTGAATTAATGAGTAGCGCATGCGCATTAGGTAAGCGGCGCTGAATCGTCTGCGAAAAACTTTCTTTTTTATTTGTTTAATTTCTTTTATACATTGTTTTAGATTTGTTATAGTATTTGAATAGAACTTGTGGTAATTCTTCAATTGCTATAATTTTTGATAATTCTGCAGATGATACAATATCTGTGCATTCTGAGTTATAAAATGAATGAGATGTAACGCTGTTAAGTGAACCTAGCGCCGAAGTGTGGCTATGGTAAATAAATATAGTGAACTTTAAAGATTGCATTTATTCAATTGTGATTTACGCGCTATCGACGAAGCAGATTTAATTCAAAATTCGTTAACTGTTAATTCAGTATGTTTAAATGAAATGCAAGAAAATTGAGTATAATTTAATATTCCGTACAAGGAAGTCATGTGGTGTACACATCAGATTTTTTTTTTGATTTGAATTAAGATAGTTCGTTATGAAAATTAAAACTGACTTCACCTTAACTTTACCTTCAAGGGAAACAGCATATTAAATTGAAGTCAATAGATGGAAACTTATTTCTTAAAAATGCAATGAAGTGCAATTATATTAATGTATTAAAATACTGTAATTAAGGCTTCAATTTCAAATTAAATATTCTTTAATTGTTGGTTCTTACCATATACAATTTGGGTTGAGATTTATGCTTTTGTTTTCCGTCATTACTTCAGATATTTGAATGGAAACATTGCACGGATTGTTTATACTATTATTAGAGTGATTCACATTAGATTCCGCATATTTGTCGTGGTACATAAGGAGAGATGTTTCAGATGTATTAAAATACATGTTGGCAGTTTATTATATTTTGTTTATTATGAAGTCGTTGTCAAACACGAAGAGGCACTGTGGCTGTTCGCTCACTTTTTTAAAGATTTTGCTTTGTTATTAAAAAAATCGTCCGCTTGGAAATTTTTTTTAACCGCAACTATATTTTTGAAAGCGCAAATTTTAATCTGATACTTGACAGTTTAGTTTTCACGCAAAATGGCCCTTTTAAAGAAGCAATGGATAAAAGGCTATGTTTGTGTTCTTTCGGAAGAAAATTATTTGTATCTAGTTATTAAAAACGCTGTTAAATCCCTCATTTGCCGATTTTTAAATTTACGACAGGTAATACTGTCAGTAAGAAAGAGAAGAAATATTAAAGTTTGGTTTTAAGTTGATAAATTGTTTCAAATACATACAGAAGAAAAAAATGGAATGTTTCGAATGTTGCAAAGGTAAGCTCTCTAATGTTAAATGGAAATGTAAATCCTCCAAAATCAAAGGTCAAAGGCAAAATCATTAAAATGCTCAGTGTCAATTGTAAACAAAGTGATTAATGCTGATTTGAATCTTAGAAAAGCGAAAACACATAATGTGCATCGTCCTTCTCCACGACCTATCGCCGAACGAAGCACGCACTGCTGAATACTTTACGAGAAACATTCATCCGTATAAAAATGGGAAAATGTTTTATAATAGATTAATCTTGGGTGTATTTAAATGATTGCAAATTAAATGACTTTTATTGTCTTAAAAATATGAGAAGAAAAGTCTGCAGAGTGGAATAATAAGATTAGCTACTATCGTGGCATAATACACTGCTCGACAGTGAAATTGCAACACCAAGAAGGAGTGGTCAGAAAGTGATGAAATTTGGAAAAGAGACAGAGACAGCAAGCAGCAATAAGTTATCTTTATTTCAAAATGATAGTCAGAATACAGAGCGAGAACGGCGTCGGCTCAGTAGGATAGTGAGATAGTGACGAAGGACGTGGCCACCACCCCTTTACTATTAAGTTAATTAGCATATAGGGCCATGTCCGCCCTTATCCAGAGTAAAGCCAGAGAGGCAACATGGGAGGCTTGCACAAGGCGCCCAAACCCAACGCCTGGACCATCCGGTTGGCAGTTCCGCGAACCAAATGCCACCGGGTAGACTCCCGTCCAAATTGCCCGGGTCCAATGTTCATTGAATCTTCAAAAATAGCATTGTACATGGCTAAACAAGGGCAGATATACATTTGTAGTTATTTACATGCTTCTTTAGGATGTAGGACTACCACGGACAGCGATGCACGAAGAAACACGTCTAGGCATAGAGTCAATAAAAGTGCGGATGGTGTCCTGAGGGACGGCTCTCTATTCCCTTTCAACCATTTGCCACAGTTCGTCTTCTGAACGAGGCAGGGGCAGAGTCTGCAAATGGCGTCCAATCCCATCCCACACATGTTCGATTGGTGACAGGTCAGGAGAGTACGGTAGCCAGGGAAGGATCTGTATACCTTGCAGAGCATGTTGGCAGATGCGAACACTATGTGGTCGGGCGTTATTTGACATTACGCAGCCCGTGAAGGTAGAGGATTGCCACCGGCCGGAGTACATTATCCAAGTATCGTGGGGCCGTCATAGTGCCCTGAATATGAACTAGAGGTGACCTGGAATCGTAGGCAATAGCGCCCCAAACCATTATGCCACGTTGTCGCGCGATGAGGCGTTCCAGAGTTACTGCCGGATTAGATCTGTCTCCACGTTGACGCCACACACGTATGCGGCGACTGTCACTGGATAAACAGAAGCGTGACTCATCTGAGAACACGACATTTCGCCATTCTGTCATCCATATCGCTCCAGTCCGGCACCATTCTAAACGTTGGCGTATACTCTGTGGGCTCAATGGCAGTCTTCTTAACGGACGCCGTGAGTGCAGGCCACGTTCAACCAATCAACGGGAAATGGTTCTCGAAGACACGGGAACATCCAGGGTATCTTGCACATGCTGCAGAATCGCGGTACAAGTGACTTGCGGGACAGCCACAGCTTGTGGGCGGATGCGTCGATCCACGCGTGCCGACGCCTCTCTGGCTGCACCTGCCCTCCTCCTTCTTCCCACATTCCCTCCATGTCATGTTCCAGTCATGTTCGCCGTAGCCGATGCACCGTGCTCGCATCCATGTGGGTATCAGATACGATTTGACGTAAGGACCAATCCGCCCTTTTCAGTCCGATCACTATACTCCTCGTAAAATCGTCTATCTGCTGGAAGTACCTTCGTTGACGGCGGCCTGGCATTCACTCCTATTACACGTATCCTCCGGGACAAAAACCAACTTTCTTCGATAATTCGTCTGCCAGAAATAACGACACGAATATTGCCCATTTTGCATGTTCCTTCCCTTATATCTTCACGTACGTCGGAGAGCTGCGCATTTCACATCATTCGCATAACTCAGTGACGTGCGTCTACTCTAAAATTTGCAAAAATTTCGGACCACTCCTTTTTTGGTGTTGCATTTTCAATGTCGAGCATCACTGAATGAACATTTCCGTATCTTTAATGTTTAATTATGGTTAATTAAAGATCCATAAAGTTAAATCAATAAAATCTAAAAATTGTATTTTTTAGTTTATATATCTGATTTTTTGTTGAATTAACTTTCTATTATTCAGCTGATTAAACTGGGCGTAGCAGTATCCCTTCCTTTAATTCGCAAAGTTTCAGACTATGTACCATCTGAGAACGAACCATTAATTAATAAAATTGCAGGAACTGACACACGCCCAATATTGTGGTTTCACAATAATCACGAATATAAGTACTGACACGTGACCCCCGACGCATAATCACGAAGATAACACCGATCCAACGAAAGATAGGTGTGTTACCTTTTGTTAGATATAAATGCAAGGGAGAGTTCTCGTATATTGCCATGGAACGTCCAAATGAATACGTTCCGTTGCTAGTATGTATTCTCCGGTTATAGGTCACCTTTCAAACACGTGGTATTTTTAGCTCACAATCTTTCTGAATAAATGCAAATATCATGCTGGCAGTCTGACAGCGGCAATCCTTCGTCAGATAGTGTTTAAACCATTTTTCTTCGATTTCTTACATCGGCATGTTAGGTAAAGAAGGACATTATTTTTTTTAATCTATCAAAACATCATAAATTATGCTGAACGATACATAAACTAGAGTTTTTCATTAATCCGCCATCTTTAGACCTCACTATTCATTATCTGCACTTTCTGTACGTACGTCAGAGAGAAAGCGAGAGAGAGAAACAGTATGCTATAGTGCGTTGAGTACAGTTTACATTTTTTAGCATTTGGTTAATACGTTACATTAAGTAGTATACAATTTACTTTAATAATTCATTATATTATTAAGCCAAAGGGGCTTTGTCCCTGAAGGACTATTGTTTTCGTTTTGTGATTTTGTGTGGTATCACTCTGAACGTCCGTTTCACTTTTCAGATTGCTGCCACCAAATATTATCGCCCTATATTATATTTGAAGAAATCAAATAATGAAGAAAATGCATAAATGCATGTATGTTTCATGCATTGTGATAAAACGACGGTACCTAGAGGCATCGAATTTTTAATGATGTAATCCTGCTGTAAATATGGGCATCTGGAAGCTCAAATTTGAAATTTGGAATTTCTTTTATTATCGACTAGCGGAAGTACCCGATGCCAGTTAAGTTAGATTGAGAATAAAGCATCTTACAAGAGAGAGATACCACTGTAATCTTTCTCTGAGAACGATGCAAAAAATACGATTCATTGTCATGCATTTTTCAGTCGGATACGATATGGAACACTCATAAAGAATTTCGATAGAAAAATAAGCTAATTCTCTCTCTTTATACCAGCAACAATGGCACGCCGTCTTTAATGATTTTCGTCTTTCTAATCAAATGGTCGTAAAAGCTCATTCCATCCAATATTTCAACTATATTCAATTTTAGTCGATTAAATGTGGCAAAAAAATTTATCATAATTGATCAGAAATCAATAACGCGAACAAACAATCAAACGCACAAACAGACATTTTTCTTTATATACATAGATTTTGCAAAACTTACAGATATTTTAATTAACAAACTTTACGATTTGAAAAGCGAGCAGTAGCAACACTTTTCGAAGTAAACATTCTTATAACCAACGCGCCTGACTGTTGCCACTCGGGAAAATGAGTGCAAAAATTAGAGCTTTCAGAGTATTTAATTAATATTTCTGCTGATTACGAGTTGAACGAAGATGGGAATAGCCGAAATGGTTTCGCACGAATTTTTGGAATCGGGAATAATGTATTTAATGTTTGCAATGCTATTTTTATAGCATCGTAAAACTTACAAATTTTTTATTAACAAACTCTACGATTTCAAAGAGAGCAGTGGCAACAAGTTTCAAAATGCAGTAGATTTTTTATCTTCAGCTTGCGAGACTGCTAACACTCGGAAAAACGAGAACGAATATTATAGTTTTTCCGAGTTTTTAATTAATATCTCTGAATTTAGCTACTTTATTTTGGAAAAAAGTGGACGTCCACCTTTTCCAGGACCCAGAAAAGATTTACAGAAAGTTTGGTGACGATAGCTATAGAGGACAAACCACAAAACTTCCTTCGTTACATATATAGACTTTACATTTTGTAAAATTTTAACGGATCTTTGATTAACAAACTCCAAAATTTCAAAGCGAGCAATGGCAACGTTGTATAGAAAAAAACATTTTTATCTGCAGCGCGCGAAAATTCTAAAGATTCTGTGTACCGGAAATTCTAAAGATATGCTGAGCTTAAAATTATTTTCCGATATTGCTCGTGAACTGAATTTTGTGGTTTAAGTGCGAAGAACATGATATTTAATAAATACAGGTAACACAGAAAATGTTAAGAAAATGCCCCCTTTGGACGTAATTTAAAATCTGAAACCTTTCAGATTTTCTTTTTTTCTTTATTTTTTATATGTTATTTATAAATGAACTATAATGTATGTGTATGGCATGAATATCAAATTTAATATGCAATCGTTGTTATCTTCCGTAAGTTTAATAATGCACATTCAAAGAATCCGATGGCATTAAAGAACGTTAAAAAAATGGCGTCATCAGATATTAGAGTATTTGAGGAAGAGGTAATCTGAAAACCTATAACGCGATTGAAGAGCTTTCGAGTAATAGTGCGTGATTGAAACTTCTAATAAAAAATGAAGCTAAGTTAAAGAAACTGAAGCTAAAATTTTATGTTACATATTTCCTTTTTCATCTCAAGATTAGGGCGTATTTTAAAAATATACAGTCACGCAAGACAATCATTAACGATGCTGAAAAGCAAATATCATGAACTATTATAAAACTTTCGTTTCAGTTGCTCCGTAGTTTTAAAATACCAGCTATTTTTAAACTATCGACGTGTTTAACTTATTTGCTTCAAATCAATAGCATAAAGAATATTTAAGGCTAGTAGAAAGGCAGAGGAAGTTTTTTAAATTACTTTATAAATAAGCTTCGAAGTGACCAGAGAAGATCATTAACTAATTAAAAAAACCATTAACCTGCTTTTCCGTTACTTTCACAATTATAGCTAGAATAAAAGTTTCCAGATAATGAATTCAAGTATCTCAGGAATATCCAACCCATTAACATGGGACACCTGACGACAGTAAAACTAAATCATTGCCGGACATATTCGTAAACGCAAACGTACCGCTACAGTGTAAACGATCGACTGTGCCCGTATGCGTTGTGCTCGTATGTCTTAGTGACACAGCACACATTAATGAAAATGAGTCTCTTTCGTTGCAGCACTTAAAAACTGAAATACCTCTCCTCCTATGGGAATTTGTTTCTTGGGCAGGAAAGTGTCTACAAATTACGTTGTAACGGAATTGTATATCTAACACCGATCTATAATTTTAGACTTTGTTACACGAACTTAGAAAAAACCTTTTTTTTTTCTTTTTTTTTCTTTTTCCCCCCGTCGCGGTGTTATGCGAGCAGTGTACACTGCGCAGGGGGAAAAAAGGGGGGGACAGTTTTATCTCTCCCGTTCTACTGGGCCGATTGACGAAATTCAAATTGCGTTTTTCATGTCTCCAAAGCGCGACTTAGGATATATATTAGATTTATATATAGCATTGTTCAAATATCGGTATTTTGACACAAAATCGGACTTTTTCTGAAAAGACATGCCAATTTTTTTCCATATTTCGATTCTACGACTCAAATTATGGCAAACTGCTAAGTTTTGTAAAAATTGCTCGAGTAGTTTTCAAAAAATTAGCTCTCAAAATTTTAGCTTCTCAATGTTAATTCAATTTGGTATGTATTTATAAATATCTCTTTTTTTGTGGAACTTATTTAATTCCTTCTTATACAGTTCGAAATTTCAGTTCATTCCAAATAAAATTCGCCGATTTTTTATGATTTAATTTTTAAAATTTGCATTTTAAAAGAATTTTTATATATTTTTCGAAAACAATTTTGAATTATAACCTATAATATTTTTAAAATCATCTTAAAGTAGATGTATTTCTAAGCATACTTGGAAAAAATTAGAGCTTTTTATTTAGAATTTCCGAAGATATACGTGAATTTATATATTAGAGCATTTTGAAATTTGGCATATTTGTTGAAAGCGATAATAGCGGAAATGTTTTTTACGCACCTCGTTAAAATTATTTGACAGTAAGAAGGATAAGACTTTTTTTCCGCTCATCCACAATGTAAAAAGGTAGGAACGATGTGACTTTTTTCCCGCTCCTGGACGATGGAAGGGATAGGAAAATAGGTTGCCATGTATTAAAAAGTTTGCCAAGTGAATTATTCTGGGCGCAAACTGCAAAAAATTTGCCAAGTTAAATTTTTGAATTTCTCCATAAATTTCGGACCAAATTTTACAAAATTTTATATTTAGGCATAATTTGAGTCGTAGAATCGAAATATGGAAAAAAATTGGTATGTTATTTCAGAAAAAGTCCGATTTTCTGTCAAAATACCTATATTAGAAAAAAGTTATATATGAATCTAATATATATCGTAAGTCGCGCTTTCGAGACATGGAAAACGCAATTTGAATTTCGTCAAACGGCCCAGTAGAATGGGAGATATAGAACTTTTTTTTTTTTTTTTTCGCAGTGTACATGCACTGCCTTTTTGAACTATCGAAACGAGAGAATAAACGAAAACAGTGGAGTAAATGTTCAAGCAGAGAAAACAAAGGACTTGTTTAATTGTACTCTAGAGAAACAGTATATAAATAAAAAGAGTGAGTCTTTTAGAAGACTGTGAAACATCTTTTGTTCTTCATAAACATGCGTAAATCTCCCTGGCACAAATACGGATGACTTTTTGGTTTGGATATCAGTTAATGTAGACAAACTGCGATACCCATCACTAAAGATTAGAATGCTCACAATTTGTTTTTTCTCAGTTTTGATAAAATAAAGCGACACCATCAGAAATAAAAAAAAAATTCTGTATCTTTTTTAAGCCTCTGTATAATATGCAAATATCCAAAGCGATTTTAACGTGTTCAAGATGTCTGAAATAAGCTAGCCTACTTCCGATTACCGAATCGAATAATATGTCTATCAAAATTACCTCAAAGATTTGCTTCTGAAATGTGTAAAATAATCTATGACAAATGCATTTTTTATAATATATTACACATTATTGTATACATTCAACATTAGAAACCTCCAGTCGCCCAGATGTAAAGTGCTTAGCGACGCTGACTGCCGTATCGGAGGGCCCAGTTCGAATCCCGGAGAAGGCATGGATGTTTGTAAAAGTATAGTGTTTGTGCTTCATGGAGGCACTCAAAATAGGCGTTTAGCAGAAAGTCCTCTCGAGAGATTGATGGAAAGAAAGAGAAGTGGAAGATTCTCGAACACCTCCGCCGGGGTGCTCTTCTATACGTTTTTTTTTTATTATAATTGTATATTGTTAACTAAAAGCGCACATTGAACAGAAATTACATTTGTACTTACATATACAATAAGTGTTTTATATTTTATTGAATATTGTATGCATGTCATTCTACACTCATGTCCATAAATTAAGGATAATGCAAAATCAGGCAAAGGAAGAGTTAGAAGCAAAACAAATTTGACTTATTTGTAAAGCTTATTTATTAAACAAAAGGTGAAGAGCAAAAAAAAAGATGCTTTATGTTTGATATTATTAAAAAAATTAGCGATTTTTTCTCCCTGAAGCAAATTACAAAAAACACCTATTTACAAAAAACCAATATTACATGGTTGGTATGATTGTTAATACATTGTATGTCTCCCAGACGATGCAATACAGTCCGTACAACGCCTAGGCATGCTGAGTATCAAATTATCCATCTGATCTTGGGGGATATTACACCACTCAAAAAGCAATGCTCTCCGAAATTCCGGTAGACATGTAGGAGGAGGTTGACGGGCTGCAACTCGTCGGCCAAGCATGTCCCACACGTGCTCTACTGGATTCAAGTCCGGTGAGAATGCTGGCCAGTCCATACGGGTGATATCCTCCGATTGAAGGCATTCGCTTACGATGTTTGCACGGTGAGGACGGGCGTTGTCATCCATAAACACAAATTGTGCGCCCATGGCGCCCCGAAACAAACGTACATGTTGTTCCAGAATGACGTCCCGATAGATTTGGCTTGTCATGGCTCCAATTTGAACATGCAGGTCAGTTCTGGAACCCAGAATAATTCCACCCCAAACGAGCACTCCTGCACCACCGTAACGGTGTCGTTCAATGATGTTTTCTTGGTGATAACGGGTACCTGGAGCTCTCCATATGAAAGTCCGGCGAGAATCAGACTGCAAGCTAAACCTGGACTCGTCGGAATACGTCACACAAGCCCACTGTTGCCGTGTCCACAATGCATGCTCTCTACTCCAGGCTAACCGCAGGCGACAGTGAGTTGCAGTAAGTGGAACGCATCTGACAGGTCTGCGAGCATATAGACCAATCTGCCCTAAGCATCTGTACACGGTCTGCCTTGAAATTGTCTTACCAGTCGTTGAAGAGAGCTGACGAGACAGGTCTGAGGCTGTGCTCCGCCTGTTTCTTTTGGCAGTAACTGCCAAATACCGATCCTCATTCGGCGTTGTAATTCTGGGACAATCTGTGCTGTAACGTCTACTCACACTACCATCATCTTGGAATAGTTGCCAAAGCCTGGCGATGACACTCTGGGCAGTTCCAAGTTCGTCTGATACTTCCAGTTGGGTACGCCCACATTCCAGACGGCCGATAACTGGGATATGCTTGCTTTTGCCTAGATTGCGTTTGATACCAGATAAAGGTTAATTATGGTAATGATTCATTCCAGATCATTATTCATGTACATATTACATCATTTCATGTAGGTATTTCAATCCAGAGTAGAAAGGAAAAAATAGGATGTTGAAGAGTAAAATTATAAATAATTATTGTAATAATTAACGTACGGTTTAGCTTGATGGACAGTTGTACTTCGCGCTGTTAGAAAGTATTATAATCATAGAGACCTGTAATTTTTATGTTTGATCAACACTCCGCTACTTTCGTATTTACTCAGTCAAAAGATCCGGCAAATTACATTTTAATGTGATAGATATCTAAAACGTACTAACTGTATTGTGTATTATAACTTACAGATATTAAACTTAAATGTATAATTTAATATGTATCCTGCAGACACAAAAAATAGACTAACTGTGTTGTAGAAAAGAGAATTAGCTACATTGTATTGATTGATTTTTTAATAATTGTTATTGATTTTTGATTGATTTTTAATTGATATTGCATTGATTTGTATTGACTAATTTTTAATAAATTGTATTGATTTTTAATAAAATATTTATTTTAAAGATCAAAAAGCAAAGCAGAACATAGAGTTACAAGAAAAAAATTGATCCATTGTCTTTTTGATAAAATAGGTGCAGCAGTATTAAAAAATGAAACTTGAATGTTGTTTTTTGCAGAAGCCTACTTATGTGGCCGCATGTATTTATATTTAATATGCATTTATATTGATGTTATGCGCAGCTAAAAAATTTTTCGTTGGAAAACGCTCAAATCCTATATTTATTATATTTGTAGTAGTTTTGAGCAGTAGTAACAGTAGTAACGAAAACCACTTCATGTAAATACAATAATCTGGTTTATGGTATTTGTTTGAAGTATTTTACGTTTTAAACACTACATGAAATCACACTTGTTTTATATACTACTTGAATCTTAAGTGTTTGTCCTAAATTTTTACGATTCTTTCCTGAAAAAATCTAAAAATGAGAAAAATTAATTTAAAAAACTATTTTAATTATTCCTAATTGGGTTTTTATTTATTAAATTTTATTTGCTAATATTTTTTTGTATTTAATTTTTCAGCATTTTGCTCACGTCAAATTCATTTAAATTCACTGTATTTTACGTTGCAACTATTAATATTCTGTATGTCATAATTGTGATTTATATTAGGCTATGAATTAAAAAACATAACCTTACTTTATTACGCTGCTCTGAGTATAATATAGCTGTAGAAATAGCATTGTAGATAATTCTGTGGTATTTATACATAAGTCAATGCATTTAAATGTCATACGACAATATTTGAGACAAAAGAAGAACCACTATTTTTTCATTTAATTTTAAATGTCTTTTCACGTTTGATAGATTTTGCTTTTAAAACGATGTTTACTTTCCTTCTTTCATTAAAAATTAATTTTCTGAAACTTAAACGAAATTTTTAAGATAAAAACGTTATTAAATTTATTAAAAATTATTATTTTGTTAAATTTAATTTAGCAGACTAGAAACATGTTAATTTCAGAATTATATAAATTGTTAATTACTTCCAAATGATGAACAAAAGTTTCTCATTCTGAATTTTAAAGCATTTTAAGAAGCTGTTTAATATGAGATAAAACGTACTTTTAAAATGCAAAAACAAAATATTTTGAAAAGTGTCTAAATTTATGTTATACCATAAATTTGGACACTTATGAAAAAATCATGTAAAATCAATAACCTGGCATATACGAAGTTTTCGCACAAAATCTTATTAAAAAAATCAAGTCATGCACTGAAATGCTTATACAGCGCCTGCCAACAATTTTACTTCTTTGCCTGTATTCCTTATATATGACTCTCTTACACTCTCGTCATTGTGACGTACCATCGGTGACATCTGGTTACTTCCTGAAATTTGCATATGATTCTTGAAGATGTGTGTAGTGATTTTACAGGTGATATATTTATTTTAGAGTTCGATTTCCGCATGACTCCGAATTATCCTTAATTTATGGACATGAGTGTATACAGCGTAATGATTAGGTTTCATGTATCAATATGTATTTAACTGTGTATGTTATGTGTATATTGCATGTATATCACAAATTTCAAGTATTTAGTATATAGTATACAGTAAGTGTTTTATATTTTATTGAATACTGTATGCATGTCATTCTATACAAGGTAATGATTAGGTTTTATGTATCAATATGTATTTAACTGTATATGTTATGTATATATTGTATGCGCGTATACCACGAATTGCAAGTATTTAGTATATTGGATGTGTTATGTACTTTAATTGAATATTGCAAACCAGAAGTACTCATTGAACGTAAATTGCAACTGTACGTGTACATATGGTATATAGAAAGTGTACTGTATTCTATTGACGTGTATTGTATTTATTGTATATTGTATATATGTCGTGAAGAGAACTACATAGTGTTTATCTATCAAAATTACACGGAATTCAATAACTGGAACCGTCAAGGCAAAAATTGACTGGTATCATATTAAAAATCTGAAAGCTCAATTAAACTTATTTAATTTGATAAGTAGTTGAATACAAACATGATTTGGTAATGACTGGGGAAGGGCTTGGGGGATTATTGAGTCCAAGTAAATAAATAATGCTTGTAGTAAATTGCAAACGTAGTAAAACAACTCTCGTAGTGACAGTTGTAAGAATCGTAGCGACTTGTAAACTCTGCATTAGAACTTACTGGCATCGTATTAACTAGTATTGGCTGTACTATATTTGATTCAATTCTGATTGTAAATTATCATCAATGATAACCTCACCGCCCTTTTACTTTGATTTAACTCTTTTAAATTAAGTTGCAACTTCCAAAATGAATTAGTCGATGCATCGTACGCAAGATGTTTTAGTTTCTCTCTCTAATTGCGCAACAAATGACTACTGATTAAGTACATTCATCTGTCGACTCTGCCTTCCTTGGCGACGGAGGCTGTTGGTTTGTAGATTTTCCAATAAGCAGGTATTATTCCATTCGGTTTTCGGCTTAGGTAGGAAGCCTCCTCGGTGGCGTTACGGGGTTTTCTTCTTCAAAACTGGGACGGAAGTGAGCAAAGTCAGATTGTCATCTGCATGGTGCTCAAGGCTCTGTCCAACGACAAACGCAATTTAGTATTCCTTGCCACGATAATAATTCTTGGATTTGCTCTGACTACAGACAAAGAGATTAGTAGCAAGAATAACATCAGCCTCCAAGTTATTAAGCCAAGTATTTATATGGCACAACATATATAACTCGTTTCTGGTATTTCTCCTGTCAGTGTCTAATATGATCACTTTGAGCAGCCACAATATTAAACTCAACAGATATACCAGATTTATTTAATATGCATGTATATATAAGAAGTGTTAAAAGTTTTCTTTTGGTCTCATATGTCTATCTTTTGTTCCAATTTTTTCCCTTTTGAGCGATAACTTTCTCGCCACAGTATTTCAGTTTCACCAATAAAGCCAATACTGTAACGATATATTTTATAGTTCCGATTGCGTTCTAAATGAAAGTTCTCGAAGTTTTTAATTACTTCTTGTGAGTTTTAATTTAGTTTTTTTCACTAAAGTTTTACAATTTCACTTATGTTTTAAATCCTTTGGATTATGTGATCTTTATTTAAGCGTAAAATTTTGATTTGAATTTTTCACTGAAGTATTTTATTATTTCACTAACGTTTTTAATTACTTAAATAGAATTCTCCTTATTTAAGGTACAAGATTCTAATTAGAATTTACTTCGTTTTTTCCTTGCTTTGGGCTTCACCATTTCGGATGAAGTATTTATTATAATTAAAATACATTGAAATAATTCATCGGCTAATTCTGGACACAGGAAAGCAAGCAATTTTGTAGAAGAGAGATTTCAGTTGATTTCAATGTTCCTTCTCCTGACGAAGTAGCACTGAAGTTGATTGAATTCCTCTTCTATTATGTTCTTTTTTGTGTAAATTTCATTGATGTTTTGAATTGGGGTTTTGCTTGCTTGAAAAGTTTTGGTTTTAGCATTTATTAAATCCTTTACTGTATTTATAGGATTATTTAAAATTTATTACTTGTGAATTTCAAATTTGGACTTTGTGAAAATTTAGTTCTAAATTTCTTACTTTATGTCTTTACTAAAAAAATTTCAGCAGTGGCTTAATGATTGTGTTTTGTTTTAAAAAAATTGTTTTGTAATTATATATATATATGAAATTTACAAAATAATTTTTGTTTCCCTCCTTCTTGTAAAACAATTTTTTTTAACTTATTTATCTTTCGCAGGAAGAAAATTCTTTGGGAGATACAATAAAGATGCAGCTCACCCTGTTTCAACAAAGAAACATGAAGTAACAGAAACTCAAAAAACTGGTTTGCCAACAGTTTCAGCAAGCAGTACATTGCCAACTTTCCGTGATATTAATAAAATGAACGACCAAACTCTTATAATGACTATTATAGACCTTTCTTGGGATTCATTCACATGAAATAATAATAATATAATTCATTCACAAAGAAAATGCATTTTCATTGCATTTTCTTTACGCCCTGAACAGTCATTGTGAGAAAAGTAAGTTATGTAAACCCAGGGCAAATGTCATTCATCAGAGACATAGGTGTCCTAGTGACTAACTTATACATTGCTGTTTATGCAGCAACAATATATTCGGTTCAAAGCAGCATCATTTTCCTTTAATTCTTTGCGCCATCTGAAATCTACTAGCATTCAGGTATCTCCCAATAATTAAAGTAGCCATTTTAATAATGCCAACAATGCCTGGTACGACAGGAATAACTACAAGGATATACCTCAAAGAATAATGCGATTTAATTCAGGTATTTTCTGCAATGTGAACAATATGTGGAGTGCATCTCTATAGTCAAATATCTAAATTTATTGGAAAAAGAAAAGATTTGAAATTCGATAAAAAAATATATGTTAGGTCTTGCGTGTGCTCTGAATACGATGCTGTTTTATCCACAACGTTTGTGACGGTAAAAAAACTCAAGGATGTCCATTTCTCAGTTAATCTCTTTTATGTTGGCATAGTATAGGAATTAGAAAACTCAACAATAAGAAGTCACATTGGTCAAGGTACAGTAATTATACTCCTGTGCTAATTAAGCTTGTTGGAAGTTTTAGTTTTGTTGGACACTGTAAGGACATTGTAAGTTTCGTTGGACATTCGGCACTACCGGATGAAGCTGTAAGCGCTGTAACAATTATGGAAAGAACTTGTAGAGAGATTAGGTTATTTTGGAAGCAGAAGATGTGAAAAATGAGGAACGCCCTCGCCGGGACTCGAACCATGGACCTCTCGAATCCGAATGTGCTAACCATCACACCATAAATGCATGCTAAGAAGGTGGGAGAAATAACTAAAAAATTTTAGACCTTCATCATCTCTATTGGGCTTCAAGTTATATTTTTTCAAATTTCATTTCTATCTTTACAACATAGCAGGGGCACCTACTTGTTATAGCTTGAACAGGAACCATTGGAATAGAAGACTGGTTCCAAGAAACTGCAGAAGTTACAATCCAACAAAGAAGGCTAAAATATTTCTTACTCTGAAGATTATTGCACTAAATACTAATAACATATTCTTGAATGATTACTATTAGGCCTATTCCATGCAGATTACTATCAATGATATTGTGAAGATAATTTTTTGATTACAATTATAATTGCAAGAGATGAAATTAATCCCAGATAACATAACGCAACACTTATATTTCAAAATGAGATTCATAGATGGAGTAAATACATAAGAACTATTACCAAAATGTATTAGTCTACCTCTATAAATACACTCACTTCCAAAAGTTAAGCACGAAGATGTAAAATGCAAAAAAAATCAACAATACTGCTTTGATTGACACAAAATTCGGCAGGAAAGTAGCATATATAGTTATGCATAAAACAAAATCAATAATTATATACAGAAATGAAAACAATATTAAATTTTTGTAACTTATCAGATAATGACATACTAGAGACTTAAACAGAATTATGTATAAAGTGAAAATAAACATAATAATAATAATAATAATAATAATGTTTTTAAATATCTTTAGCACAATGGTGGCGTTAGAAGAAATGCTCTCGAAACGTGTATATGTATGTAAATGAAACAAACGCCCCCTTGTGCATAATATAAAGTCTGATAGTTTTCAGATTTTATTTTTTAATCCTTTTTTTAATTAAAAAAAATTTTTTTTACTTATTACTTTCAGAGCAAGATGTGTGGATAACTATCTAATTTTATTTAACGGTTTAAAGGTAATAGCTTTATTTTCTAAAGCAGTAGCAATATCTTGAAATTTATCTCGCTATTTTATGTGTTGTATATCGTTCTCATCAAAGTTTCAATATCTCTAATTAATTTGACTATTTTTGAAGGGTGGAAAATACCCAAATTTTTAACACGGTGTTGTTGAACCAAATGTGGCATATTTTAGTTTTGCTATTGCTTCATTTATCTTATCTAGCATATTAGTTTACGCATCATAACTATTTTCTGTAAATCAGCATTATTTTTTCTCTATAAAATTCTTTTATTGCAGAAGCGATTGAAAAAGTCTCACAAGATTTTAATTGAAATATTTCACAAAGAAAGCTTTATACTTGTTATTTTCTTGATATCTAAATTTTATGAATAAAACTACAGCGGCCGTTAAAAAAAATTCTGCTTGGAAATTGTTTTTAACTGTAACTATATTTTTGAAAATGTAAATTATCGTCTGTTACTTGATAATTTTGTTTTCATGCAAAACGTCACTTTTAAACAAGCAATTGATAGAAGGCTATATTTGTGCTCTTTGCGAAGAAAATTATTCGTATCTAGTTACCAAAAAACGTTGCGAAAGCCATGGTTTATCGATATCTAAAGCTACGATAGTTAACGTTATCAACAAGAAAGGAAAAAAAGTCGAAATTGTGAAAACCTACAAATTCGATTGCCAAGAAAAAAAAAAAAAAAA
>KK116642.1:0-20861 GCA_000611955.2 Stegodyphus mimosarum | reverse complement strand
TTCGAATGTTGCAAAAGTAAGATGTTTAATGTTCAAAGAAAATCCGCCAAATGAAAGGACAATTGCAAAATCATTAAAAAAACATCTTCCATTGGTGAATTAGATTTTCTAGAGGCGTTTCACACTTAAAAATTTTCTCTTTTCTAGTTAACGACTCTAATTCCAATTCATCTTTACTATCAGCCGTTAAGGAAATTATGTTTTAGTTTTCTTCTTTCATTAATAGATGGCGCCTGTATCCTGACTTCTTTCCAGTCATTCTTGCGCGACTTAAGGAGAAAGACTAATTCTTTTCCCACTGAAACACTAAGAAGTGGTGACGTAGTCATGCTGACACTGGCTGCAATTCGCAGCAAAGAAATAAACGTTTTAAATTTGACAAAAAAAAAAAAAGGGGGGGGGCTTAACAAATGCAGAAAAAAATAGCTTTAATTTAGAGAAGATGTTATTACTGTAAGCATTTATAACGTTTAAAAAGTTAATAATACTTTTTTATTCATCTTAAAATTATAGATAAAATACGCTACGTTTTCAAAAGTTGCAGTTTTTTCCCCTGTGCGTTTATTATTAAATCACGAAGAGAAAAACCTATGACACTCATTACCTTTTCCTCATCTGTGTACTGAGAGAATTCTATTACTGTTTCTAACATAATTATAATAACAGCTTATTAAAGTTAGGCAAAAAAAAAAAAACCGTAGTTTGGCGTAGTTGTGAATACATATGTCTTTTCACCCCCTGCAGCTAAAGAAGAGGAACTTATGTTTGACTGTCCTTGAAATCGTTAGTTTTACTAAAATTTTAATGTAATTTAAGATTGGTTTTTTGGTCTATTCATAAATTTTACCTTGGCGTGTTTCTCTTCCGGCAATAACAGATATTTTAAAAAAATTCGCCTCACACACAATCTGGAATTCAAACACACAGCTAAATATTGAAATTTGGCAGCTAAATATTACAATTTTCAGACTGGTATTTTTTCAACTAATTATACGAAAGCTTCCCAAGAGGGATAAAATTTCAGAATAAATAATGGCAACCCATTCTCTTTCTTTTATTTACTAAATTTTTCTATGACGCAAAACAGGAAAAATAACATTTGTATGTAAATTATTGTGTTGTTGTTGTTGTTACTTATGTTCACTTGTCTGACAGAGTCAGCCCAAGCACACGAGAATTCTCTTGTCAAGCAGAGCAAAATTACGCCTGTCGTTGGCAATAGTCTTGGGCACCTAACAGGTGACAGTGCGATTTGGCCAGTTCCGCCCCCAATTTTGATGGAGAGCATCCCAGGGGTGACAGATCCGAGGGTCTCCCGCCCCTCTCCCCTTCCACCAAACCGCATGAGATGACTTTCGGCTCGCCGCATATTTGGAGGGCCGCCATGCCGCACCGAGGCTATGCATTTACAAGCATCCATGCCTTCTCCGGGATTCGGGCCCGGGCCCTTCGGCACGGCAGTCAGCGACGCTAACCTACATACTGGTTGGGCGGCGCAAATTATTGTAAATATCTTTTTTTTTTACTACTCCTTTTAGCTACACCCGCTCATGATGTTTCGATTTTCGTGAGGTTTGTGATCTTGGTAAGAAGTTACCAAAAAACATAAATTGTAGACTAATTAGCTTTCAACTACGAAAAAAAAAAAAAGCTGTTCTCATGTAAATGTTGTCAAAGCGAGTATTCTTATTGCAAAAATTCGTAGCTTAAGATATTTATCTTTTGGCAAGTACTAATAAAATTTAATAAAATTTGTATCTTAAAATCTCTGAACAAGATTTATATCACAATGTAAATTAATTAGCTCTATTTCTAAGTTTTCTGAAGAGTTATATTCGTTTTTGGTAACGAATTTGACTTAAAACTAGACTCTAAACCACTAAAAATTTAAACCTTTTCTTCAAATTCGTCTCATAATAATGCTAATTAATTTACAAGAATGCTCTCAGGTAGCATAAAATTACTTCGTGGGCCGCGTGCGGCCCGTGGGACTCCAATTTGACTTTGACACTACTTTATTCGAAAACAATGGATGTGATTAAAATTAATTTGGGATGTGCACATTGCTAGTTAACCAGGCGAAGTCAGAAAAGATGCAACATAGTGACATCATCAGACTATTGTGAAATCCCCCCCCTACGAGGATCGCTTTGGCAAGGATCATACAAAGGAATGAATTACATCGTCGTAGTTTTGAAACTTTACTGAACTAGGCTTTCTATTTAACTCTGCATTCTTATCTTACCGCCATATTCTATCTCGTTCATTTGCACTTAGGCTGGAAAAGTTGGTTCTGTGTTCAAATCACCGAAACTGGTCCTGCAAAATTTACAAACATTACGCTGATTCTAAAGAGGCAGTAATAGGATTCCGTTTTCGACATATGATGTGTACAAAAGCATTAATTATTAAGTTATTTCATTCTCAGACTGTTCTTGACGTTATTGGATCTGATCAAATTTGCACTAGCGTATACCAAAATTTAGAAATGAGAAGGTTTATGAAATCATTAAAAGA
Source organism: Stegodyphus mimosarum (assembly GCA_000611955.2). NCBI lineage: Eukaryota > Metazoa > Arthropoda > Arachnida > Araneae > Eresidae > Stegodyphus > Stegodyphus mimosarum. The sequence goes on along the minus strand of KK116642.1, from coordinate 18,344 downwards.
AAAGATATTAAATAGGTGATTTTTTAAAAGATAATATTTGGAAGACATCCAAATATTAGGTGCTGATGCTTGGCCGAAAACGGTAACATCTGATGTGGTTTCTGTTAAAAAGAACTTAGTGGCACTCAGAACCACTTTAGGATAGACTTTTTTAGGCAATAGTCACGACTTAACTTCTGTTTTTGTTTTCCAGTTTGCTTATTTCAACTATATGCTCTGTTGAAATATCGAAATTTTGGAGGTTAGAAACACTGGGCACTTCAGATCCTGTTGAAGGAATTGCACAGGAGGAAAGGGATAAAGAAGTCGTCAATTTTTTTTAGAATACTGCTAAACGAAAGGAAGGTACTGGTCATTATGTAGTATGTCTTCCATGGATTGATGGTTGTCCTTCGTTACAATCTAATCGTAATGTTGCTGAAAAAAGACTTCACAATATATCGAAGAGATTGAGAAAACTTAACTAGTTTCAAGACTACGACGATGTAATTAAAGACTGGTGGAAAACGGGAATATTTGAAATTATACTGGAAATAAATGTTAATGAAAATGCTTGTAAGGTTTTTTATTTTAATTTAAATTTTTCTATTTCTTCTCATTTTCAACTTCCCGTTAGAAGAAGCGCGCGTTTTCAGCTTATGCTAATTTGAAGTGGAGCCAAGTTCTATTTAAACCAGAGGTAGAAACCTCTCTGTGAGAGAGCTTTTAGTCTCAGATCACGGTCACTCTATTCGACGTTCGCCTGACCAGCTAGCATTTAAATTCTAAGCCATAGTGCTTGTTACGTGATTGCTTATTGAAATAAATCCAAGTGCGTTAGTATTAGTAAATCTTGCTACGCACCATTTAGTTAGAGGCCAACCTCGCGCATAGCTCTGTGAGCAAAGATTAATTTAATTTCTATTTAGTTTTAGTTTAAATTTGATTGTTCATTTTAGACCCAAGTGTGGTCTTTACTTTCTGTATCCCTCCCGAGTTGGGAAGTGGCTTGTAAATAACAGTACTTTAATAAAAGAGGATTTTAAATCCCTTTCAAGTGCAGTTATTCTCCAACTTAATCACAGCATTCTACTACCGAACATAGCAGCATTCAACTCCCTGTTCAAGATCAGGACTTAAGAAGTTTCACAAAGATATGCACCTAACACTAGAACCCAAGAACCCTAACCTAACCTAACCCAAGAATATGCACCTAACACTCAGTCCTGACAGGCTCATTACTTACCATATCAGGCTGCTTTTAAAGAATGTAGCAGTAGGAAAATTAGGCCGGTATTTGATGCATCAGACAAAAATGAAAAGGGATCTTCTTTGAACAGCTGTCTAGAAGTTGGTAATTTTAGAACTTATGCAGTAACTTTATCTTCAGATATATAAAAGCCCTTTGTACAAATTGAAATTGATCCAGTAGATAGAGATTTTCTACTTTTCCTGCGGTGGAGAAAGGATAATATTGTTGAATTTAGACACTGTAGAGTAGTTTTTGGTGTTTGCTTCCCCATTTCTTCTTTCAGCATGCATAAAAGACTTGTTAGAAAATCCACCTGAACATTTAAGTGAGATTGCAAAAAAGCTTACTACGAGGCACATTCTACATGCATAATTGTCTTACTGGTGTCTCTGAAAAGGAAGAAATTGAATCACACACTAATGAAGGTAAAGAACTGATGTCTTCAGCTAGATTCAACCTTAGAAGTTGGAAAAGTAGTTTAGATTTAGATGAAGGACCAGAAAATGTTTTAGGTCTTTGGTGGTTCCGTCTATCGGATGAATTGGGATGTCGAGTAGAATCTTGGACTGAAGCTACTACAAGACGAATCTTACGTTCATGCATTCAGAACGTTTTTGATCTTATAGGAGTTTCCTCACCAGACCTTCTTATTTCAAAGATTATTTTGCAGAAGTCTTGGAAATTAAAGTCTGACTGGGACGAAGAACTACCCGTAGACATTCAGAAAGAATTCATTAAATGGGCTATAGAAGCACATTTTTTGAATGATTGTCGAATCCCAAGAAAAATCTTAATTAATTCTACAAACTCCTTACACGTCTTTTGTGATGAAGACGTCTTCTGTCTGAAACAAAGGGGCGTATGGTGCATGCATATTTCTAAAAACAGAAGAAAATGAAGAAGTTTTCTTTAATCTTATCCTAGCAAAACTTAGACTTTCACCCTTGAAGGAGATTACTTTACCGCGGTTGGAAATGATGGCTGTTTTTCTGGATGTAAGGTTATGTTAGTTAGTTGTTAAAAGTTTGAACAACACAAATATGAGAACTTATTTCTGGTCAGATTCTTCAGTGGTTTTGGTGGGTCTAAAGAAACGAAATAATTGGTCTGTTTTTGTAGAAAACATTCAGCGTAAACGTAAAGATATTCAAGATCACAGCAAAGTAGAATGTTGGTAACATATACCACGCATCTTAAACCCTGCTGATTTATCGTCAAGAGGATGCTATCCATTGTATCTCCTTAAATCTCAGTTGTGGACAGGACCTGAATTTCTGAACGAACTTCCAGAAATTTGGCCTTCAAATTATTCTGATACGCATATGGAAGAAATCAACAGAGAATGAGGTCGAACTGTCATTTTGGCAAAGGATTCAACAGTTGATACCATTCTGGCTAAATATGCATCCAGATTCTCGAAATATTCTGTGATCGTACGAACTATTGCTTTGATGTTAAGATTTCAACCCCCCTTACTTTAAAATTAAAGATCGTCGGTATAATGTATCTGCTGAAGAGTTCGAGAAAGCAGAAAAAACGAACCTTCCCTTATACAGAAAGATGCTTTTGATGAAGAATGAAGAAAGACTGATCTGAAAAATCTTCAGGTTTTCGTGGATGAAAAAGGAATTTTTAGAATGAAATCTCGAGTTTTGGATTCTACAGATTTACAGGAATACACATTCCTAATAGTGATAACTTCGAAAAATATAACTGTGAAAAGAATAATTGAGCAGATACACTTAGAGCATAAACATGCTGGAATACAAACACATGAATTTGAGATGAAATTCATGCTGGAATTTGATTGATTGAGATTTTGATGATTTTGAAAGAAAGAGTTTGGATTATAAAAAGTAGGTAAAATGTACGATATGTAGTAAAAAGATGTGTCACGTGCCAGAGACACACAGTTAAGGCCTTATAAGTACCTCTTCCTCATTTACTTGAAGACAGAACGAAAATAGTGAAAACATTGCAAGTGACAGTAGTGGATCTCGCTGGCCCAGGTTTCTTGAAAGAGAATTTAAATGCTTGGATAGTAATTTTCACGTGTGCAGTTTTAGGGCTGTTCACCTTGAATTAATCACTCCTTAAGCACCAACACCTTTATAGATGCATTTAGACGTTTTATATCACGCCACATATAAAAGTCGCATACTCGAACAAGGGTTCGAATTTCATAGGTTTAAATAGAGCTATGAATCAGCTGGACTGGATTGAAATCAAACAGAAATGTGTAAGGTATTTCGCTCTCCTTCTTAGCATTCCTTCGTGGTGTAGTGGTCAGCACGCCCGGCGCATATTCGAGAGGTTCGAGTCCCGGCAAAGGGTGTACTCATTTTTCACATCTCTCAGCTTCAAAAAAATCCTAATAACGCTGCAGTGGCGCCTGAAAAGTGGTGGTGAAGAATTATCATCCACCACTAAAAACGTGGTGGATGATGATTCTCCACCACCAGGATTTGGCGATTGGGTCCCCTAATCCCAAGTCGCCCATTAAAAGGGGGAGTATATAAGGTATTTCTCCCACCTTCTTAGCATGCCTTCGTGGTGTAGTGGTCAGCACACTTGGCGCGTATTTGAGATGTCGAGGTTCGAGCCCCAGCGAGGGCATTGCTCATTTTTCACATCTCCTGCTTTCAAAAACTACCTAATGACTCTACAAATGCACCTTGATGAAAATAAAATGGAAGTTCAGTCCTCCCACCAGATTATGGTGGGGAGGATTTTGGGAGGGGTTAATAAGAATTTAAAGGACCATCTTTTATTGAAGGAAGGCATCTTTTATTTATTATTATTAAGGACCATTTAAAGAAAATTTTGAGATACGCTTGTTTAGATATAAAGAGTTCCTAACCCTTTTGTGCGACTGTGAAAGTTTAATGAACAACAGACCTTTGATTTACCTGTCTGAGGAAGCTGGTGATTTGACACTTTTAAAACCCTCTATGTTCTTACTAAGCTTAACTGGTTACATTGTCTATGATCTAGATGAAATCCATTCTGTGAGTATAATAGAAAGATATTTACAGCACGTTAGAGAAGGACTTAGAAACCATTTTTAGAAAGAATATCTAGGCTTTCTTCGAAATACTGTAAAAGGTAAGAAAGGAATAATTAAAGTGAATGACTGTTCTGTTCGGAAATGATAACAAGAGACGAACGGATTGGATTTTGGCTAGAGTTCTTGAACTGCTCCCGGATAAAGATAATATCACGCGTCTTGTGAGCATCTCTGGAGTTGTACTTTCGTCAGTTCAGTGCCTCTTTCCTCTTGACTTGGACACTAACTCAGAGATATTTCCTTTCACAACGAGTAATGTAGAAAACACCCAAATTACTCAAACCGAACAAAACAATCAAAAGGCTCCATCTGCGCCCTTTAAATAACAAGACCTTTAGTGAAAGTCATCTTGGTAGAGAAATGCATCCTCCACAGCTTACTAGCTACACTAAAGCTAAATTTGTGAACTTTATTGATAATCTGGAACTTTATGAACTTTATTGTAAATTTAAAAAACTTCGCGAACTTTATTTTAGTTTAGAACTTTTAAGTTGCATTTAATGTTGCAAAATTCTTATTTTGCAAAGTGAAGAGAATGTTAAAAATGAAATCCATTTATTTTTATTTTTATTTATTTATTTTATTTTATTTATTTATTTCTTTTTGTGGAATGGCAACAAAATGTTTTTGTTTACTTTTTAGATCGCTTCTCGTCTCGGAAGTGGAATAAAGATGTGGGTATGTTATAGCTCTGCCTTTATAGTTAATTTACACTTACACCGCAGCAAGTAGAACCGGCGAACGGCAATTTTTACTATTTTTAGGACACCTTCGCCACATATGATGAAATTTTGAAGCTTATGAAATTAATTGAAATTCCAAAGAATTACGCTGGAACACTTCAAAATAGCAAAACATAGATTAGTAAGGTACCCAAAATCTGTTTTAGAATAAGAGTCAAGTAACTATTTTGTTGTTGTTGCTCATGCTCACTTGTCTGACAGAGTCAGCCCAAGCCCAAGAGAATTCTTATGTCAAGGAGCACTAGATTACGCCTGTCAATAGCCTTGAGCACCTAACAGGTGACAGTAGGATTTGGCTCAGTTCCGCCCCCAATTCTGATGGAGAACACCCGGGAGGACGGGTCCGAGGGTCTCCCACCCTCTCCCCTTTCACCAAACCACATAAGAGGACTTTCGGCTCACCGTATATTTAAAGTGCCGCCATGCCGCACCGACACTATATATTTACAAACATGCCTTTTGAGGGATTCGAACCCGAGCCCTTCGGCACGGCAGTCAGCGACGCCAACCACTATACCGGTTGGGTGGCTAGTAACTATTTTGGCTTGCTGTTACTGTAAAGAAGATTAAAGTTAATTCACATGTTTGAAACATCTAAATTTACCAATTCAGCAAAGAACAAATTTTCTAAAATATAATTAATACTGTTTTAATTGTTTATCCAATATGCACTTGTTCAAAAGATATAGGAATATAAATATACGCCATCGTTGCTTTAAGAAGCACAGCGGTATTTTGCATATGGTAAATAATTCAAAGAATAAAACTCATTAAAAAGCATGTCTTCTTGTGTACAAGAATGTATCTCTGCAAAGGATGAGTCAGCAAACGATAACGATCCCTGCAGTTTATGCCTCTCATTATGATTCGAATGCAAAAATAATCAAAAGATTATCTTTTGTTGTGTACTGCATTAATAAATATTCAAAACTCTGAACAGTTTGTGAAGTGTAGATGTTCATACGACACTGGATGTCAGAAGATCATTTATTTCAAGAGACTCTGTGAAGAAATTAGGATTATGAGTGAAAGATGACTCCATTTTTGTGTCATGTTTAGGAGAATTTAGTACTGTAAATAACGGAGAAGTTGATTTATCCCTTTAAATGTGATTTTAAAGTAGAAACATCAGCATTTGTACTGGATAAGGACAGATAGTATTTCCTATATATCAGTGCTATTAATCATTTTCGATAACTTCAGGGATTTAAGATTACCTGATCCATTAATTTACAAGTCACAAAATATTGGCATTTTATTTTGTGTAAATGTGTTCCTGCATTTAATGACGGGAGAAACTGTCAGATGTTGTTCAGACCTTCTATTCCCACTAAATTCGAGACTCGGATGGATAATTTCGGATACTAAAATTTTGAATCCCTGACAACTTATCCAATATACGTAAATCATTTGAATATAAATACAGTAAATTTGAATACAGATATAGTAAATTCTTTCTGGGAGCTGTAAAATGTTTTAAATATACAAATGTTTCAAATATACAAAAGGTTGTACAAATATACAAATGTTTCAAATATACAAAAGGTTGTACAAATATACAAATGTTTCAAATATACAAAAGGTAAAACTTAAAGATTGTACCTTTAAGAGATGAAAAAAAACTGTAAGGATTTTAAGTTCACTAACATTTATTTTATTTTAAAACCTTACTATCATCTGTTATTTTCCACTTCCGGCAGAAATAACGCGTGAATATGTTTATGCAAATTGTACTTGTTAACGCTTAAGTATTTAAGTTGTGGCTTTATGCCAAGAGATGAAAGAAGAGAGAGTCCTCTTGCTACGAGGTTTCACGCGAGCTTGCTATCAGTTACTGTCCTCCTTTAAGGCTGAGGTTACCCTGGCCTTTAAGGACAGAGGTTTTAATCCTCTTGAAAGTTAAAGACGTATTGTAATTTTCCGCAGTTTGCGTACTACAGACGAAGTAATTTAAAAGGCCAGTCTTATTATTAGTCATCTGTGTAAAATATTAATAGTTAGCTCTTATTTAAATTTTAGTTGTTTAGTAATCTTATATTCTTTTATGTTCAGACAACAAGTGGTTGGTCTTTGTATCCCGAAGTGCGGGAACGGCTGTAAAGTCGAGAAACAAACAAAAGGGTAATTTTAACCCTTCTTGTCTTTGTTGTATCTTCTACCACACGCACGAACATGGCTTTCAGTAAGCTCCCTGTTCCTACTTAATAAAACTTTGTGAAAAAACATTTTGAAAGTTTTCATTTCAAGGATAAAACAGCTCGTTATTTAGTTGCATTGCCATATAAACATAATAAAGATATTTTAGGTAATTTCTTCGAAATGGCACACAAACGATTTCAGTGCTTAAAGAAAAGACTGCTATCGTGCGAGAAATTTACAACCAGTATACTAATTTTATGAAAGAATATTTTTAATACATTAGACATAGAACATACATAGACACACTGAGCATACATAGACACATAGAACTAGTGTCAAACAGAGATTGTGAATGAGACAACAAACACTTGTACAGACAATAAGTTTTTTTTTGAAGCAGGGGGCTTGAAAAATGTGCTATGCCCTGCCTGGGATTCGAACACTGGACCTTCTGTTTGCCAGCCAGACGAGCCATACAGTTACAACACGAAAGCACGCGGAAAGCAGGGAGAAAACGCCTTATACACTATTTATATCCCACATCAATTCCTATTGAATGGATCTAGCTTAACAACAAAATTCAGAGTAGACTCTGGTGCGAGTGTTAAGGCAATCACAGATGCTTTTTTATAGTATGATCATCGGCTCCAAAACACAGGATGATCTAATTTGCATTTTACTAAGATTTAGACTTTACAGCATGTAACCGCTATTATACCAATGATGTATAGATAAGTGTATTCATGAAAAAGATCGAGACCTTCAGAGAATATTATAGAGACAAACCAGGTAAATAAATATAAGTTTGTCGTTTAAGCACTGTTACAAGCAGTAAGTGCAACAAGCGGAACTGTAGCTGTTCAATATTGCAACTAAAGTTTTAAGTCAGTTAGCAACTGACGAACGACTGAATTTTCCAAAGGCAAAGTATATCGTTTTAAGAGAATTTTTATGTCCATGATGTACCAAATAATCTTAAAAATAATCCGAAAGGCACTGCTTTGACAGATGAAATGCGCAAGTGCTAAAAGGGTATAAGGTATTTTCACCCTCTTTCAGCATGCCTTCGTGGTCTAACTGGAAGAACGTTCAACGCGTATTCGGCAGGTCCAGATTTCGAATTTCGGCGACGACATGGCGCATTTTTCACGTTCCTCCATCAATATAACCTAACGACTCTACAGGGGTGGCTTTGAGCTCCATAAATGCTCAACAAGTGAAATATCACTATTAAAATTGCTGAGTTTGTAGAGTCATTAGGATTTTTTGGAAGATGAAGACGTGAAAAATGAGCAATGCCCTCAACGGGACTCGAACCTGGACCTCTGGAATACGCGCCGAGTGTGCTACCATTACAGCACAAAGACATGCAAAAAGAAGAAAGAAAATATCTTATATCCCTCCTTTCAAAGGACGACTGGTGATTAGGGGACCCCATCGCTTTAAAATGCTAATGACTCTATAGTGGCCACTACAAAGTCATTAGTATTTTAAAGCAGAAAAGTTGAAAAATGAACAATGCCCTCGCCAGGACTCGAACCCTGGACCTTTCGAAAACACGCCGAGTGCGCTAACTGTTACATCACGAAGGCATACAGAAGAGAGAGAGAGAATACCTTATAGGTGAACAAACTCATACAGTGAAAATTTTCCTGCTGTAATAAAATATAAAGTCATAAAGTCCCTTGGATTGGGATGGCGTCCTGACAATAATAAATTCAAACGCAGTTTCGGTGTAATAGGTTATCAAAGTGCGCTCACTAAAGGATTATTCTGTCATTTTGAGTAAACGCGCTTCGATCCGTTGGGGTTGATATCTCCTTTTGAAATTCTAGCTAAAATGATCCATCAGCAACTCTGAAAATCACAGTTATAATGTTACGACCTTGCACCAGAAGAGATTGATTAAAATTGGAAAAAATTATGCGAGGAAGTTAAAAATTTTGAATTCCATACCTAATACCTAAAAAAATCCCGTTGCCTGATTTATTATCGATGTGAACTCAGCGGATTTTGTGACACTTCTGAAAAGGGCTATGCAGCAGTTACTTATGTCAAAATTTGTGACAACTCTAACGTTAATATAAAACTTTTAACAGCGAAACTCTTGTAGCGCCACTAAAACCTATCATGATTCCAAGACTGGAATTACGTGCACCAGTATTATTGGCGCAGTTGATTCAGGCTGTCAGAGCTGCATTAGTCATAAAATTTGTTACAGCGCACGTGTGGAGGACACACAAATAATTTTGTCGTGGGTAAAGTCAGACTGAAAGGTGGCAAGTCAAGAGTTTCTGAAATACAATCGATCTAACCAACTGAGAACTGGAGTCATGTTGACGGAAAACAAGATGCTGCTGCTGATGCTTCACGTGGGCTACTTCCTGTAAAAGTACGAGCTCATGAATTGTGGTGGAATGCATCTCCTTGGTTAAAATGCAGCGAGATTAAACGTCTAAACCTTTCCCTATCGATGAAAAGACATTACCGAAAGATCGTAAAACAGTATTACTTGTAGTTTCTGAACCTGTACCAGAACCTAGTATTATATCCAAAATACCATCATTTTCGAAGTTACAGCACATATTTGCTTTAATATTAAGATTCACGTCAAATTTATTATTATTCATATATATTGTTGCGGAATGCCCAGTAGCGGTAAGATTGCTTCCCGCAAGGTTAGGGTTCACAGAAAGTGGCAGGGAAAGGCAGAGCTGCCAGATTTGGCTCTATATCGCTCATTTGGCGATATTTGGAGACAAAATTGGAAATATGCTACAGACGGAGCTAGAACATTCTAGAACGCCTCCTCAGCGGTTTTTTCGAGAACATTCTCGAAGGTAGGTTAAAGCTGTATATGTAGCATGTCTGTATGGAAAGAATAATAGAGTAGTATCTTGAGTAATAGTGTCTTGAGTTTAGGATTATCTTGAGAGCGATCGACCGAGTCATGAGTTGTACATTTTAGTGTTTTGCCGTGCAGCTGTCTTTAACTTTATAACCTGAAGGCTGTGCTATGATTGTTTCAGCGTGTTTATCGTAGTTTTTCGACGACTGTAAACGTGTCTTTGGAACTCTTGTGTGTAATACTGGCGAGTAAATTGCGTTTTGATTCATCATCAAGTGCCATCATCAATTACTCCAAATCCACGATCCCGTAGAACGCAACAATATTTTATCAATTCTGGAAAAGATGGAGTCGGGAATATGTCTCAACTTGAGTAAAGATCAAAGTGGCAAAAGAGTCAAAAAGACTTAGAAGTCTATGACCTGGCATTCATCAAAGACAAACAGTCTTCCACCACTAAAATAGAAATTAGGCAGAGTAATCGGTATTTAGCCAGGCTCATAATAAAATCAGATTTTTTAGTTTTAAAACTGGTCATAGAGTCATAAAATGATCTGTCGTGAAACTGTGTCCTCTTCCTATGGACATTTAAAACTGTGAACTACGTTGAACCAATTTTTTTTAAAGTTTTTTTCTATTCGTTTAATTTTGTGTTTTATTAATATCATTTTCATTACTGAGCAAGCAGTCGCCAATTTTTGAATCGCCTTGAAATCCTCAGGGATTTTAACTGGTGCCAGGTTGTTCATGTGAGTATTTCGAGCAGCTTTTTAAAGTTTAAGATTGCTTAAATTTTTTATTTGATGGCTGAATAATCAATTCCCCTGCCACGGAAATTGAGATGATCGCTGTGCGATTTATCTTTGCAGATAGTGTAAAGTTTTTATTCTTTCTGCATGTGGCAACAAGACTAGTCGTTGATAGAATTTTGTATTTGTGACAGTCGTGGTTTATCTCATATTTAAAACTCATGTTATCAAATAAAGGTGAAGGAAATACAGGCGATGTTTACACATTTTTAGAATGATTTCGATAAAGATTTTTTTAAAAAAGCGAATGTTTTGGAATAAAGCTTTTTGACAACAGCTTATTATTTGAAATGAGAAATATCGTTTGCTAATTTTAAATTTATTCTTTTTTCAAGATGTCGCATGTAAAGAAGCTGTGCATTAAAGGATATGATTTTGGGCTTTTTGAGGAGAGCTATTTCTATTGCATAATTCAAAAAGTTGGTGAAATGCATGGTATTAAAAGCTCTAAGTGCAGAATAAACCGCTTTATTTATCAAAAAGGTAAAAGCCGTCAATCAGTACTTCTACATGGAAAGAAAACTCGAAACGAATACCTGAGAATGATATGTAGTGTTTCTAAAGTTCAGTCGTTGGTAACAAGAAGAAATCAATTGCAAAGTCTTTAAATACATAAAGTAAAAATCTGAAAGGTTTCAGATTTTAAATTACGTCCAGAGGGGCATTTTTTAACGTTTTGTGTGTTACCTTTATTTATTAAATATCATGTTCTTCGCACTTAAACCATAAAATTCAGTTCGACAGCAATATAGCAAAATAATTTTAAAATGTGTTTATCTTTAGAATTTATAATACACAGTTCCGCGCGCTTTAGATAAAAAGGTTCATCCCCCCGTAGAGTGTTGCCATTGCTCGCTTTTAAATCGTTTGAGTTTGTTGATCAAAAAGTCATTAAAGTTTTACAAAATATGAAATAGATAATAAAACAAATTCCAAATTCCAAATTTGGGCTTCCAGATGCGCATATTCGGGTGGAAACATACGTTATTAAAAACTGGATGGCTCTAGGTACCGTTGTTTTATCACACTTGAAGAAATATACATACATTTATGCAGATTCTTCATAATTTAATTTCTTTAAATATAATACAGGGCTGCAATATTTTGCGGCAACAGTTTGAAAAGTGATTCAGACTTTTAATGTTTCCGACGCAAAATCGCAAAACGAAATCAATAGTCCTTCAGGGACAAAGCCCCTTTGGACTAATAAAGATTTCCAACTTAAAGAAAATCTAAAAAACATGCGTTTCACTAGTTTTTTCCGAGGCATGTGGTTCAAAGGCGAACAATTTGTTAGACGCCGTACGGGAATTATTTAGCTGGAAATGCATTGTGAACCTCGAATGACCTAAATGACTGCAACAAAAAAAGTTCTTTTTTTTTTTTTTTTTTTTTTTTTTTTTTTTTTTTTGTTGAAAACGAAAAGGTGGAAAAAATATACGAACGTAGTTCCATCAATGCAAAGAAAGTTTGAGTAAGGGATTTATGATTGTAACAGGATTCTTTTGCAATGGAAAATTTAAAATAAGAAGCGGGAGAAAACGTTAAAATGAATTCAACGTACTACCAAGAACAAGTTTTATGGCTGAATTTACAACATAAATTGCATTTCTTTGTCGCAATGAATTTCAAAGAGTGAAATTTCATCACGAGAAAGCACCAAGTCATGTCTCGAAAAGTGCCACTGCATTCCTTGAAAAAAAATGAAGACTGATACAGATATTGGGAATATATCTTTTAATCATACTCTTGATGGTTTATTTCATCTGATGGTTTATTATGGACTATTGTGCCTTTGGTCTCTTGAAAAGAGCTCTACCTAAGCGCAAACCCACCGCGATCGGTAGACTCTGCACACAAGTGGAAGAAGAATGGAAATCAGTACCCCCTGGGATTTTATGAAAAGCCCTTTTGTCATCGAAATCACGATGCCCACTTACAGTCCAGAAAAAGAGCTATCAACTCGAACATTACAAAAATACTCTTTCATTTTAAATACTAATTAAACGATCCCAAAATCGTTCTAAAAATATATAAACAGCCTCTGTACAGCCCCGTGCCGTGTGAATTGTTCGGTGAACCAGCTTCACTGAAACTTTTAAGGTGAACTTCCGTATAGTTTTGAAAAATTATTTTATGTGCAGCCATGAATAAGTTAAAACGAAATTGTGAGAAAAGATTTCGAACTTTAATAAAGTTTCACCATATTAAGAAAACTATAAGAAATATGTAAAACGAATGATTTTCCGCTAGTGGCTAAGTTGAATACTAAATGCTAGGTTAACGTTTGGTCCCAGAGTAATGGGTTAAATGCGCGGTCGATTTTTCCCACATGTAATGCGAATGCGAGTCATTTCTCTTACAAAGTCCTCCAAGAAGGCATCTGTAGAGTTCTTAAAAATTATTCTAATGAAAAATGGATCGGGAACTTTGTTTTCTTCACCACTAAACGACTGGTGGTTCGACTGACAGAGGACTCGAAAAACGGTCGGTGGAACTAACGGGCTAGCATAATGTGTGTGAGAATTTAGCTGAGTATTTGGACCCTGTGTAATAATTTGTATAAAATTGTGTGTACATATATACAACTGGTGGCTATATGTATACATGTGCACACACACACATATATATATATATATATATATATATTTGGTGTGAATAAAGATGGGTCCTTTATGGACATTTTGTGGAAAAAGTATCACCGTTCCAGCATGGTTAAACGTTCCAGCAGCTACGAGCCGAGACATCTGGTTTCAGCATGACGGAACGCCTGCATATTTTAGCAGCCTATGTGGGAATACCTGTATAGGACATATCTTGATGGCTGGATCGGCAGAGGTGGACCAGTCGATGGCCACTGCGATCCTCCGACCTGACTTCACTGGATTTATGGCTGTGGGGATACATGAAATCTATGGTGTACGAGATGACCGTAACATCGGAAATGGAACTCGTCGCCAGGATCGCGGGAGCGGTGGTACATGTTCGTGACATACCTGTCCATTTTGGACGGGTCCGTGAATCCATGCATCGACGTAGTGAAGCATTTAATTTGGCGAATGAAAGAAATTTTGAACATCTATAATTTAACGATGTTCTTTAATAAATGCCAGATTAATACCTCTTTCGACATCCTTTCTTTCTTCCCCTCCACCCTTGCGAACACTGCCTTCTAGCGGTCGCCGTTGGCATTTTCGGAACACAAGTTCTTGTGTAAATCTTGTATCTCGTGGTACGACAAATAAGCAAGTTATGTTTAGCAATCTTTCGAGACACCCTATTTAATCCTCAGATATTTAATAGGTAAAAGGTCATCGCTCATTGGAATGTCCGTAATAACAATTTTATTCTCAGGATACCGTCGAAATAGAGCTACACAGCACTTCTGTTTTTTTTTCTTCTTATAACGTGCTCCGCCCTTAGGCACTACACGGAAAGGGAAATGCCCGTGGAGGTCTTTTTAAGGAAAACTGGCTCGTATCCACGTTACGCATGGGATAAACCACGACAACGCCTATGCAGTCAGCCCGTTCGGCGGGACTGGAATTTCGGGCCAAACTACCAGTGTTCAGCGGCTTTTACCGCTCGGCCGCTGGTGGGCTCTACTACACAACACTTGGATGCGTTAAGTTAATTTTCCGAAGACTATCTCTAGTGTGCAGTAGTACTGAAATTTAATTTTAACTTAGTAGCATCAATCTGGAGCTTAAATGATTGCGGCAATACAACTGTATTAAAAAGCATTTCTCCATTCTTTCCGCATCCTTTCGCGATGAAATTGGAAGCACACTCGATGTATATTCTGGAGGTCGAATCCCGGCGACGACACTGCGGATTTCCTTATTTTCGTGACATCGAAAAATTCTAACAACTCTACAGTATCATCAACAGCTTTTGAATTCGGCGCTATCGATAAATCGATGCTAAAATTATAAGTAACGTTGAACCCAAAGATCGAATTTGGAGAATAATCATAGCATTCGTGACTTTTTTCTCTCAACTGAGAATTCTCTACTTCTCTTCAGATGAAGTTGTTGTTTTTACAAAGATTAACTTCTTTCCTCTTTAACATCTTGTGGGTTATAAGAAAATAATTTTTACTTCCTTGTATGAAGTAAATGAAGTATTGTAATCGCAAAAAATTTCGGATATCATATTTCAACGAAAATATCCATTTTGACTGCTCTCGAATCCATTTGAACGATATTTTTGCATTATATCTGTATATACGAACAGAACAAATGACTCTTTTTTTCCAAAAGGTTGTAAAATGACTGAAAATGGATTCGGAAGAGATTTTTTTCGTAACGTCTGTACGTACGTATGTATGTATCTGGCATGTATATGGATGTAAACCAACCAAAATGTGAGGTGTACAGCTACGTTATAGCATTGTACATGGGACTGCTATAACATGTAGCTGTACACCTCACATTTTGGTTGCCAGCGACAGCACCAAATATATATATATATATATATAACCCACTCAACTCATGAACTCAATTTTCTGTTGTTATATGTTAGTAAATTGTGCATTTTTTACTTTATTCTTATATTCCTGTTTTCGTTCTTACTTTCCAGTTAAGGTTTCTATGCCTTTAGTTAACGTGCATGCAATAATTTTAGAATTACCAACAATTTAAAAGTTGTTTATGTGGAACTAAACCTAACGAAGATGCTTACATTAGAAACTTAGTAGAACAGTGATTTAAGTCAGTTTGTGCAACAACTCCAATGTGCTGTTGCCGAATGGGACCAAGCACAAACTTTAAAGTTTTCTGCAAAGAAAAATATGTGTTCCTCGGCCCTGGCCTAATTGCTTGCTTTTGCGTAAGACTCTAAAATTTTAACGGTAATTCCCCCTCCCCAGTCTGTATTTGGTATTTTATGTTTTTCTGTATTTTACAATTTTTAGTGAAAAACTCTTTAATTGTTTTATGTATTTTTGTTTTGCCGCGAAGTGAGAAAAGAATTAAAATTGAATGAAAAATGTATTCTAACGAAATTCGAGAAATAAGTTTAAATGAAATGCAACCAAAAATGTGTACGATTTAAGAGGTTATGTAAGGAAGTCATTTGATGTTCACAGCAGATTTTTTATGTATTAAAGTAATTTAGTTAGCTATTTAATGAGCAATGAACAGGAAAACGAATTGACAGGCTCTACAATACATTGGCATTCTCGGCTTAGTGAGCTCAGTTTATTTATTCTTATATGTTGGTGAATTTTACATTTTGTGCTTTAAAAATGATTGAATTATGTTGTTCTCATTTTTCGGTTAAGGTTTTCATGCCTTTAGTAAATCTGCATGCAAGATGTGCAGAATCATCGACAATTTAAAAGTTGTTTAAGTGCGCCTAAGCCAAATCATTTTTCTCATGGCAGACATAATTATTTATATTTGAAACTTAGCAGAATAGTAGATTTGTTGCCAATTTAGAGAAACTACACTGTTAAAAATTTGGTTCAAAGTTTCACCAAACTATGGTGCTGAAAAAGTTGCAACCAAAAGATGGTAAAACACTGAACCATTATTTGGTGCTTTGGCTGAATCTTTATTTGGTAATAGGTTGAACCATTATTTGGTAATAGGTTGAACCATTATTTGTTAATAGGTTTAACCAAGAATTGGCAGTATGTTAAAGCAAGAATGGGGAATGTTGAACCATAAATTAGAAATGCGTTAAATGGGCTATATTACAATATGGATTGAGAATACCTTAAACCCTTAATTATAATTATGTTTACCGTTAACTGTAAATTATAGGAAGTTATTTGAGAGTTCAGTCATAAAATTTTCTATTATCCATTTTTCTGGTATTTTTTTATTCAATTACTGCTATGGCACCCTTCTCCTGGTACTTTTTTTAATTCATTACTGCTGTGGCTAAGATATTTAGAAATTTCTTATGCAAATCAGCATATCTATAGCAATAATTATTGAAAATTTGGCTAGAACAGCAGATTTACTTGCATAAGATTGATTCAGTTTTGAGAGAATGAAAGTATAAAATATATATCATTAAAATACACATTTGCAATATATTAGCATGTATATAAAAATATATTTTTACAAAATTAAATGCCTTACACACCAATAGGAATAAGTTAAAATGTAACTGCTCATTGCAAGAGCTGAATTTTAAAAATTCATGTTTGATATGCCTTCACTTGTAAATTAAATTGCATTAGCTTTGAGATTCAAGGTCTCTAGTATTTAAATTTACAACAGAAATTGCTTTCTCATAACAAAATTGATATTATACATTGTGTGTAATGTGTAATTAACAGCTATTCAACTAATTACTATTATACTATATAAAGAAAAATTATTCCATGCATAATTCTTATTTTCATTCACATGCCATGACACTTACCTTTAAAATTTGGAGACCAGAAGTGTTTGCTAGAATCTGTAAGGTTTCCCATGTCCCCTCCTCACACAAAAACAAGTTTTACTTTATGGTAATTTTTTATTTACAATATGTTAAAATATATTATGAAGCATGATAAATTATAATACTTATGTACCTATACAATAAAGAAAATTTTCCAAAGCTATTAATATTGTTCAATAAATTCAAAAGTAAATTCCATTTTTCTGCAGATTAAACATATCTCTTGGTAGCATGTTATATAGAAACGTCAACATTTCATGTAAAATAAGTCAGAGGAAAAACATAACTTAAGATGGCAAAGCTTTAATGAAGAACACATTTAAATCCACATAGACAAATTTTCTGCAACTGCTACGTAAGAAAAGTAATTCATTAAGAAATATTTTATGCTGAATTTTGCACAGACATACATGTAAGCATAATTTAATAAATTATATCACTTATATTCTGTTTAAGAAATTTAAAATGAAACTACTCATAAAACCTGTCGAATGATTACGTATATTTTATAAATATTTTAATCATTATTTTTCAGAATTTAATAACAAGTACTTCTGAATAATTAGCATACATTATTATGCTTATATAGAAACAGGACATACATCAATAACATTCTTCTAACTTGAAAACTTTAATTGTATGAAATAAATAAGATAAATGTACTTGTAAAGCATGCATGGGCGGATATTTACCATTACTTATAATATTGACAAAAAGCATTTTGCAGTTTCATATCCTGGAGTATTTAAACCAATAAATCTCAGAAAACACAAGTGTATGTAGTAGTCATTTTAATACATTTGTGAAAATTTCAATAGGATATTTAACAATATCATGAAACCCAAATTTAGAATTTTTTATTTAACAATTTAATGGTAGTCTCATATACTTAAACAGTTCTTGCAGTTCATAATTATTAGAAGAGAGACGCAAAGAATGCATGGTACTCAACATTAGATCAGTGATTTTTCACACTGTTGGTTGTATCGGAAATGCAACGGGTGGTAATTTGTGGGCACAGTGGTCTGAGAAGCACATATCAAGTTCAGCGACAGTGTACCTCATAACGCACCATTTGGTGACTGCACTCTTTTGCCAGGATGAATTT
>KK116641.1:46969-66607 GCA_000611955.2 Stegodyphus mimosarum | reverse complement strand
CTATGCCGGAAAGCTTACATACAGGCGCAACCGCCGAATTTTTCGCAACAATATAAAATAATTCCTCATTTTATCAGCTTGGTATCTTGCAGGATACCTAATAATGAATTTTTATATTGCCTACTTAATTTACCCTATTCTTTTTCTTTACGAATCACTGAATTTCACCAAATATTTTAAAACAGTTTATTACTCCCTCGCAATCCTGAGAGGAGAAGAAAAAAAAGTAAGAATTTGCGATAATCTCTGGTGTAAGATCTGCCTGGAGTTACCTAATAAGAGAGCTTTATCAGTTCTATGCCGTATTTTACATTCCTCATCTAATCTTCAGTTAATTTTAATTTTGTTTATTTTTACTTACGCCTAAAAGTGCGAAAAAAAGTACTTTATTATACGGGTACATATTAGGAGGTGTGACATGATCTATATTTCGCAATGAGGAACTTTTTTTAGCCCAAAGAGATAATTTGTCCAGAAGGGTTATTAATTTCGTTATGGCATTTTACGTTGGTTCACTATAAACGGCGTTTTATTTTTCAAATTGTTGCCACACGTTATTAGAACCCTGCGCTATATTTAAAGAAATTAAATAATGAAGAATCTGCATGAATGTATGTTGTATGTTTAACGCATTGTGGAAAAAACAACGGTACCTAGAGGTATCAAATTTTGAATAACACAATCTTTCACCGGAACATGGGCACCTGGAAGCCCGAATTTTGAATTTGTTTTATTATCTATTTCAGATTTTGTAGAGGTTTAGCGAATTTTTGATTAACAAACTCAAGGATTTCAAAGCGAGTAATAGCAACACTGTACGAAAAAAAAAACATGTTCATTTATGTAACTGTTGAATTGAATTTTATTCATTTTAAGGGCGAAGAACGATATTTAATGAATAAAGGTGACACACCAAAACGACACATAAAAAAGAAATTTTTAGGCTTAATATAGAATCTGAAAGCTTTCAGATTTTTTTATTTGTTTTGTTTCTTGGAAGTGGCAACAAAACAACTTATAGAATTAAATAAAATATGCCCGTGTAGTAAGTAGATTTATTAAAATAACATTTTATTATTTACATTAGTGATGTTTCATTTAAGATATAAACTTATTTTCAGCAATAAAGGAATACTTTAGAATATATTTATTAGTTTGTGGAGTCCGTGATAAGCTGGTAGCGTAATAGTTTATTTTAACGCCTAAGCGAACAGAGTGAAGGTTAACTACATCAGCACCTTATTTCACTATATCAGAAAACAGTACATCTTTAGATGTACTAGGTTCATTAGCAGAAATAGAAATAATAATAGGTTTTTTAAGATTATCGACAGACATTTTGTCTAGCAAACAACTTTCCTTACCATTAGAAGTAGTTACATTAGCATTAACTACATTAGAATCAACAATAGTGTCAAGTTGAACATCTACCTAATATTATCTTTGTTTGATGTAATTTAGTAAATTACGACTTAGTAAATTACGAATAGCAATAGTTGAGGTTTCTTACATTTAAGTTTTGAGCTTGTTCTTTTTGTTAAGAAATGAGAACAGAGGCGCAGCTAGGGTTTTCAGAGCACAGGGACAACGGAAGGTTTTGCGCCCCTTTCTGTGTGCCAAGAATGGAAAACATTTACGAGGGTAAGTTGAAAAATAAGTTTCCCCTGTCGACTGTGGTCACAGTTGTGTATGAAAGTCAAAAAATAGAATGAGACATTAAAGATATGACATACCTTTATTTTTCCACATAGGTACCAAGTACATTGAGACATTTGTCATATCGCTTGATAAGCTTCAAAAAGCCCTCCAGGAAAAAATCAGGGCTTTGCATATGGAAGAAGCGTTGAACGGCTTGTTTCACTTCAGTATTGCTTCCAAAGCGCTTTCCCCCGAGATTTTTCTTCAAAGTCGGAAACAGATGGAAAGTCGCTTGATGCAATATCAGGACTGTATGGCGGATGGTGTAGGCATTCCCAACCAAGAGTTGCAATATGGTTTTGCGTTGCCATTGCCGAATGTGGTCTGGCATTGTCATCCAACAGTTTGTATCGGTGACTTGCGCGTTTTTCTGCTGTATCGCCTTTCGCCCATAGTCGTTCAACGCTTCTTCCATATGCAAAGCCCTAAATTTTTCTTGGAGGACTTTTGAAGCTTATCAAGCGATATGACAAATGTCTCAATGTACTTGGTACCTATGTGGAAAAATAAAGGTATGTCATATCTTTAATGTCTCATTCTATTTTTTGACTTTCGTACGCAACTCTGACCATAGTCGACAGGGGAAACTTATTTTTCAACTTACCCTCGTAATTCTAAAATTTCGTAACATCAATTTGGCGCGCCCGCTGAAGGCTTTTAGTTACTTTTCATCTGTATTTGAAAATTAATGTGTATTATCTCTAGCCATTTATATTTTGAGTGTTGTTTGAGAATATCGAAGCTAGAGTTGTCACTAATTGGATTTGTTAATAAAACTAAAAATAAACTCTATGTTGTCACAAGATGTTTCATTAAATAACTAATTACACTCACCTCCATCACTATTCTTTTGATATTCGAAGGCAAAACGGAGTATCTGACGTCCGGCGACATGCCATGGCTCCTTTTAACGAGTGAGTGAAAAATACTTTTATATTTTGTTTTTATTCCTTATTCATGATGGAAACTGTGCTGAAAGCTAGAAAACAACTTAGTAAGTTGTTTACTCCAGCATGTAATTCTTTTGATGAGGAAGAAATTAAATTGAGTTGTGCTGATAAAATTAATAAATTAAAGCTAACTGAAGAGAAAGCTTTATTAATGATAGCATATGAAGAGAAATATAAACAATTGTTGTATTCCGAAATTACTTCCGATACTGAAATACAGAAAGAGGTACATGAGGCAGAAACGTATACTGATCACTGCAGATCTTCAAAACAGAAACTAGAAACACTAGCGAGTGAACGATTACCTTCTAAGAATGAAAGTTTGAATATTACTTCGCAGCCGAACACTTTATTGCATTATCCAAAAATAAAATTCCCTACCTTTGACGGTAATAGACGAAACTCGCTCTAATTCTGGGGCCAGTTTAAAAAAAATTGATGAGCAACTAATATTGACTTTCGCGATAAATCTTCATATTTATCTCAAGCAATGGAAAGAGGCAGTCCTGTCGAAGAATTAAGAGCTCCTCCCAGATGGTAATAGCTACGGAAAACATTTAAAACAGCTAAAAATGTGTTTTGGTAAAGAAAAATTATTGATTCATGTATATATAAGAGCATTAGTTCTTCAAAAACCTGAACTACCCTAAAAAGTCTTTTTCATTAAGAAAACTGCTTGATCAACTTGAACATTTGAATCAACTTGTTCACTTGAACTATTAGCGGCTACTAGGGAAAAATATGCTGCCATGTTATTTCCTTTAATTGAATCATTAATACCCGAACAAACTCTTCTTGCTTGGGAGAGCTATAGATATGCTCATCGTAGAATTCGAGAAATTAATTCAAGTAATTCAAATCAAAGTAAAACCATACTTGAGAGAAGTGATTTAGAATTTCTTTTAAAACTTTTAGACGCTGAAGCTGAAGATCTCATTTTTATAGCTTCTCGAAGTTTCAATACTTCAAAGTCAAAAGTGGAAGTAAAATATAATATTTTTTCTCGTGAGGAAAAAGTGATAGAGAGCGAATTTAAAAGTGAAAAGTTTTCAAATATACCTAGTGCAACAGACCGGACGAGTGCCCAATACTTCGAGAAAAGAGTGTACATCATCATTATTAGTTACGTCCCTGTTATCTACAGTGGAGAGAATAATAGATTAATGGAAAAGTTTCACTTTTTGTGCGTATCAACGACGAGCAGGTAAAAATTTTATTTTATATTGTGTGAAACCTGCAAACGTGTATCATTCTGGGTGTGGATTTTTTTAGATTGGCAGAAGCGAAGTTTCAAATATACCTAGTGCAACAGACCGGACGAGTGCCCAATACTTCGAGAAAAGAGTGTACATCATCATTATTAGTTACGTCCCTGTTATCTACAGTGGAGAGAATAATAGATTAATGGAAAAGTTTCACTTTTTGTGCGTATCAACGACGAGCAGGTAAAAATTTTATTTTATATTGTGTGAAACCTGCAAACGTGTATCATTCTGGGTGTGGATTTTTTTAGATTGGCAGAAGCGAAGATAGATTTTCAGGGAGGCAATTTAACGGTATCAATGCAGCCAGTGGACAAAAGGAATGATAAGTCTCCGCAGCTGGAACTACAGCACTTACCGGCAGAAGCGAAAGAAAAGCTGCAGGCACTGGTAAGTGAGTTTTCAAATTTATTTAGCGATGTATCAGGTTTCACGCAGGTCACAAATCATGAAATCCAAACAGGGGACGCCCAACCAGTAACGCAAAAGCCCTATCGCTACGATAAGGTGAAAGAAGAAATTATTGAATATCATATTAAGGAAATGTTGAAAAATAAAATAATTACGCCGATTTCTAGCAGTTATGCTAGCCAGTAGTGTTATGCAAGGAAAATGATATCCGATTACGCACCCGAAGCGGTGGCATTTTGCTATAGATTATCGCAAGCTCAATACCGTCACAAAATATCCTGTCCGAAGAGATAATACGAAATATTACCTCTACAAAGTACATGTCTACATTACATCTTACGAGTGGCTGTTTTCAGATTGGGGTAAAACCCGAAGACATCCCTAAGACCGCCTCCATAACGAAGTCTGGCACGTACGCATTTCTTAGGATGCCTTTCGGTCTATCCGGCGCGCCGGCAACTTTCCAACGATGCATGGACATTGTCTTAAGACCGGTCCTTGATAAGAGTACGTTCATTTATTTGGACGATATTATAATTACAAGTAATGGTTTGGAACAACACCTACAAGATTTAAGAAAAGTGTTTTTATTGTTAAACGAAGCTGGTTTGAAAATAAATGTATCCAAATGTAAATTTGCCGCAAAAGAGTTACGTTATTTAGGGTTCAAAATTTCTCAGAATGGCATTGAAACAGATCAGTCCAAGATTATAGCTATCAAAAATTACCCTGTTCCTAAAACAGCGAAGAAGTTATCATCATTTCTTGGTATGTATTCATACTATCGGTCCTTCATTAAAGACTTTGCCAAAATAGCTGAGCCTCTGCTGAAATTGAAGAACAAAGCTAGGTTTTCGTGGTCAGCAGAAGCCAACTCGTCATTTCAAAAACTGAAAGACGCCTTGACTCAAGCCCCAGTCTTAAAATTCCCGGAGGGGGATAAAGGACTAGAAATTTCAGTGGACGCTTCAGATTTTGCGATTGGGGCAGTTCTTTCCCAAAATGGGCAACCCGTGGCCTTTTTCAGTCGAACGTTGAATGAGACCCAGAGAAACTATTCGGCCACGGAAAGGTAAACTCTTGCAGTTTTATCAGCAGTGCACAAATTTCGTCTTTACTTTGGAAGTTCTCCAGTAACTGTATATACCGACCACGCTGCGGTCACCAGACTCTACTCTGGAAAACATTTATCACCCAGATTAATAAGGTGGGCACTTAAATTACAAGAATATAATCTAGTAATTAAACACACGCCTGGAAAGGAAAATGTTGTGGCAGATGCTTTAAGTAGAATTAATTTGGATGAAAATGGAAATACGGTTAGAATACCAGGCTGACATCCAAAGTATTAGATACTCATGAAACAGTAATAGCCGAACTCGGAAAAGATCCGGAGTTCAAAAATATATACAATTATTTAGCCGACCCTGAGAATTTCAGTCATCAAGATATTATGCCAATAAGAAATAGGGCCTCAAATTACGAAATAATTGATGGACTTTTGTTTTATACGAAAATGACTAATGAAAACCACGAGTTTAGACCGGTTATCTCAGCTAGCATAAGATTTAATGTAATAGAGGAATTGCGCGATTCGGCCATTTCTGGCCCACTTGGGCATACGAAAAACTGTCCAAAGAGTTCGCGAGGCAGTTTTCTTTCCCGAACTGCAAACGTTTACTAGGGCGTATGTCCAGTCGTGCCCAATATTCCTATTTAACAATTATATTAATTTCCGCCCGGCCGGGTTCTTAAATAGTGTTAAATCAAAGTTCCCAAATCATATAATAGGAATCGATTTACTGGGATCTTATCCTAGAAGTAAATTTAACGAAAGCCGATATCTTTTAGCTACAGTGGTCCATTTTAGCAAGTGGTTGGAGTTGATTCCGTTAAAACGCGCGTCTGCTAAAATTGTAGTAGTATATAACTGTAGTAGTATACGTATTTTAAATAAGTATATTTTAAAAAACGTAGCTCCCCTAAAAGTTATTTCCGACAATGGTCCCCAATTTATTAGTAATGTTTTTGAGGAAATGTGTGCAAAACTGGGCATACGTCACCTAAAGATAGTCCCGTATAATCCGCAGTCAAACATAGCGGAACGGGTTAATAGAAACATAGTTAAAATTATTCGAAGTTATATTAAGAATTATCACTCTACCTGGTATAGCCATATAAATGAATTTGCATTTGCCCTTAGAACCGCCAAACATGATACAACACAAAAAACACCAGCTGAACTGTTTCTTGGAAGAAAGATTTTGACACCCTTAGACAAACTTTTCTTTGTCCAGGAAAGGGCAAAAGAATTTAAAATAAATGACATTCAAAAGTTGATACGGGAAGCGAAAGGAAATTCGGAAATAGCCCAGAAGAAACAAAAATATTACACTCATGTCCAAAATTATCTTTACATACCCAAAAATGATGATATTCAATGAAATATCGAATCAATGTGATCCGTATTTGCAGGGAATGTGTGAAAACCAAGCCTAATTAGCATTATCCAATCAAAAGTAATCAAACGGTTTGTGATATGCAAATCTAGGCGTTACGTCATCCAAGGGTGAATCAAGCGCTTTGCGCAAACTGAATATTTGAGTGAATTTCTGCAACATAGCGTTTGATTTCAGTGTGTAGGGACTCAAAGCGGTTTGTTATGGCTTCGAAGTATCATTTGGAAGAATCTGTAAAGTGGCGAATTATCGGCCGTTTAGAAGCAGGGCAGTCAATCATGGAAACAGCCACATGTCTGAATATTTCAAGACAGACAGTCTCTAAGCTATGGAAACAGTTTTAAAATGATGGAAGTGCTGTAAGGAGGCCTGGGGCCGTATTCTCCTAGCGTGCGAAAAGATCTCGATACGAGAGTGACGTAGCAAGCGATATCTTCTCGTTCGACTGCTACGAACGATTGATGGAAAACTTTAATTCTCAAGCGCCTCTACCGTTCGAATCGTTAAGGCTTTCGCCGATCGAAAGAGGTAGAAGCTCCTCCTTCGAACCGCCCATATTTTGACGTAAAACGATAGTACAACAACCAATGAGACGACTTCTTGAAAAATAATCGTAATTTTAATTTTTTTTGTAAACAGATGGTAACAGCGGATCAGTAAACAACGTATGTTTTTCCTTCTCGAATAATTTCTCGTCAGTTATAGACATTAGTGTCTTTCATTGAAAAGCACCATGAAAGATACTACTATTTTATAAACATCACACTCATGCATATATATGTGTTATCATTTAGATTACTCATATTCATATTTATTTTCATTAATGTAATTTCGTGTAATCTTGTTCATTTGAAGTTCTTTAAGCAGTTTTACGTTTTTTAATCCAAGATATACAAAATTTGTTTTATGAATTAATTTTTTTTACAGTTTATCATTTAAGTGAAGAATCTGCCTGATACATACATCAATTTTTATCTGAAAAAAATTTAGTCAGGTTTATATACTTTAAGGTTACTTGAAAATATCTACATAGTTTCAAACAGATCTCAGAATGGAAATTCGATTATTTATAGTTTTCATGAACAGCAATAACTTGCAACACAATCTGAAGATATATTCCAATAATTTATGCATAACTTAAAGGACTATTAGCAGGCTAAAAAAACATATAATTTAATTATGAATTCCTAAATTGAAGGGCAAGTTTTACATGTAAGGCAACCTTAAAAATTCTGTTGTGGTTTGTTTACTTGATTTCTAGAGACCCTGAATTTATTTGTATTCAACAGAATGATTCATGTGTTTGGATAAAACAAAAGCAGAATTTCAAGTAATATGTTATTGGACTCTGCAAATGTGAAAAAGCAGAGGTTAAATGAAAACATATTGAAGAAACAAGAAAATATTAAATACTGAAGAAATAAAAAAATTAGAGTAAGCATTAGAAGATAAAGTTTAAAAGTTAAAGTTTTCTTAAATACTTTAAAAAATAACACAATAAACATTTTTCAAGGTATTTCATTTTAGTTTAGTTCTTTTTCAGTTAAAGTAGCTAACATAAGAGACTTATTCATATGTTAAAAATATAGCTCAAGTAAGTTTTATGTGCATATAGAAAGTAGAAAAAAAAGAGCCTCAAAATAAAACTTGTTTTAAAGCAATAAGTAAATAAATAAAATACACTGGTTCTAGTAACATCTAAAAAAAATACTGTTATATACTCTAAAACAAATCCCAAGTATCACATCATGATACATTTAAGTAACACTCTCACTTTTGTAACACTCTTACAAAAGGAGAAATGTCTGATCAGGAATATACTCTTTTTATTTATTTGATAACAAAGAAAAGTAAAACATATGCAATATTACATTATGAAAAAGCCTGCAAGTCATTATAATATTATAAGACATTGATTAGTAAGGTAAACATCAGTTGATCTATCTTTCACAGTAGCAATAAATTTCTCATTCAAAATTCTTAATAATATGCCAAAACAGATTTACTATTGGTGCCTTATATTTCAGGTCACTCAAAAGTAAATTTGATTTAGCAGACCATGAGATCTTCCATGACAAATTTATAAGCAAATTGACTTTTTTCAAAATGTACCTGAAAATTTAACAAAAGCATGCATAAAATTTAAAACACTAGTATTTAATTACAATTTCTGTATTAAATGAATTTAACCACACTTTTAAGAATGCAATTTTCTGATAAATTTTAATTTTTATATGAAAACAAAACAAAATTAAGAAAAAGTAATTAAGTTTGCAAACCTACTTAAAACACATTTCCTGTTCACACATTGAAAATAAATTTAAAGTTAACTATAGTTAAAAACACAACATGAAGATTTAGTACTAGATCATGCATGATAATGGTATCAAAATGATTCGTCAAATATTTAAATTAATATTCAGCTTCTTCAAAATGCCTAAAAAATACAAAATATGTTAATCTTACTATACAGAAAAAACAAAATCATTTATGATTTAGATCATACTATCCATTTTTTAACACTGGTGCGAACTAATAGATTTGACGACAATACATTAGAATCAAAACATAGAATGTTACTTTAAATCACCAATCGTACAGTAAAATTAAATAAAGAAAGGCATATCACTTTCCTAACCCAACACAAAGTTCACATGAAATGCAGGATACAATTTTACGAACAATATAAACTATTCATGATAATAAATGGAACAACAACATCACAAACAGAATTGGCAATATTCTACTGGACAAACACGTACACATACCTAAATTGATTTTGTATTTATAAAAATCAGTTGATCATCAATAAGTAACAGTTAAATAAAAATGCACACTTTGAAGAAATACAGAGGAATTTTTCTAACATTCTATGAAAAAATACGAAGCTGAACTTACCTCACAAATACACGCTCCTGGGCTCGGAATCCATTCGACAAGAATTAACTATCAATTTTTTCTTCGCCTTCCTTCATTTTTCAGAAAACGAAATATCCTTAAGTTAGTTTTAGAATGATTGGAACAATTTGGTGCAACATGTCCATCCATGTTTCTCAAAATTAGGTCGGAATCGATCAACAAACATGTCAACAAAACAATGCTGATACAATGACAGATAACGACAAGTGTGGTTCGTTTGCTATAGAATGGCTGACGAGTCAGCTCCCCTTTATAGTAGCTGGGCTGTATGTCAACACTTTGCAATGATGTAGGCAACGAAACCTTGATTTAAATACACCATTGCATCTTTCCTTTCACACAGTTCTTTGCTACTTCATGTTTTTGGTTATAATTTTCTTCCATATGAAGAGGATTTCATATATGGTGTCAAAAGCCAAGGTTCCAATGGATAACCTTTTATCACCTGCAATATTAAAAAATAAATACATGGAAATAAAAATTTCTCGTACAGGTTTGGAAATCTAATATCAGATTTCAAGAAGAAAAAAAATCTGTCTCCCATTACAATGCAAAGTAATTTTAAACTCATAAATCCAAAGGTAAAAATGCATAATTTTTAAGTACAACAATTTGATACATGGACGATAACTCACTGTAATAGAAGTCTATAAAAGAATTGTCTCTTATCTACATTTATCGAGAATACACAATTTCTTAACTTGCATGTGTATCCAAATACATATAAATTAGGTACATTATATATTTAATAAAATTTAGTAATCTATTTCTTTTACATTCCACCAATTATTTACTGAAAAAAAAGGATGTGTGTAAATACTAAACTAAAATTGACACCATACTTTAACTATTAACAAATATCAAGTCTTTCTGTATCGCTCACATGTTGATATTGATAATGTAAGACTTGGTATAATATACTATATAAAAATACTAGCACATAAAAAATAGCATTTATTTATTATTTCTATT
Organism: Stegodyphus mimosarum; assembly: GCA_000611955.2. Taxonomy (NCBI): domain Eukaryota; kingdom Metazoa; phylum Arthropoda; class Arachnida; order Araneae; family Eresidae; genus Stegodyphus; species Stegodyphus mimosarum. Next base: position 55,936 of record KK116641.1, on the reverse strand, counting down.
ACATTAATACTGTAACACGATATAAATAATCCACCCATAATCTGAAAGAATAATATCATAAAAATAATATCAAATACATTCTAAATGCAGAAAAAATTAATCAAAACTTGCTATAGATTGAAAAATTGGTACTCTCTTCCATTATCAGGACTGGATTAAGGAATGTATGTATATATGCACATACACATGTGCACACATACATTTCTGAATCCAGTTCTGATAACAGAAAAGTACCGAAAAATCTTATTTTACAAGAATTTAGGAAGTATTGCTAACTGACATTCAGTCCCCCCCCGGTCCCTGAAAAATTCTTATTTACGCTCATTTAATTTTTCAGAATAATAATATGTTTGACAAAACGATTGTGCTTATTTCTTTCCTCAAATAATTTTATTATAAAATTTTGGGTACATACCTATACGCCAATAGTTTGTCCCACCCTGCAGTGCCAAGACGTTATTAGCTGCACTCTGTCTCCATATGAACGCGTCATGAATACAACAAGAAAATTTTATATTTATTGCCAGGATCTTCATATTATGATCAGAAACCTGTAACATATTAATGCCGTATAAAAAGATTGTATCTAAAGCAAAAAGGAAATATAATGCTATCAATAACTGGAAATATAAAGTTTATCAGGATTTCAAATGGGTTTTGAAACTTATTAAGCTAAATGATAATAATCTACTTAATATGAAATAATAAATATTCTACAATATAAAAAATATAAAATTGTTGAGGAATTAATTAAAATCATTTACTTTACTAAGAAAATAAATTACATAAGCATTATATAAATCTCATTTCAAATTTATGGAAAAACATATTGAAACGAATGACAACTGCTTCTGAAGATAGGTATCTGGCATTAACTGCCCGTCGTAACAGAAAGGCTACTGCTCGCCAGTTAAGTTCAGAGCTTGCAGCCGCCACTGGAACTGTTGCATCACGGCAAACAATATACAGAAGGCTTAATGAAAAAGGCCTTTATGCCAGAAAGCCAAAGGTATGTGTTTTACTGTCTTCACAGAAAAAGAGGGATCGCTTTAATTGGTGTAAAGAACATCAAAACTGGACTGAACATCAATGGTCCCATGTTCTCTTTACTGATGAGTCGCGGTTTAGTTTAACTGGTGATTCTAAACGTGTTTACATCTGGAGGGAGTCAGGAACACGAAATGATCCCTCGAACATTGTGGAACGTGACCGTTTCGGTAGTGGAGGTGTGATGGTATGGGGTGGAATAATGATCGATGGACGTACGCCCCTACACGTGTTCAGCAGCGGATCTGTGACAGGCCAGATATATCGGGATGAGGTCTTAGATCCTTATGTAAGACTTTTCAGGGGTGCATATGGACCTGACTTTTTATTTATGGATGATAATGCCCGTCCACATCGAGCAAACCTCGTTGATGAATTCCTTGAAAGTGAAGACATTAAGCGAATACCTTGGCCACCAAACTCTCCTGACCTTAACCCGATAGAGAACTTATGGGACTACCTTGGAAGAGCAATTGCACGTATACATCCTCCTCCTAGAGATGTAAATGCTCTGAAGACGGCATTGCTGGAAGAGTGGAGATTAATTCCCCAAACTGTGGTTAACAACGTTATTTCCAGCCTTAAAACACGTTGTGATATGTGTGTACAAGTCAGGGGAGATCATATTCCATATTAAATTCGTAAGACTTAATTCTTTTTCTGAATCATTCCTTTTTTTCTTAACTCTCTTTGTCACACTTTATTACCATTTTTATTGTTTCATGCTACAATTTTATATCATATGAGGTGATCTTCAATTTTTTCTTTTGCATTTATGTGTCATCATGTTATGTATGATTCCACGAAAATTCATTAAATTATTAGTCTCTGAGAAATCCGTGAATTTATGCATGTAAACATAATTTTGGACATGAGTGTATTATAATCAAAAGAGAAGAGAGGGGAATTATAAAGTCGGAGATGAAGGTTTGAAAATTAAACACGTTTTATCAAATGCCCCAGAAGAAAAGGTGGGGAAATTTTTTCCACGTTTTGAAGGCCCTTTCCTTATCGAGAATAATCCCCCAAACAGTGGTAGTATTAAGAGTCAAAAACGGCAAGAAAATTACTTCAAATGTGGACCAACTAAAGCCTTACTACGACCGTAATAAAATGGAAATGTTTAAAGATTTTTTCCAGGATCCGGGGAGACGGACTTCCACGGAAGACTTACCTGAGCGGCAACAACAGGAACCAGCAATAACTGCAACGAGAAGCCAGAAATAGAAAGCCTCCCCCCCTCAACAAAGTAGAGGAAACAAGAAAAGGAAAATCACCAGGGAAAATGGACTGAAAAAAAAGAACGCGGAAAATGGAAGTTCGAAGCAGAATGGACAAGGCCAGCCCAAAGCAGTCAAGAGGAGAGCCGAAATGTCAGAAAGGAGCCTGAGAAGCAAGCAGCCCCGGTTGCAGCCTAAGGGTTAACGTCCAGAATATAGTAGGAGGCCGGAGCAGCGACTAACGAGGGCCCAGTAACAGAGAAGGATTCGGCCGAGCAAACGTCAAGCAGATCAACCTCCTGCCCAACGCAAGTATTCCCGAATGGACAGAAGGATCCCTAAGAGGAAGGCAGAACAACAAGAGGTCAACGACCAGCGACCAAAATCCAGGAGACTGGCCCAAGCTACAGTTTATCCAAGTTTCAAGAATTGGGCCAAGAAAAGAATGGCTGACTACAACAAGATAAGTAGTATTTCTTATTCCAACGTTTAGTTAATTTTCGAGTATTACTGCAAGTTGCAGGGTCTCTTTTTACCTCAAGCGAGGTTGATTTTTACGCCAAGTGTGCGATAAATGATTGCTTATCTTGAAAGATGTTTTTGTTTAAAAATTGTAATTTTGCAAAGATTTAAAATTATTTAATGTTTGTAAAGTAGATTCTGAAGTATTGTGAGTATATTAGTCTTGTAAAAGCAATGAATTGCTGCGAGAATGTTAGCTAAATGTTTTTGTATTATGCTGTCGAAAGACTTGTAAATTTCTAGAATGAAAAGTCGGTAGAAGGAAAACACGATTTAGTCTACAAGCTATTGTTTCAGTGTAATGCGATGTTCAGAAAAGAGCTTTGAAAAGAATGTGAAGCACTTGCTGTAAACTTACAAATTTAACGCATTTATTGTATCTTGTAATTTGTATGCAACTGTTAAAAGTTTTATGAAATGTCGTAACAAAATACATTTATTGCATCAATGCACGTTAGGTGCAAAGTTAATTTTGAATGAAGCATTCTTTGTGCAAACTAGGAATTGTATGCATGAAAAGTCGAGATAGAAGCAATAGAATGCAAGTATTAGTAGGCGCTCCACCAAATACACTTAAAGTGATAGACACGAAGCTAGTTAGAACATCAGGTTTAGCTGTTTATAGGGTGTCTTCTGAGGTCTCGGTATGTTAAGTTCTAACTAATGTTAGCCGATCGTAGGTGGTAGAGTCACAAACCCCCGGACAAAAAAGAGAAACCGCAATGGCGATTCGCTTTCCATCCAACACCGGTGGGGAGCATTGGAGGAAGAATTTAATTTTGCTTGAATGATAATGTGTGTGTGAGAAATTACACGTGTAAGGAAAGAAGTCTGTTACCTAGAACTTAGTGTTATTATGTTATACTAAAATTTCTTTCCTTCCAGAATTTCCTGGAAGGAGTGAGAGAAAAATAAGGTAATTACTCAAAACAGATGAAGATCTATGTGAAAGTCAAGTTTTCATCTGTAATTTGCCAAGAAATTCTATTTTTTTCTGTAAAGGTTGGCCTAAGTTAGGAAGAGTTCAATTTTGAGTATTTCTAGAATCGCAAAGTTTCAACATGGTCCGTTTGGAACAAAGTAGTTCAACTTTTGCCAATTCTGGCGGGAAGTATGTAAGGTTTTAGTTTTAACAAAGTTTTATGTTAATTTCTCTTTCCTGTAAGCTCTTATTTCAACTTCCCGTTAGAATGAGGCAAGTTTTGTATTTAAAAGGTTAGCAAGGAACTTCTCGGGGTGAGAGAGCTTTTAGTCTCAGATCACTGCGGCTGTGTTCGACGTCCACCTGAGTAGCTAGTATTTAAATTCTTAGCCTTAGCGCTGTTACTCTAATATTTATTGAATTAATCTAAGTGCGTTGGCATTAGCTAAATCTTGCTACGCACCATTGATAGTTTAGCATAGAGGCCAACCTCGCGTGTAAAGCTCTGAGAGCAACGACTACTTAATTTCTACTCACTTTATTTTAAATTATTTGATTGTTCAGTTGAGACCCAAGTGTGATCATTATTTTCTGTTATCCCTTCCGAGTTGGGAAACAACTGTAAATAGTAGTTTAATAAAAGGGTAATTTTAAACCCTCTTACGTGCAGTTATTCTACCACTTAACCATAGTTATTCTACCACAGAACATAGCTGCATTCAGATCCCTGTTCCAGATCAGGACTTTGACACCTGTACGATGTGTTCGCCAAAAGCATGCACAGAACAATCAGTCCTGACAACTTGCCTTCTTCATCGAGAAGTTGTCAAAGAGAATAGTACTACAAAACTCCGACCGGTATTTGATGCTTCAGCAAAAATAAAGGTATTTCTTAGTCTTAATGACTGCTTAGATAACCAAATCTATTAGAGCAGATTCCGATTATTTTAACACGATTTCGAAAGCAAGAGATAGGTGTTATTGCTGATATATGAAGAGCTTTTCTTGGAAAAAGTGTTTCACCTGTTGATAGAGATTTTTTGAGGTTCTTTTGGCTTGATACAGATTGTCAGCTGAAAGAGTACGGGCACTGTAGTGTAGTTTTTAGTGTAGGCCCACTTTCCTTCTGAACTGTACTAATCAGCTTCCCTTACAAACTGTTTTAGAAAAAATAGAAACTGGTGAATCCTCAGATCCAACGAATATCATTCAAAAAGTTAAGCATAGTTTCTATGTTGACAACTGTGTCAAAAATGAAAAAGAACTGAATCTTTTTATGAATGCATCAATTGAAGTAATGGCTAAAAGAAAATTTGGTACTTACGTATTATGACGATTACCTAGATATCTCGCCAAATCCGGCGACCTTTGTATGTTATACAGGTTAAGCCTAACATTGGTTATAAGCAGGATTTGAACCTGAGCCCTTCGGCACGGCAGTCGGCGACGCTAACCACTATACCGGTTGGGCGGCTATAAAAAAAGGTTAACCCTAATATAGGTTATAGAGGGCGCTGAAATAAAGAGTATTATCTCGCACTAGTCCCGCATTTGCTATTACCACAGCTTTTTTTGCTACATTTACGCCGATTATTACGTTTAGGTGAAACACGTGAAACTTTTTGCGATTATTTTTTCCGAATGGATATCAACATTTTTCAACTTCCTTCAAATGAGGAAGATTTTCTTTTAACCAGTTTTAAGTAAGTTAACTATATTGTGCTGCCATCTGTTATTTAAAGTTAACTCTAAATGCCTCTCAATTTTTTAAAAATTTGTACGCATTATGTATCAAAAATATACACAGTCCAGTCACATTAATGTGACCATCTGTCAAAAGCCAGAATAACCACCTTTCGCAGAGCGGACTGCTGCGAGACGTGCAGGAAGAGAGTCACATAGGTCCCTGAAGGTGTTCTCTGGGATGTTGAGCCATGCCGACTCTAATGCCGTGGCCAGCTGCGCTAGATTACGCGGTTGAGGATCCATGGCGCGAACAACTCGATCGAGATGGTCCCACAGATGCTCGATTGGGTTTAAGTCAGGTGAGTTTGCTGGCCAGGGGAGGACGGTAAACTCATCCTGGTGCTCTTCGAACCACGCACGTACACTGGCAGCTGTATGGCACCTCGCATTGTCCTGCTGGAAGATGCCATCATCCTGAGGAAAAACAATGCGCATGTAGGGGTGAACATGGTCCGCAAGGACAGATGCGTACTTGTATTGATCCATTGTGCCTTCCACAATGATCAGTGAACCTAGAGAATGCCAGGAAAACATTCCCCAGACCATAATGCTCCCGCCTCCAGCTTGGACCGTTCCGGCAATGGTTGCAGGGTGGTTCCTTTCAGAGGTTTCACGCCTTATACGCCAACGTCCATCTGTCCGATGGAGCATAAAACGCGATTCATCCGAAAACGCAACCTGTCGCCACTCAGTGGACGTCCAGCTGCTGTACTGGCGTGCAAATTCTAGCCTTCGCCGTCGATGAACAGCAGTCAGCATAGGTGCACGAACCAGGCGTCTGCTTCGGAGGCCCAGACGCAGCAATGTTCGCTGAATAGTACTTTGGGAGACACTTTTGGTAGCCCCTTGGTTCATTTTGGTGGTCAGTTGCTCAACGGTAGCCCGTCTATCTGCCCGAACGCATCTCCGCAACCGTCGTTCGCCTCTGTCATCTATGGCCCGTGGTGCACCACATTTGCCACGTCGCTGATTTTGGACAGTCCCATTTTGCCATGCACGGTACACTTTTACCACGGCGGCACGCGAACAGTTCACAAACTCAGCCGTTTCGGAAATGCTTCCACCCTTGGCCCGAAAGCCAATGATCATGCCCTTTTGGAAGTCGGATAAATCGCTTCGTTTCTGCATTACGCCAACGATTGAAATGTTTCCGAAGCCCTCACACACCCTTTATATACGCTCAACTGCACTGTGCTGCCACCTGCCTTCTGTGATTGGTTATTTAACTCTGACATGGAAAGTACGTGGTGGTCACATTAATGTGACTGGACTGTGTAATTTATTTATGTAACTTTCACTGAAGCTTATTCAGAAGTAAGATTAATAATTGTTAATTATCATTTACAGTAGTAAAAATAAAAAAGATTAATTTTTTCTATTCATATTTGGTATATCATTTTTTTTATATGTATACATATATATATATATTCGGGATTTTAGTATTTTAAATTTTTGTTCTTTTATAATTGGGGCTTTCATTTTTAAAAGAATTTAAATTAATTTGCTTTGATGAAGTTCTTTTATTTAATTTATAAACATAAACTAAAAAATGCCAATGAAGATTTTTATCTCCAAATGTCGCCAAGGTAGTCGTCATAGTACGTAAGTACCGAAAATTTTATCTTAGAGGGTGGGAGTTCAATGATACTAGTGACGATGCTTCTGTTGATACGAATGTGCTCGGTTTAACATGAAATAAAAAATCTAACACTTTACGTATAAATATTAGTAGTATAAAAGTTTTTGTTTTTGTTTTGGCACAGTGTTTTGAAAAAGTAATCACACCTATGTTTGATTTTTCGCCCTGTGGGCAGAAAGACTTAGCGAATGCAAAACAAGACATCTGTCTACTTTTTCTGTGCGATGGAGTGCATATCAAATGAAGAAAAGTTGGAAGCAGAGTTTGAACATACCTGTAATATTTGTAGCGAAAAGTTTTCGGGTATTGATCTTTTAAAAAAACACTGTGCTTCGCATTTAAAGTGTCCAACTCACATCTGTAACGTCTGTCAGAAAACATTTTCACGTAAATATACTCTGCAGATTCACTCATTAATACATTCCGGTAAAAAGCCTCATGTGTGTGATATTTGTAGTAAACGTTTTACTCAGAGAAGTGATTTAAATAAGCACTACCGTCGTCATGCCGGGTTTAAACCAAATATTTGCGATATCTGTGAAAAGGGATTTGCACAAAAGTCTGATCTTAAAAAACATTATATGATTCATACGGGGGAAAGACCCCATGCATGTGCGATTTGTGACAAAAGATTTTCACAGAAATCACACCTTAACGATCATTTTCTGATGCACATTCAGTTAAAACAATATAAATGTAATGTCTGCGATAGACAGTTTCATCTGAAACAAAGTCTTAAAAAACATTCCATCAAACACGAAAATAGAAAACTCTGTGAATGTAGTTACTGTGATAAAAAATTTTTTGCTAATCATGCTTTACAAAAGCATTTAATGATACATACCAGGAAGAAAAATGTTTGTAAAGTATGTGCTTCAGAATTTTCTACATTGGAAGAATTGAAAATGCATCATAACACTCACAGAGGCGAAGAACCTTTTGTCTGTGAAATTTGTGGCAAAGGATTTTTCCTAAAAAACCGACTTAGTCATCATCTGTTGAGTCATGATAAAATCAAACCACATGTTTGCAATGTTTGTAACAAGAGTTTTAAGCAACGTGTACATCTAAGAGATCATTCTATGATTCATACTGGAGAAAAACCCCATACTTGTTACATTTGTTGTAAAAAATTTATTCAGCTATCATCCTTACAAAGGCATTTTGGGACTCATACTGGAGAAAAACCACATAACTGTAGTGTTTGTAAAAAATCCTTTTCACAGAAAAGTGATTTAAATAAACATTTAGTGAGTCATACCGGAGAAAAGCCCTACAACTGCAGTGTATGTAAAAAGGGATTCTCAAGGAAAGCTTATCTCACTGAGCATATCACAAAACATTCTGATTCCAGCACTGTCTGAGAATTCTCTTTTATTGTAGGTTAATATTTAACATTAAAAATTAATCAAAAGACTTTGAAACATGTGATATGTTAAGGTATTTTATTTAAAAACCTATTTTGTATTTGTTTATTATATTTGTTATACATTGGCTTAATAAAGTACAGAAGTAATGAAAAATAGATTATACTGTCTGAAGAACTTGTGTAATCATCAGTTTATTAAAATATTTCTTTTCATGAATATTTCACTTTATTTCCAATAGAGTTTACATAGTTGCTCAGATATTAAATGCTATTTAAACAATCACTTAATAGTGAGGGAGAGAAATGTAGCATTAATTAGGATAAATACTATATATTAGTGCCTAGGCTAAATTAATTATTTAAAAACTATAACATTATACAAATCATAACTATGAAATTTATTATTTGTATTACAAAATAATAAATCATATACTCTCATGAGGTATAAGTTAGTCATCAGAATTTACACTAGATAGTTTAAAGTATTTAGTAATGCCAATCA
>KK116641.1:5938-46833 GCA_000611955.2 Stegodyphus mimosarum | reverse complement strand
TTTTTTTTTTTTTTTTTTTTTTTTTTTTTATTATTAGCAAGAAAATAAACTGATTGTTTCCTTGTACTCAGTTTCCTACAGAAATGCCTTTATGAATAACTTCTGTTTCCTGAAAAAGATAGCTATTAAATTGTCTAACATAATTAAAACCTACCATCTGTAAAATATAACTCTATTATAACAAGTTCATTTTATTACAGTCAGAAATATGCAGATAATTTTCACCCAGTATTTTTTCATCATTCATGTTCAAAGTGAATGCAAGATATTGATTATGAAGTACTTTTTTGAATTTAACAAAATTTCTATTCGTAAAAAGCAATTTAAAGTAAAAAATTAATTATAGAAATAAGTTTAAAAAAAATTATAAATAATTTATATTGCTGCGAACTAATCTAGAATATCATTTAAATTCTGAGAACATAAGTAAATCAAGTGCAAGTATCAAAATCTATTAACAAATATAAAATTCTAATAAATTTTTTTTAAATCCTAAAAATAAAAAATATGCATAAGTGAATGATTGTTGAGCTGACAGAAGACAGACTTATCAAGGAGAAGTTGCCTTCAAACCTAACTCTTCAATTATTCAATTCCTGTTTCTTCATTTATGTAGGCAAGTGTAAAATTCAAAACCAAAAGTAAAACCAAATGATGTGACCTACCAAAAGCAATTCAAACAAGTGGAACTTTTAGAAAAGTACAAATCAAAGCCAATACAAAACAATAACCTTTATAATACCAATTTTTTAGATAACCAATTTAATTTAGAAACTCTTGCCCACTGCACTTGATTTACTTATGTTCTCAGAATTTAAATGATATTGTAGATTAGTTCGCAGCAATGTAAATTATTTATAATTTCTCTTAAACTTATTTCTATGATTAATTTTTTACTTTAAATTGCTTTTTACGAATAGAAATTTTGTTAAATTCAAATTTCATTCCTTGCAGCAATGGTGCAAGAGAATTATTTAAATTTGATTTAACTTTACTATATTCTTTTGAAACAATATATATATAATTATTGAATTTTGCTAGTGTAACTTAATATATATAAAAATACTATTATGGACACATATTAATCATTAAATTTAATGTTTCTGAGGATTTATTTTTCTGTCAAGTCTAAATAGAGAACATTTTTGGCTTTTCAGTTTATGTTAATATTTGATTTCACCATTCTTTTACTAGAACCTTTTGCATGCCATCTCTGTCAGCGTTGGCAAAAGCTGATTACTGTTGAAAGGTCTTTGGATTTCATTTTGTCAGATGCTGCCAATTAACGCCTTGCAATCTGAGATAGGTTTTAATGAGACAGCCTTTATATGGTTTGTTGTTGATTGAATAATTTAATTGAGGCAATTCTAGACAAAGTGATAGCAAAATCCACAGAAAAATGGATACTTATGTATTAATGCAACTACCTTAGTAGAAGTTACCAAATTTTCAGAGTGTGCCAAACTCTGGCAACCATGCTCATAACAATCTTTCACTCAAGCCATGTTGCCATTTTAATATGCATTTTTTTTTTTGTTATATTCAAAGTTCCAATAGTTTTTATAAACAAATCATGATACTTTTTGCCTTAAATTTAGTTTTAAAATATGAGTGTGTGGAAGGTGGCAGCAATGGGAAAAACTGCAGTAAAATTTCTGCAAGAATAGAGAATTTTGCTGAAAATTTTCTAAATAAATATAAGGAATAAAAAAACACGTTTCCTCGACAACAAAGCCGAGTCTTAAATTTTCAGAATTTGCCAAACTTTGGCAATCGTGTGTATAACCATTCTTCTGAAACCATGCTGATAACAATCTTACAGTCAAGGCCTTACCCCATTTTCATATGTGTTCTTTTTTTTTATTCAAAGTTCCTGTGGTTTTTGTAAACAAATAATCATATTTTTGACTTTAAATTTAGTTTTAAAATATGAACTTGTTGAAGTTGCCAGCAATGGGAAAAACTGCAAGAATACAGAAATTTTCTGAAAATTTTCTAAAGGGTATAAAAGAAAATGTGTTTTCTCGATAGCCGAGGGCTGCATGAAGCCCTCAGCTAGAGTTTACATAGTTGCTCAGATATTAAAGGCTATTTAAACAATTACTTAATAGTGAGGGAGAGAAATGTAGCATTAATTAGGATAAATACTAGATATTAGCACCTAGACTAAATTAATTATTTAAAAACTATAACCTTATACAAATCACAACTATGAAATGCAGTCTATGCAGTTCTCTTATTTTTTTTTAAGCAAAAACAGATAAGACATCTGAAGAATTACACAAAAAAAATTGACATCTGACAAACATCTGAAGAATTGCACAAAAAAAATTTGAGAAAGAATGTAAGTGTTTTATTTTTTTTCATGTATCATGAATCCTTATTTAATAATTCAAATTTGTATTTTGAATTGCTAAAGTATCTCTTCATATGTTGAAAATGTTTAGAAACTTAGTCAATATCAATAGTTTGGGAATCTTTCTTAAAAAAAAAAAAAAAAAAAGGCACGAAAACAACCAACTTGCACCCAATAAGTAACTTTTGTCTTTTCATGTGTCAAAAATTGCCAAATTGTGCCAATGTCGTTGCATTAATAGGTAAGTACTGAAAAATGTAAATGTAATCATTAGTGTCTATACAGCACTGTTTTAAAGTTTACCAATATATAATATATTATGATCATATTTAAATGCATAAAAACATTAAATTTTTGTCTCTTAATAGTATGTTCATGCATAAGAATAATCTCAGAATTTAAATTTTAAAATTATTGCAAAATCTTTAGAATATTTTGTATTGATGATTCCACTAAGCAGTTTTCTGCTTCAGAAATCTTGCACATTATCAGAATGCTTATAAATGCTCAAAAAAGATTTCAGAAAATTGGTACTTGCATTTGATTGCAGATTATGGATAAGTAGTGATTTGGCTTCTTTTTTTGGCCTAATTATCTTATTTTTGTTCTGAATTTTTTATTGTTATTCAACAATGACAGTAAAATTAGATGAAGGAAATTAATTTAAATGCTATAGTTTACTTTTAAAGGTGCACATTTCAGCTATCTATTATTATTTTTGGTTGTAAATACGCAGAGTTTATATATTATAGACATAGGTAACAAACTATTTGAGAAGTCAAACAACAAGAATCAGCGTTATATTTGTAAACATTGTTGGATTAGTTTTGATGATTTAACTACAGAACCAACATCCTCAGCTGTCAAAGTGCAAAATAATTTTACCTAAATAGATAATAAATTTCATAATTTCTGGTGATAGAATAGGCTGCATTTTTATTTTCCTATGTATGATGTAGCAAAACCAATTAAAAGATACCAAGATTACTTGGCATTAATAAATTATTAATTTGTCACTGTTTGTTTCAATATGTGATTATTCATTTATGAGTTTCAGTGGCTGAGCGGTAAAATCGCTGAACACTGAAAGTTTTGACTTGGGTTCGATTTCAGGCAAACAAGCTGGCTGTATGGGCGTTTTCATGGTTTTCGCCATGTGTAATGTGTATACAGGCCAGTTTCCCTTAGAAAAGTCCTCCCTCCCCTTAGGCAGATAGTTCTAGAGTGCTTTGCAATAATCAGTTAAACCCAAACCAAACTATTTATGAGTTGTTATGTTACTTTGAAAGATTTATCTTAATTTACAATTTTGAGTTAATATATTTTATGAGGAATAGGTACAAATATGGATTGTCATGATAAAAAAAGAATGGAAATATGTTATCCATTTGCAAGCTTTACTAATATATTAAACTCAAATGTTATGTGTTTATAACTCAGTCACTAAATACTAATAAGTCAATTTTGAAATGTTGTGTGTAGGTTGGTTGGATAACAACATAGGTCTTACAGCACAAATTTCAGCTTTGTTTTTGAAGGTGGGTCTGGAAATGATATTTCAAACATCAATGAATTTTTTAAAAATAAAAGAAAGAAATAAGTACTACGTTAGACTTATGAAATGTAACTTTATTTTGAAAACCATTGTGTTTCTGCTTGACTGCAATATTATCTTCATTGGCAACATATCTATTATGTTTATAAACCATCAAGTGCATTTGTTTCATTAATTTGTCACAATCTTGTGTAAAACACAAGCTATGAAATAGTGAATCAAATGAGAATAAATTAAGGTAATAGGAATTGCTAGATAATTTGAAAGAAATTTTGCAACTCTAAAGGATTAAATTCATAATGAATGACAATCATAAAAATGAAAGGAAGTAGTATTTCAAGAAGATTTCAATTTTTTTTATAATGTTATGTACATATGTGTGAAGTTACATATGTGAATAGCATGTTTTAAATTATTGTTATTATGATTAATATTAAAAGATTATTTTTATTCTATTAAATAATCTGATATAATCCACACTTGATACTCATTATCACAATCATGCATTCATGTTTGCCCTACCTGTAAGCACCTATTCTGAGAAATGCCCTATTTTATTTTGATTTCCTCCCATTTACATGTGTATTGAAATAATTTGTTTTATACCTTAGATATAAACTTTTAATCCAAACTTATTGGGTGACTAAGGGCTTATATTTTGAGAACCACTGCTTTTCTGTTTGACTATTACTTTGCCTTTACTAGCAGTAATTTCTCTGGTTGAAATTCATTAGAGGTTTTCAGTACTGTATGGAAACAATGTTCCATCATGTATAAGCGTGTATGAGTGGATTAAGAAGTGGGCCGACAAGTGTGATGCATGAAGAAGAAGCGGGATATCCAAGGTCCTTAAAGTGATTAACATTGCAGGATACCTATCAACTTCCATTACTGATAAGATTAGCAAGCTCAAGAGATGCTACCAGTAAACTAATTACCTTTCAATGCCAATAAGGTTTACCATACAGCACAAGCATATTGAGATCTACCATTGCTTATTTAACTGCTACAATAATGAAGGCAACAAAATTTTGATTAGAATAATCACAAGTGGTGAAATACGGATCCATCACTATGAAACAGAATTGGGCATAATTCAATTACAATGTAATTGATTAATAATTGAATTACAATGTAATTGCTAATACAAGCAATTCAATTACAATGCAATTAATTATACTGTAATTGAATTACTTATGTTCACATTTATAATGTAACTGCAGCTACAATTACAATATAATTTTAAATCCTTCAATTACAATGCAACTGTATTATAAATTGACAATTACATTGTAATCGTAATTGCAGTTAATTCAATTACAATATAATTGTAATTACAGTTAATTTAATTACAATGTAATTGCATGACTTATAATTTCAGTTACATCAACAAAAAATTATAATCACAATTATAATATATTATATTACCTATAATTACAATTAAATTTATTAGTACTTTCAGTTTATTATTTCCTAATGGATGCAAATTATTTTTACTTAGATATAAAATATTTAAAAACAAACAAAATTTGCAGATATATTCATGCTTCGTAAACTGACAGACAACATGAATGGAAATAATCTTGAAGTAGCTTTTGGGAAGTACTGCCAGTGCACAAAATATAAGATCTTAATCCAACTTTCACATTTCTCAGAATATTGTTCTTCAGCAGAGTATACGATCTTTAGTTTATCTTTAAAATATATCTTTTATTGATTGAAAAAAAAGGGTGGTAATTACTTTACTTACATTATAATTACTTTACAGTTTAACTGTAAAGTAAACTGTAAAGTAATTATAATGTAAACTGTAAAGTAATATAAAACTGTAAAGTTTTACATTATTTTATATTAATGGAGCTATAATTGCAATTGTAATCGTAATGGCATTTAGAATTCCAATATAACTGGAAAAGCAATTAAATTTTTTGGCATAGCAATAATAAAATATATAAGACTTTTACTTTAATTATTGTAGATTGATATTTTCTGTTTGAATTTCAGTGAACATTCTACATGTTTAGGTACCTTTGTGGTTTTCCTTCCATGAATACAAACCAGTTTCCCTTAGAAAGTCCTCCATGAAGACATCCTTACCCTTAGGCAGTGGGAGACCTGCAGCTATTAATTTCCAGTACAGAAACCTCCCTGTGGCCTCCATCATTAGAATTCCCCCTCAGAGATAAAAACGTTTTCACCATTCGTGACGTGTTTGTGCGCAATCGTATTAGATGAATTTGCCATGAGAGCCTGCAAATGGGAATTCTCAAGCTGAGTGTTCATAAAGTTGTTCAAGAATGGCTGAAACTGACTACATATAAATTGCAGATTTGTCAACAAATCAAACCACATCACTCATAAGGAATTTTCTGTAGATATTCTTCACTTGACAATCAATTGAGTTATTCATAATGAATTTTCTGCAGACATTCTTGACTATATCAATAATGATGATCAATTTTTCAGAAAACCATATTCAGTGATGAAGTAACATTTCATGTTCATTTCAGGAAAGGTTAATCAATATAATTGCAGAATTCAGGGGACACAAAACCCATACTGCACAAGAGAAATTGAGTGAGGTAACCCTAAAGTTAACGTTTGGAGCGCACTGACTGATAACAAAAACTCTATTTTTTTCATTCAATTAATTTGTGGCTATACTTTGATATGCTGTACCACAATTAGAAGATATGCAGTCAAACTTTTTTTTCCAACAGAATGAGGCCATGTCACTGAGCTACACACATGCACAATATTCTTGATGAAACATTCCTAGATTGTTGGATTGATAGAGGTGGATCGATTTCATCTTCAACCCATTCTCTAGACGTTACACTGCATGACTTATATTTCTGAGAATAACTAAAGAATTGAATTTATGCTGCAGAGATTCACAGCATCGAAGAATAAAAAAAATTGAGTCACCACAGAAGCAGCTATTTTGACTCCACAAAATAACATCTGGAGGAAAATTGAGAACAGACTCGATATTCACCAAGCAACTAATGATGCTCATGTTGAAGTGTATTAATAAAAAATTATTTGAAACGCTAAATAATTTTCAATTAGTCTTTTTCCCCTATCTCTTCTTCTGAATTATTTAAAGCATATCTTTATCCAGTCAATAAATTATGGACACATTGCATATTAAAAAAATGCATACATTGAAATATGCCTAAATCATCAAAAACCTTAATATCCACCAATTTCTTTTTATATCAGACTTAAAATATACAGTTTATCAATAGTTTTACATTTTGATTGTGATGTATGTAAAGAAAAACAAATATTCAAGAAATAAAATAATTTATTCATTTAAAACAATTTATATATAACAGCAACTTTCTGTTAAATATTAACACTTTTTTTAAACCTATAAACATAACAATCTAAGATCTAAAAAACTTTCTACATTTAATCTAAAACTGTTTCATTACTTACATTTGTACAAAAGCTAAATAAATATCATGCTAACTTGAATTAATAAAATACAAAAATAGATATTACAGGAACTAATTAGAAGATGAGGACATTAAAATTTCAAACAAGTCATTAAAAAGATTTCAAGCATATCAAATTAATGAACTCATAAAATTATAAATAGTTTAAAGATTGTTGAAAATTCGTAGCAGCTATAAAACAGATGCAACTATATAACTATATCTAAAAGTAGCATAGTGTTGCTGCATTTTATAATAATTTAGCAACCACATTAGTGATTTTTAGATTAAAATGTATCAGGTTCTTCACAATTTAATGTCCAGTGGCCAAACACTTCACAATTATTACAATATGGACGTTCTTCCAACTTTCGACTTCCTGCAGGCCTTAACTGTGGAACAGCTTCTTCAATGAAAGACTCTTGCTTTGGGCAGTCATCAGTATCATGGATATCAAACATATCACAGATATCACAAAACAATCTTGGAGGTAATTTCTTGGTTTCATTGCTATTAAAGAAATTATTAGCATATGAAAATACAAGCAACTCTAATATATGCAATACAATTTTTAATATATAATTAAGTAACAAGAACTGCAGAAAACAGCAATAAAAATTTTAAGCATATTAACTAAGTATCGCAGAAAATAGAAGATGCTGTTTAATGAATATATTTATTCATTAATGTACTTGACTCTGGCATTTTCTAAAACAAAAATTAAGTTGAACAACAAAAGGCATAACTTGAAGCAAAATTTGCAACAAGCAAGAGAAACATAATATATCCATTAATGCAACAAAAATTTACCTCTGTCATTTTTTAGGATCAATTAAAAATGAAATAATTTCATTTATTATAAAAAATTAAAATGTCACATTATATACAAATGGGACAAACATAACATTTAAAATCAGGCAAAAAAGCAACCTTATTTTGGCATAATTTTGAATAAAATTGTATTAATTTCAGGGGTGATCAGACAAACTCCTGTTAATCATGAAGGAAGAAAAGGAGAACTTTCCCCCCCCCCTTTTTTCCCTAATTTCTTACATATTCATTAGTTTTCTTATTTCAAGCTAGTTACACATAGACTTTATTTACCAACACATAAGATAGTTTTTTTTTTCATTTAACAGTAAATATGCAGTGTGAAATTAAATTGAAATTGATATATTGACTAAATCTATGTACTTTGACTAGGAAAATAATCAAATTTATGCAGAAAATTCACACAGTTCAAATTAAAGTGACATGCCCTAAAAAATAAAAATTCTTGAAAAAAGTTATAATCAAATACTATTTTCAGTAATTATTCAGTAATAAATTATACACAGAATGCCAAAGTAGATTATGAAAGAATTTAAAAAAGTTATTAGTACTGTTAGTATCTGTACTAAAAGTCTGAAGAGATTAATTCCAGAATTTCTTTCTAAAACACAATTTTTATTTTCCTGATTG
This sequence comes from Stegodyphus mimosarum, assembly GCA_000611955.2. Classification (NCBI taxonomy): domain Eukaryota; kingdom Metazoa; phylum Arthropoda; class Arachnida; order Araneae; family Eresidae; genus Stegodyphus; species Stegodyphus mimosarum. The sequence goes on along the minus strand of KK116641.1, from coordinate 38,018 downwards.
AATAGCTATAGCTTTATAAAAAATATTTTGATTTTCTATTTATCTTTTTTATATAGAGGATATTGTAAAATCCATAAATTTACAATTTAATATTAGCAGGAAAAGCATCGCGTAGAATAACATGGAAACTCTTACCATAATGGAATATTTAAACGCTAAAGAACTCATGAATCATCTAATCAAGTATGCTAATATCATTTAAAAATTTTAAAGCTGTAATGTCCTCCTTGAAAAGAGATGAATGTTTGAATCTCGAGTTAAAAAAGTAATTTCTTTGAGTCAATTAAATAAATAAAAATCAAAGAGCTGATAAAAACTCAAAGCAATTTTTAAAAGTAGATAGCAAATATCAGAACAGATCCAATATCTTTAATAATATAGTGGCAATTAAATGCAGCAAACAGAAAAGCACTTTTGCATGTTAAAATATAAAATTAACAATAAAAACATTGTAGAGTTTGAAAGGAAATTTGCCACTCAGTTGATAAGGCTGGGAATATTATCCCGCTCCTTCACAAAAATCAGAAATGAATTTCAAATGAAATAATTTTTTATGCATATTATCAAGTAAGTAATTCATAGATCAAAACTATATTCAGGTATAAACATATGCTGCCACAGTCTTCTTGTGATATATGTGTAATAAAAATAAAATTTGACAAAGTGTATTCAACTATAACTGATAGTGATAGAATTATTAAAATAATCAAAATGTCTATAATGAATTATGAAGTGGAAAAAAATATTATGACGCTCTTTCAAACAAATAAGCAGTATATGCTTTCAACTTTGGTAAAAAATGCCCTAACGTAAATGTAAACAAATGATACTAATTGAACCCCCCTTCTGAATATATAGTTTTCAAATAAAAATTTAAAGTAATCCTAAATGAAATACACTGGTTTTCATAAATTAAGGAAAAATCACAAAAATAGTGATAACTCCCTCAAAAATAAGCCAAACAGTGTAAAATTTGAATATTTTGCCACGTAAGAGTAGCTGAGTAAAACTGCAATATGCAAATTAGTGGCGCTGCACTCATAATATGTCATCTGCGAGGAGCATAAAAAACCATGTTTGAGAGCAAGGCCACATACTTCACTGTGATAGTGACATCAGAAATCTGACATAGCCAATTTGTAACAATGATCTCCAGGCATCAATTGCTTGCAGAACTACAATGGAGAACCATTCGGAGACTAGAGGCAGAACAAAGTCAAACAGAAGTGACCAGATGTCTAAATATGAGGCCTTCTGTCGTCCAAAGACTTTCGAGGCAATTTCAAACCACAAATTTGACATCTAGGAGGTTCAGCCAAGGACGGCCAACTGCTATGACGAGCGCCGATGACCGATATTTGACATTATGTACATGCAGGAATAGAAACGCTACTCCGACTCTTCTTACATCCTCTCTTGCTGTAGCCACCGGAAGGTTGGTGTCAACTGTGCATAGAAGGCTTCACGAAGGTGATCTGTATGCGAGGCGACCAGCCATTTGTGTGCCGCTCACGTCACGCCATAGGAGGGACCGTTTGCAGTGGGCATAACAACATGTCCACTGGACGCCTGATTAATGGAGGGCTGTTCTCTTTACGGATGAGTTCAAGTTTAGTCTAGAAAGCAATAGTAAGCATTATTTGATATAGAGAGAACTTGGAACCCTTTATCATCCATCAAATATCTGTGAAAGAGATGCATACGGAAGAGGCAGTGTCGGTGTTTGGGGTGGCATCTCTTTGGGTGGCTGCACAGACCTCCATGTCTTTCCAAGGGGAAATATGAATGCTGAGGTTTACAGAGACGACATCCTTGATGCTTATGTGTAGCCCATATGCCGGGGCAATAGGTGATGCTTTCCTGTTACAGGACGGCAACGCAAGGACTTGAATCCCATCGAGCACGTTTGGGATGCTTTAGGGAGATGGCTAGCTGCTCTCAACCGACTCCCTCAGACTCTTACCGCACTAGCAACTGCTTTGCAAGAACAATGCTCTCGCTTCCTATGGAACTGATAGACCGCATTATTGAAAGCATCACAGATCGCTGTATGAGCCACATTTCTTCTAGAGGCGATCATATTCCATATTGAAGGTACTTTTCCTATAGCAAACTGACACCTTCGATTTGTGCATTTTATACATGTGCTAATTTCTATACTACCAAAATTGTCTAGTAATTTCTTTTTATCTTATTTGATACCTTACTATGTGTTGTATATTGTGGATACGTTTCATAAAATTCTACATGTAACTTTTTCAGTAATTGTGATTTTCCCTTAATTTATGATAACTAGTGTATTTTGAAGGTTGCAATATCATCCTACAAGAAGAGTTGAATGAATTTAAGTATTATCCAATGATAAATTGATCTACTGAGTATTTTTTACATAAAAATAAATACACTGCTTGACATTGACAATACAGCACCAAGAATGAGTGGTCAGAAATTTATGCAAATTTTAGAGTAGATGCACATCACTGAGTTACAGGAATGATGTGAAATGTGCAGCTCTCCGATGCACGTGAAGTATATAAGGGAAGGAACGTGCAAAATGGGCAATATTCGTGTTGTTATTTCTGCCAGACGAATTATCGAAGAAAGCCGGTTTTTGTCCCGGAGGATACGTGTAAGAGGAGAGAATGCCAGGCCGCTGTCAACGAAAGCATTTTCAGCAGATAGACGATTTTACGAGGGGTATGGTGATCGGACTGAGAAGAGCGGGTTGGTCCTTACATCAAATCGCAGCTGATACGCACATGGATGAGAGCACGGTGCATCGGCTATGGCGAACATGGTTGGAACAAGGGAATGTGGGAAGGAAGGGTGCAGATGCACCCAGACTGATGTCAGCACGCATGGATCGATGCATCCGTCGACAAGCTGTGGCGGTCCTGCAAGTCACTCGTACCGTGATTCTGCAGCATGTGCAAGACACCCTGGATGTTTACGTGTCAACCAGAATCATTTCCCATCAATTGGTTGAATGTGGCCTGCCCTCATGGCATCCATTAAGAAGACAGCCATTGACCCCACAGTATAGACGCCAATGTTTAAATGGTGCGGGACTGAAGCGATGTGGATGACAGAATGGTGAAACATCATGTTATCAGATGAGTCCCGCTTCTGTTTATCCCGTGACAGTCGCCGCATACGTGTGTGGCGTCGATGTGGAGACAGATCCAATCTGGCAGTAACTCTGGAACATCGCACCGCACGACAACGTGGATTAATGGTTTGGGGCGCTTTTGCCTATGATTCCAGGTCACCTCTAGTTCATATTCAAGGCACTATGATGGCCCAACGATACTTGGATAATGTACTGCGGCTGTTGGCAATCCCCTACCTTCAAGGGCTACCTAACACAATTTTTCAGCAAGATAATGCCTGACCACACAGTGCTCACATCTGCCAACATGTTCTGCAAGATATACAGATGCTTCCCAGGCCACCGTACTCTCCTGACCTGTCACCAATCGAACATGTGTGGGATGTGATTGGACGCCATTTGTAGACTCTGCCCCTGCCTCGTTCAGAAGATGAAATGTGGCAAATGGTTGAAAGGGAATAGAGAACCATCCCTCAGGACACCATCTGCACTCTTATTGACTCTATACCTAGACGTGTTTCTTCGTGCATCGCTGTCCGTGATGGTCCTACATCCTACTGAGCCGACGCCGTTCTCTCTCTGTATTCTGACTATCATTTTGAAATAAAGATCACTTATTGCTGCTTGCTGTCTCTGCCTTTTTTCCAAATTTCATCACTTTCTGACCACTCCTTCTTGGTGTTGCATTTTCAACGTCGAATAGTGTACATATATTTTTGAGGAAAAATATCAATTCATATTTTAGATTTTTTTTAACTATTCAAAACCTATAACATCTTCATGATAAATAACATACATATACCCTCACAGGGTTTTTGCCTAGAAATAATATTTACATAGTGTTAAAATAAGTATAATTTAACAAATATAATAAATACCTAATAGTAGCAAAAAAATGCAACATATAATACCTGGAGATCATATATTCTATTGTCAGCTTAGCAGCAATTATACAATCAAAAAATTACTGAAACCATTTTAAAAATTATTATATAGAGATGAAAATTAAGTGGAAGAAAACTAAACAAATGCCTCAGAACTCAACGGTGTGAGTTTACTGTAATCTGTGCTAACAAAACTATAAATATCCTCATGCACAATTACAATTTAACTTAATATTTACACAATAGGTTAAATATCAGTATACATATCATTACTTTCTTTTATGTCTCATTGAACCTAAAATATATTTTATTTTACTTATCTCTAATCATAATTTGATTAATCTATTAACAAATCCATTATTTAAGTTTTATTTTAATTGCTACCACCTATACGAGCTCATAAGGAGTTAAATGCTGGTTTAATGCAGTTTAAAACTGCCATGCACACACCTAAGAGAATTAATTTCACAGTGATAAAATAAAATTCATGGTTTAGAAATTTAAAGAACTTATTTTCTTCTTTTCTAATTACAATTTTTTTTTATTTAGCAAAGAAAATTAAGTATAGCAAATAAACATACAGTGCATGAATTGAAAAAGGAAAAAAAAAAAATGGATGGGGTAAAATGTTTATTACCTGATGTTGGTTATCCATATCATATTTTGCTTGCATCAAGTAATAAACAATATTATGAAAGACCATTTACAATAATTAAATACATTTTATTCATTTAAAAGATGAAAAAAACTTTAAAGTACATATATGTATTATAATTTTGCAAACTTTTGTGGGATTTACATATTTTTCTACGCTATATCATTTATTTTATTCTCAAAGAAATGCTTAATATGTAAGGTTTTGAAACCAAATAAAAATTAACAAAAACATTCAACATTGTGACATTTTCATTACTTCATTAATTAATAACTAGCTTTTCAGTACTTTTAATTTAATCAATATAAGTTCAAATTAATTAAATTTGCTTACAAGGTTATATTTAATACAAGATATTAAAACTTCTGAAAATAAACACTATCTACAGTACAAAAAAATTTGATATAATTTATAATAAATTTCTGTTGTTCGAATCCATTTAATTACAAACAATATTATTAACTGGAAACATAATGAAACCAATGACGTTTTAAAAATCCTCCTTATATATATTAATATTTAAAAAAATTAAAATGAACATTTCAGTCTTTTCTAAAAAAATTACGCTAAGATTTCATTACCGCAGGAAAATTTTTTTTCTCTATTATGTACAAAAAAGGAGCTAAAATGTTATGCTAAGGAATTTGCCTGATAACAAGAGTTTCTACTTCTCTTGCTAAGAGATGCTAAAACTTTTGATTTTTACATGGAAGTTAAAAAAATAGCAAAGATAAAAATATATACTTATTTTCATTATACACTGTATATTTTAATTATATATAGTTCAACATGTAATGAATTTATTAAATTTAACTCTCCTTTGTATTCAACCCTATATTATTTTTGCATTGATACATTTAAGCATTCAAAATGTATATACAACTCTGTTTAATAATGATAGTAATAATAATAAAAAAACCTCCATTGCTATAAAGATAGGCTGATTATGATGAAACTTGCTATGAGTAATTAAAACTGAATAGCAATGAATCTGCTCATTGAGTAAATAAAATTCAGAACTGTTAAATTAGTTTGATGTACAATTCTTCTGAAAGCAATGCATCAGGATATTTCATATAAGAATACACTTATACAAATGTCAAATGCTGCCATGCAAAATGAAAAGCCCCTTACTACTTTAATTAATAAGCTTTCTTTTTCTAAAACCCCTTAAAATCTATTCCATTAATTTTAATATATTCTGTAAACTCATAAATATACATTATCAGTAACCAGCGAATATCCAAAAAATTCATTTACATGGGTTCTTTCCCTCTTCTCCCTTTTTTTTAAGTCCAAAGGGCAATTTGCCCAGAAGGACTATTAATTTCATTTAGACATTTTGCGTCGACTCACTTTTCAAATTGTTACCACAATCAGGACAATTTTTGCGTCATCAGGTAAACCAACGGATTTCAAATCTCGCTGAGCCTCAGGTATGAAATGGTTTTCAAACCAATCATACATTAAATAACAGGAAAATCTTTACCCCTTAAATGTTTGAGGTCGCGTATTTTTTTCAATTATGAAAAGTCTACACTTGTGCGTACCTGCAGCATTTGTACACGCTAAAATTGTTAGTCTAACTTTGGAATCTTTGACACCAGTTGAAGCCTTTTCTGTAAAGGTTGCAAAGATATTTTGTGGTACATATTGCCAGAAAAGACCAGTTTCATCAGCATTGTAAATTTGTCTTGGAGTCTATTAATGAGTTCAATGAATTCATCTGCAAATAGTTCAGCAGCTTCATTAACAGTTGAAGCTCTTTCAACTGAAATTTTTAATAGTATTATAATATGGCAATTTTAAAATTTGGTTAACCAATCTGTCGAATATGTGCACTCTGTTTTTAAGTTCATTTCTTCATGAAATAGTTTGGATTGAGCCATTAGCATTGGACCCGTCAATGGCACGCCTTCACTGCACCTTTGTCTGACCATTCAATCATCACTTGGCCATGATCATCACTTTTAGCATAGCAAATAATTTTTCTGTTATTCATTGCAAGTGAGGTGTCGGAATCCACAAAAAATTCATAAAGTTCATATTTCTGTTATGTCATATAAAGTTGACTTTCCAATGCCATAACTTCTCGCATAATTTCGAGATGGATATACCTATTTTTTTTTGCAGCAAAAGCCGGATCAAATCAGGAAGTTAAGGAACAGCATAATCTGCATATTAACCAAAATTCTTTGGAATCCTTAAAGTGTAATTTTAGCCTAGCTTAACAGCAACCACTATACATTACTGGCTATGTAGTATGAGATTGGCAACGAAAGACAAAATGTTCCGCTAAATTTTGTTTTGCTCGTATTGTGCACTGAGACGAGCCTGAATTTTATTAATTTAGTTATTTATACACAATTAGATATACAATTTAGTTATTTATATAAATATCCACATACATTTAAGTTTACTGAGGGGCGGTGCTAGATTGCTGTCTGATGCAGTCTCTGCAGGTCCTGTATTCTGCTACCAAGCACCTTCCTAAGTTCTAAATTTTTGCCGCCCCTTAATTTTGGGTACCATTGCTTTCCCTAAATTCTAAAAATTTTATCATGCCTTAATTTTACTACTCACTGCTCCTCTAAATTCCAAAAATTTTGTTTTCTATAAATTCTGCCATCCGGTGTGGCTTACGAGCTCTGGCGCCAGTTCTGGGTTTATGTGAATAAAAAATCGGTTATCTTAATTCAAATAGCACTAAATGTAATCTTTTGGCCCATGAGTATCATTAACAAAACATATTCTTAGCATATGGAAAGAAATTTTTGTTATTTTTCCTTGTCAACTTTCAGTGCATTTAATTTAAATCTGTAATCATTGCCAAGCGTAATGTCTTCTATACTTTTTGTTATTAAACTATACTAAAAGTTTCCATACTCTTTGTTATTCAATTACTAATGTAAAAAAATTGTTTACGCATCACTGCATGAGTTATTACTCAAGTTGCTATATGTTGATAAAAATACAGTGATGAAAGCAAATTATAATAAATAATGATTCGCCCAGTGTCAAAGAGAAATTAAGAATCGGGATTCTCTGCATGTTTTCTAATGGAAAAAAAAATCAAATACGCATGTGTAAAGCATAAAAAAATTCCTAAAAAATTTTTTTTGTTGGTGGCTGAAAGGTCGGATTTAGATCATTCCTGATATTGGATGTCTGAATCTCAGACTTTGTACTGTAGTTAAAAGGATTTGCGAGTTTTACTTTTCAGTTTTTCTAGGAACGGGGATAAAAGCACTGGTTTTCTTCTGAAAATGTACCAAAATTAACTAACTTGACAGTACAAAGACTATTCATATAAAAATTTTATACTGTCAAAATCATGCACATTAAACTTAAACAAAAAAATTATATCCAAAATTTTTATAGAATTTACTGGAAAGGCACCAAGGAAATAAATACACAGTGTCAAAATAGCGTAAATGAAATAAATAGAACAACTTACAAATTGAAATCATTCTCATCCCAACAAGTCTTCTGTAATTCAAGCTCTTTTGCTAAATCTTCATTCTTTTGCCTCATATCCACAATTATAGAATTCAAAAAGTCAATCTTGAAAATATATTATATAATGTAATAAAGGATATTATAAGAATGTTTCTGATTGGTTTAGCAAAGAAAGTAATAAAAACCTAAATTTTTAATAGTTCTATGCTTAAAATAAGAAAATAAACATTGAAAGGTGCTGCATTTAAAAAATATATTGCATATAAAAATTAAAAACTTATAGAATTAAATATAAAAAATATGAATTACTTTTAATGCTACAAATCAAATATACTTAATCTATAAAACATATAATAATAATCTTTCAAGATAAATTTTTTTCTTAACTTATATAAGCTTGTGAGATTTTGTATTAATTAATTAAAACAATTTTATTATTATAGGGACAATACAAAGTTAATTACCTGACTATATAATGATTCTTTTTCTTGATCTTCAGTTATATCTTTTGTACTGTCAGTAACTAAAAATGAACATATTATGATTAATTTGTAAAAGCCTTTAAAAACAAACATTCTGAAATTATTACTATCATTTTGTAAATATATCACTAATCTAAACTGAAAAATAGCATCTTGACATTTTCAAAACCTCACAAATATTTCTCCTTAAAAACTCAAAGAATAAAAATGAAGATGAATTTTTATGTGTGCGTGAGGAAGTGAAATTTGGAATTGTACATAATTTTTTATGATTTAAAATTTTTAACCAATTATTAAATAACAAAATAATTTCAGAGATTATTTTTCAAAAGATAAAATTGAATACTAATGAAAATTTTAAAATTCATCTGAATATCTCAATAATTAATAACTAAAATTTTAAATTTTGGATAGTATTTAAGCTATTGCTATACACAGTAATTATTATTAAATAAAAATAGATAAAAATTCATCCTTCTTGGGCTAACATGCTTAAGTAAGAGCGATATTCTAAATACAAACTGATAAAACACACAAAAGCAATCTGCCTTCAGAAGAGATGCCTGCTGTGATGACTTCCTAATGAGGAAAGACTCATCTTAATATATATTAGGATACCACATAGCTTGTACATTTTAATGGAAATCTGGATAAAACTGGCAATATTTAATATTATTTGGTCAATTTCAGGTCTGAATAAAAATAACCTGTCTCTGTAATGTAACATATTATTATGGTAATATTTATTGATGCCATCAATATTTTGGCAAGTTTCCTTTTTTTAAATAGTGGGATGTTTCAAATTCTAAAGCAGATTTATCATATAGCATGTAAAACCTCAATATCAGAAATCAATGATTTCAAAATGACTTTATAGCATATACTTAAACAAAACTATGCACCAAGTATTGTAATCTTTATGTTCTACTACGATATACTTTTTTGGTTGAATGCATATGAAACATAATATCTTTAGATATTAAGTAAACATCTGTCACAGACATACCAGGTAAAAATGAAGCTCAAATTATTAATTATGAATTTTGATTCAATCTTGGAGCAATTATTAAATGCATTCCTATAACATGTAGAGAAGACAAAGTTTTAATAAGAATTCTTACATGTAATTTTCTGTAAATGTCAAATTTTATTGTAAATTTTCATACATGCATGATAAAAACTAACATTAATTCAGATTAGTGAGAATATGAAATTCTAATAAATCAATTACTGAAAGACTAAAAAAAATTCTAAAAAATGAATTTGCTTAAATAAATTTATAAAAACTAATTGCATGTGTCCTTTTAACAAAATGAAATATAAATGCTTGTAGTACCTCTGAATGTTATCCGACTCTAAAATTTAAATAATTATTGTATGACACATTTTTTCTTCACACATTTCAGCCCTTTCTAATTTATAACAAAACGGCAACAATTTTTTTTTTGCATATTCTAGTTGAAATCCTCCACTAGATAACAGCTCAAGCAAGAATGTCTTTTTTGGGCAATGTCTGAGGGACAGCTGCATTTACTATGTTATTCATTAAGTTATAAAATGAAGAGGCTAATACTCAATTTTATCAGGCATGTAATTTGAGGGGGAAAACAGTTGTTAAAAAACCTTTTGAAGAAATTTCTAACCTAATTATCTGACCAGACATTAAAAATTTAGCTCATTTTTAAATAAATTTTGATGTATTCTGAAGTTTTTAACCCAATGTACAAAACCTTGTTTTCCTTCTAAAGTTAACTTTTTTTTTAACCTTCCTCATTTGTACCACAGCCCAGTAAATAAAAGCTAATTTAACTAGAAAAATTGTAATTAAGGTACAGTCATTTTTGATATGAGGAGAATAATCCACTGGATAAAAGCATTATACAGATACTCACTTCACTAATAATATTTAGTAAATCAGTTAGATTGACACTTCTGCTTTTAATTTTAATCATATGAGGGGAAGAAAATCCCTTTATAATAGCAAAACTATTCAATTAAAAGGAAATTAAAAAAAAAAAAGATTTTCTCAACACAGCCTTCATTCAGATATATTCTAAATTAAAGATAATTTAACCAATTTAAAAAATGAAACAAATGCTACACTCTCAAATACTTTAAATCTGAAAGAAATCTGGCAAGTTAAATTTATATTCTACACAATACCAAATATAAGTAAGTTATTGTTAAGCAGTACTCAAGTTAGCATTAAAATAATAAATCCAGATATTTTACACAACTACTGTCAACAGAGATTATAGTTTTGTCTATCTAAAAGTTTACACAACATCAAATTTTCTCTTTGTATACAATAATCTTCTAAAAGTAATTTCAAGCTCAAACATTTTTCTATTGTAAAATAATAATTTTTTGTTTTAAAAATTCACTAAGAGCTATTATAACTGTACAGATATTTATGTACACTAATTGTATACCATTAGCTTGTGCTATTTTCTGGTATACTTATATGTATTTATATTTATGAATACAGATAGTGATTTATCATAAAGAATAGTTTACCTGCAGTTTTTTTCTGTAATAAGGCCTCTAGTTCAATTACTTTGCTTTTTAAAGATAAATTTTCAGATTCTACTTGTGATAGTTTCAAATTCTCAATAGATTGTTGATCGGTTTTTAATGTTTCAGCCTAAGGAGGAAAAAAAATATTAAGTTACTTTCTCATACATAATCCCTATTAAAAAATAAAAACAATATGTATGTGTCAAGATGATCTAGAAAAAGTTATAAATAAATAGTCCTTTAAAGAAAAGATTTATTTAATTATAAGAATGATTTTATTAAATATAACAAATTAAAAATTATTAAATATTTGATTAGAATATTGATTGAATTCACTGCAGATCCAATTAATTGCGACTAATAATCATAAATGCATTGCTAACAAAACCTAATAACATTTCAGGGTTTGATTATCAACAACTAAATACATTGATGTCTAAAATTATCTTCATGTGGACAAAAGCACTGGTTTCTCAAATACTGCTAAGTAACATAATGAATTTACTTGAAATGATACAGCATCAAAACACAGAAAAACAAAAAAAATCAAATATGAATGCATATAAACACAAAAATGTATCATGAATCCAACTGAAATAATATATAGGAACAAAATTCTAGGAAGAAACAAAAGTGAATATTTCAGAACAGATACTTCTGACATTAACAGAACATGTGATCACTAACTATTATCATAATAAAATTTAATAAATGTCTCATTATATAATAATACATACTTTCATACTCTTAATAAGAAGGTTAATTAGAATTTACGAGACTGAATTATACTTCTCCATCATTATATTCTTCAATACACTGTAATGTCTTCAGCTATTTTCTTAATGAGCACCCCCCAGTTCTTGTCAAAGTTATTTTTTAATTACCAGTTAGCAATTCTCAGAAAAGCTGAATGTGACCTTTAATCACATACTCTCAGGTCTGTTTTCTTTCATGGTGGTTGAAAGTAGAACATTGTTTTATTCCTGAGAAAAACAAATATTGGAATCCCTTGTATAAAACACCTATGCATCTGTTTAAAGGTGCATTATTATGCACTGACTGCTTGTCACTCACCACTCTGTAGATGTATAATTCCAGATCACATCCCAAGTTGAAGCCTGGGAATTCTCATGAAAAATTTCTCAGGCCTGTCAATATTATGCCTGCAAACAATCACAGTGCTTTCACTGATCAAGAGACACTCTGAAATTTAGGGAAAATAAGAATTCAGGAAGTCTTGTCGACACTGAATTTTGCCATTCAATAGTTCCCATAAAGGCAACAGGTAAGTAAGTTCTCTGCGAAGTTCAATCTACAAACCTTCCATCAAATACATCAGAGAAATATTCCAATGATTATTACTGCTCTCTATATTACAATGCCTACATGGAAGGAATACCATAATATTCCTTAATGTTAGTGAGAAAATTTCATATTTCTGGCTTTCTTTCCTGCACATGTATTTACAACCAGATGTTAATTTGAACACTGATTCATTACTGAAGAGAACAAGACCTACTGTTACAGATGCCAAGCTCTTATGTTCTATTGCTCAGTTCAGGTAAATTAATTCACTAATACACATTCAGGTGCCTATCTGTTGTGAAGCCAATGAAACACACACCACTGACTTTATTAAGATAAAGGAATTCATCCTTCTGTACATAGCCTGTCACAATACAAAGCAGTAGTATCTGCAATCTCTAAACTTAAGTGCTTAGCAATCAAGTTCCTACTGCAATGAGCAAAAATTAATCTCCAAGAAGCAGGTGGTTCCCTCCTACAACCTATTTCTAGTCTCCAAGTAATAGTTCAGATTTTAGTTGTTTTCACAGAGGAGAAACTTTTAATCTTGAAAGAGTAAACATCTTATACTTCTCTAACCATCTAGCATCTAAATTAAAGCGGGCATACTTCATATAAAATGTTGCAGTGCCTTTGCATACCTTCATAGTCATTATTTGCATTTCAGAAAATCAGACTGGATATAGACAATGATATTAAATTTGTCTTTTGTTTATTACATAAAAAATCTGACAGACTGATTACTCTATAAAATTCTATTATTTTCCTGTATATACCATAGAGCAGTAATATACTAGAGAGAGAAACGGCAACCCTGAAGGGGAACAGGAATAGGAACCACGTGACATATGGAACATTTCCCGAATCGTATTTCCCGCGAATCTTCCTTACCATTACAGCTCTATGGAGAATTTGTGAGAAGCAAGTACGGGCATTGTTTCGGACTTAAAAAATGGTACTTTCGTGCTCCGCATATAGATGTAATTCCAGATACGTGAAAGATGAAGGAGTAATATTTCACAGATGAGCTTTTTCTAAAGTTTTAAAACCTATTTTTTATAAAATATAGAGGTGTTTTAGCCACTCTACTTGCCGTTTTCTAATAAAAATAGATTTTCTAATTTTATATAATATATGCATACGTGAAATAACATTTAAATAAAAGTATCTTAATATATATGTATGTTTTTAATAACTGCGTTCTGAAAAAAATGTTAAAATTTTAGTTATATGATATAATTTTAATTAGTCTAGTATTCTGCTTTGGCGACATTTTTTGTACGCCAACAGACTTTGCTTCAAATGCGTTTAGTTATATATTCTTTGTATGCGTTTGCTTATGCGGACATGTACGAAGTAGTAATGTATGTATTTAATACTTGGTAATGTCGATACAATACACTGTGTAAGAACTGCATAAAATTATGATTTTTTTTGACATGAATGACCTTATTTTATCCCCTTTTCTTGCATCCAAATACTATAACAAATATGTTTACTTTCAATCACGTATTTTCTTTCTTATATCATGTTTCTGGCATTTATTTTAATATTAAGAATTTGTTAAGTATTAGGAAAATAGTCATTATATAGCAGTTAAATTTCAAAACTTTAATAATTTTAAGTTTCTTTTTAAAAATAATGAACATTATTTAAATTTTACCTTCAAAAATTATTTAAAATAGTGCGACTACATTGTGCAACGTGCATAATATATTTATTTTTGCTAGTAAAAGGAAGTCTTAATTTACCACATTTTTGTTTCATAATTTATGAATTTACCTCTCTCTCTTCCTTTTAACTTATATCGGCTATATTGACATTCATTTTTACTTCATTTAATTTAATATCTTTCTCACTTTGATTTGCCTACTATGTAGTTCTCTATAATACACCGTATTAACATTAAACTTCCTTTTCGTATTAACATTGAATTTCTTTTTTGTATTATTTTCTGTTTTCACTCATTTTACTTATGTTATCTATTTTTTATTTTTTATTCTGTCCTAAGCACTAAAAAAACCTTCTATTTTTTATTTTTTATATATTTATTTTTTTTTCCCCTGGCCAATTTTTAGGCTTATAATCTTCCCGTTTTATTTTAATCTCTTTTTCACTCAAAATAATTTCTAAAATTATCTTTGCTCCTTCTTTATGCATTATTATTGCATTATAATAAATATATATATATGAATTTTATTTATTTTTAAAATTTTTTTAATTATTTTATTTTCCATCTACTATTTTTAGTATGTATTATATACTTTGCCTAAATCACTTTTTATTTATTTATTTATTTGTTTATTTTTAAATGAAAAAAACTGTTTTTTATTTTTATTTTATTTATTCTATTACATTTTTCTGATATGTTGTATTTATTGTACACTGCTTCGTCTCATTCTGTTTTTGCCTTTTTTCTCTTTGTCTGCCTTTGTGCTGCTAATCCAGGTATGACTATTTGTCTGGCTGTCGGAGGTAGACTGCATTTTGCAAATTTAATTTGTGCAGTATAGAAACAGCCTTATAGTGATGCTACCCTCCTGATGAAATCATCACTATTTCCCCTTTTTTTTATTTAATTTTATTCACTTTTAACGGAAAAAAATCACCAGCCGTGGCGATAGTACGCCAAAGTCTAGGTTCAGTTTCATTTCATGCCCAAACTCCTGCAGCTCATTCCTGTGCCGCTTTTCGCCCGGTTTTGAATGGCGATGCTCTGTCTAGTATATAACAGGTCTATGGTATATACAGAATTTTAGACACCAGGGTACTTTTTAAATTGTTTGAATATTATTTTTATTTATTTAATTAAAAAATTACTTACTAAAGGAAAAAAGTACATACAGGTTAAATTAGCTTATAGATTACCAAACAAACAAATAAAAAATTAACATTTGCATGTAATGAATAAACAAGAAAATTAACATTTGCATGTAATGAATAAGCAAGTTATTTTCAAAAGTTAAACATCACATTACATTAAAGGCTTCTAGTGAAAATTAGGCACAATGTAAAGAGAATCACTTCGGTAATTTTTACTAAAAATAATTTCTGTGAATGTGAAACAGAAAACAGTACTAAAAAATTCAATCAACAATACAACATACACCAATCTAAAGGAAATTGAGGAGAAAGACGCAGTTAAAAAACTATAAGATAGCATATAAACAGTATATAAGCTTACATAAATATTTCAAACCGATTTCGTCCCAGCCTGAAAACAATGCAAAATTTCTGTATGTATATTAGATCAAAATTTAAATAAAAATTATACCATAAAATCGTCTTACCTTATATGCTTCACATTCCTTTTCTTTCTGATGAAGTAAATCCTGATTTGCAGTAAGAACATGTTTCAGTTCTAGATTTTTGCTTTCAATATCAGTAATTCTAAAAAATATAAATTAAATTTCTGCTCATAATCTTATTATCTAACATAAAGATCCTATTAGAAAGAAAGGCTTGAAAATTTAAGAGAACAAAATTATTATACAGATGTAGTTTTTATTTTTGCTTTCCCTCATCCAAATGAGTTTGAAAAATTTAATTAATTAATAAGTTGTTTCATATTAATTCTTTTATGTATTTAATAAACTTTTGCATGAATGCACATAAGTTGCAAATACAATATTTTGAAAGTGTGATCTCACCAAATTAACTGTTTATCTAGCAAATCAACAACCTACAGGCATGCTTCACAAGCTGTTTTTAGATTCAGCACTGTTGAGTGATAGATTTACTAGTTCATAGGTTGGTGTTAGGCACATATGAATTATAGTGGAGCTAACATTTAGTAGGGATTAATATGACTACATTCTTTTAACTAAATACTTTACAATAATTTGAAACCTACAAATAGCAGTAGACAGTTTTTGTTCTGAATTTCAGTTGTGGTCTACATCTATTAGCAAATAATACTTAGTCGAGTTTTATCTTTATATATTATTGAAACTTAGTTACAATTCATTTAAATATGCAAAACATGCGACAGCTATCTGCCTAAGGGAAGGGATGCTTTCGTGGAGGACTTCATATATATGTTACACATGGGCAAAAAAAAATGAAAATGCCCATGCAGCCAGCGCACTTGTCTGGAATTGAATCCAAGACAGAGAAACTCAGTTACGTTTTTTAGTTAATGACAGTGGTATTTCATTTGAGGAAGGTGAGGTTAGAAAAGTACCAACAGCTGCTTAGTCACATCTTATAAATAAATAGGAAGGAATTTTTAAATTGTGAAAGTTCTACAGCTTTCCTCATTCCAATGCAATCAAGAAAAATCATTATGAAGTCACCTGTAAAAAGTAGCCCTTCCAATACAGAAACACCACATCTGTCATACTAATTAAATCATACACTATTAAGAAAATTTAAAGGATGCTTATAGAGTTATCAGCAACAGCTCATATTTTCTATTATTCGACATTATACGATTAAGCCATGCTAATTTGTCAGCTGGTAAGTTATTGATTAAACTGAGTGATATTGATCAAACATTTCTAATATCTAATTGTTGTTATTAATTATATCATGTAGTAACAGTGTACATACATAACATATATATTTTACTAGCAATTGTTTTTTAAATGTTTGCTATGAAATATATTATGCAAATGTGTAATATATAATATGAAGGAGAAAAACAACCTACACACGCACGCACGCACGCACGCACACACACACACACACACACACACACAACACGAAACAATAACAAACACAATAATATAAAATTAAAATAAAACAAGGATGGATTTTTTTCCACAATATTTGCCTAATAACTCAAATTTCAGTTACTTCAAATATTTTTTCTGGTACCATGCACTTAAAAGACTTTATCAAAATGATAAGATTAATGCTTACATTTTTGTCTTTTCTTCAATAATCTTTTTTAATTCTTTCTTCTTATTTTGCAGCTGAAATGTAAAGAATAAAGTAATGAGAAAAAACATTTCAAAATACATAATAGAAAAACCAGCATAACGCAGCATTTCATAAGATGTAATTATTAAAATAAAAACATGACATGAGAAATCCTGACTTTTAAAAATCCATTACTGAGATGATATGGCCTAATTAAGTGGTAAACCATATGATTCTTAGCAACCAAAAGAAAAGAATTCGGATATTTTAATTTACTTAAAAAAATTTGTGGGAGAAATGTTTTTCTGCTAAAATTTATAACTTTACAAACATTTATATTTTTAGCATTAACCCCTTCCGGTATCATGACGAGTCTAGCTCGTCATCGGTGTTTCATGCCATACGCACAATGACGAGCTACACTCGTCATGCGACTAAAGTTACTGTTGAATGTGATAATTAATTTAGTTTAAAATTTCTAGTGTACTGAATTTAGCAACACTTTTGTTACTTGTGGAAATATCACATATTGTTTACCGTTAGAATTTCTTGGTACAAGACGCGGCGAAATTGTTGTTAGTCTGTAAGATTTCATTCTTGTAAACAGTTGGTGTGAACATCGGTCGATATATATTTTTGCTAAAAGAAAAAACGTGTTGTATAATAAATACCATCATGGATAAGAGTAGTACAGAGTACGAAGGTCAAGGTCAAGGTCATTGGAGCGATTATGAAGAATCAGAAGAAATAAGTGTACATTTACCTGATACTGATAATGAAAGTAATGATAGTGAAATATTACCAAGGAAGCGAAAACGTGCTAGGCGACTGATAAGTGATGATAGGGAACCTTCTGGAATCACACAATGACGAGTGTAGCTCGTCATTGTGCGTATGGTATGAAACACCGATGACGAGCTAGACTCGTCATAATACCGGAAGGGGTTAACAATGTGTAAAAATGGATATTAATTAAGATATGTAAGAATTATAAAATGAAACAAGTTTTTTTAATAAAAATTAAATGGTTATTTCATGCACAGTTTTTCATTATTAAATCGTACCAGAAGGGGTTAATCAATGAAAAACACATTTGATGTTATAATATACTTCAGCCACTGTCAAGCTTCATTTTCAGCACTCAAGCATATACTTCAACTGTTAGACGGGGGAAAAGGAGAAGTAAATAGGACTACAATACGAGTGGTTGTTTACTGTTATACATGTTTCCCTCTATATCATTTATTTTCCATGCCACTTGATGTCACTGTTTTGCCTTAGGTCTTTCAGTGTTGATTACATTTCAGGTTTTCTGAAAATTCTACTACTCAAGGACATAAATTATGTAAACTGCAGAGTAACATGCAAGTCACTATACTTAGTCTTTTCACTTTACAAATCTTATTATAAAAATTTAATTACTGGGAAGCATTTTATAATGCAAGAACATATTATTGATATTTATTTAGCTTAAATACCCACAAAGCAGTAAGGACTTATTCTAGCCGAAGTGATAAAGAAAAAAATTCTCAAGTATTTCTAGCAAACTTAAACATTTAAAAACAATGTATAATTAACTTTAAAATCTAAATACTGTTCACAACAAATTAGACAATTAAAATACCACATATACTCCCCCTTTTAAAGGGTGATCAGAGATTAGGGGATCCAATTATCAGATCATGGTGGTAAAGAATCATCATCCAATGCCTTTTTTCTGGCTGCCACTGTAGAGTCATTAGGTTATTTTGGAGCAGAAGTACATGAAAAATGAGCAATGCTCTCACCAGAACTCGAACCTAGACCTCTCGAATATGTGTTGGAGTGTGCTACATTATACCTCAAAGGCATGTAAAAAGGAGGGAGAAAATACCTTATAATTTAAAAAAATTCATAAAATCACTAAAGACAGAATACCAACATAAGTAATATAAAAAGCACCCAAAATTGAAAACCATGAATAGAAACAAACAAATAGATAAAGGTGGGGGGAACTGAGTCCCCCAATTATGTATATTGTGCATGCACACATACACATACATAAGTTAGCAGGCATTCAGTCCTTGCCTCCCTATGATGGTAATGTCATCATCTAAATTAGGATTTGGTTTCTTTCCTTTAATTTTTAAGCAAAGGTATTTAAAGAATATAAAAACTACAATGTTGATATGTATAAATAAGCATGAAAGCAATACATAACAGACATTTTTGTTATGCTGCCAAAATGGTAGCTATTTAATAAACATCATGTTATCATTTTGAAGTACCGTAATATGCTAAGAATCTCACTGGCATTGCTGCAGTGCTAAATTTCTGAATACAAAAATACTCTGTAATTTTCTGCTGGCATCATACAGATTACAAGAAAAGTTGATCTATATTTTTTGTCCCCAAATTGAAAAGATTCAGTGACTCTCATTTCTACAATTAGTGTGAATAAAAATTTATTAATGACATGCATTGCAACTTTGGAAGTTCTCTTTCCATGTGTTGCATTTCCTCAATATTTTCACTGGCATTAGAAGAAGAATCTTTGACATCAGCATTTCTCATTATAGTTTCTATCACAACATCTTCTTCACTTGGATCTTCAATCATAACATCACCAGCACAACATGTTTGACAAAAATTTTATATCACATTCTGAAAATACTGAAATGCCATTTTTTTCTAGCCACTCAGCAACATGCAAATCCTCATTTTTGACCTCCTTTAATATACTACATATCCTTTAATAGACCAGCATACTGAAAACAAAATTGGAAGGTTGTTTCAGTAACAAGTCATAAAATCTTTTCCAGTGGTTTTCCAGAACCATTCCATCAAGAAGGAAACCTTACAATCCATATGATTAGTATACTTCTTCAAAATGCTTTAAAGAGCTGCTTACCATAATGCATTTCAGGTTCATGAAAATGCATTGTCCTTGCAGGAGTAAAGTAGCATTCAGGGAGGAAAAAAAAATCTTAACCCATTCTAAGTTTGACAAGTATCTGTGCAGTACACTTGTCAATCAAAAATAGAATATTTTGCCTTTTTGGCAGAAAGTTCTTCATCCCACTTGCTTAATTCTTTTTTAAACAAAAAAAAAAATTTTTTTTTAAAAAAAAAAAAAAAAAAAAACATTTAAACAGTTTTCATGCACGAAAAGCCTATAAAGCTCAGTGCTATTCATACTGGCATAACCAAGATTTGTAATTCACAATTTTAACAATTTTCTGTTACTGCATCTTTGGTTTTTAATGCTTGATTTGGCATTATCTCGTAGAACAGATTAGTTTCATTGATGTGGAAAATGTTTTTTTCTTGGTAATGGCAAAAGATAATATTCCATAAAACTGTTTCCTATTTCCCAACATCTACTTTTTAATGCTGCCTAATTCTCTCGAAGAAATACTGTTCTGGTTCTTAAACTTATCCAATGAATTTAACACAAAAAGGCAGTCTTTCAAAAGCATCTAGCAAATTCACTTTCCTTTGTCAAAAATATTTGTCCAGAGAGTGGCAGAATTCAGTTTCTTTGAATGGTTTCTACAAATGTGTCTTCAACATCCTTTGTAGAAACTAAAATTACAGTCACCAGACAGCGCTGCACCTCCAAGTTCCTTCTGAGGAGATTCAATGCTTCTGAGACTGCAAACAAAGTTTAATGATAAATTTTTGTAAGTGTGAACCATAAAGTTTTCTTCATTGTCATGCATTATATGTGTCGTCAATAAAACTGGATTAATGACATTGACTGAATCGATTTTATTTGACAGTTAACATATTTTAAATATTTTATTTTCATGAATACTGAACTGAATTCAAATTGAAACTACATTAGATGTACTTTAGTTACATCGTTTTTGGTGAAACTTGTGACAGGCCTTTAGATAAATAACTAACAAACTTAAATGAATAAATTTACTTTGCAAACTGGATAATTGTTGAAATGAAATGTTATAATGAATATTAAAACACTGAAAAAGTTTAGACATTCCATCAAATGCATGTCAACTGACATTATGAAATTGTTAGAAAGCAAAATAAACAAAGAGGAAAGGTCAGATAATTTAATAGATAAGAATACGGAAACAGATAAACTTTCAGATAAGGAAACGAATTTGACTAATCCTGACGACGAAATTCTAAAATTGTGCAAAGTCGAGGAAATAGAAAAAGACATTGAGAAACAGCAAGAGTACAAGGATAAAATTGCTACGTGGAAAATCAATGCGCATAGAACCCTGAAAATGAGAAAAAGCGAAATTAAAAAATTTGAAAGAGCAAATGTTGTATAAATCAGAAGTGAAAATCAGCTTCCTTACCTGCAGATACCTCAATACGATAGCAACTTAATTTTTAATGAGTTTTTATTCTCAGTTTGATATAGCTATACACAAAAACGCGAGTGTCAATAATATAAAGAAATTTAGTTATTTAAAATCATACCTAACAGATGAAGCTGATTGACATGGGTTAGCTAAGAGCTCTGAAAAGTATGAAATTGCCTTGCACATACTAAAAGAAAGATTTGGGTGAAAAGATATTATTATAGACATGCATATGTCAAATCTTTTAAATGTTAAATCCAGTATGAAAATCATAAAACATTATATCAATGCACAGACTTTATTCAGAATGCATATTGGAGGCTTAGAAAATAATGGAATAAATTCTAACAGTTACAACTGTCTACTGTATCAAATGATGTTAAAATCAAAACCCAAAGATTTGTCATTAGAAAAATCAGAATTTTTTCGAGGAACAAAGTTGAAAAATGAAAATGAAATATCTGAGTTATAGGAGTTTTTAAAGACAGAAATTCAATGTTGTGAACAAAACAAGCACTGAAGTAGAGAATTTAATTCAATTACTTCAGGTGCATGACTGGAAACAAAATTTTAATTCTTTACAACAGTCTATTCAAAGATAAAAACTGATTATAATGGGAAAAATGAATTAAATTTGAGCATTCATATTACTTTCGTATTTGTTGCTGATGTGAAAAAAATGTATATTAAACCTGGTCAGCAGTTTTAATGGACAGTTCTCAAAATAAAGACATTAATATTTTGTTAGACAATGAATCACAGAGATGCTTTTGGAAGCAAATTCACTGTCATTATGGAAATGCTTTTGGAAGATTGAGAAAATGCTTTTGGAAGAAACTAAGAAAATGCTTTTGAAAGACTAAGATGCTTCTGGAAGTAAATTCACTGTCATTATGGTCTTCATTATGGAAAGAATAATTAACTAAAAAACGAAATTACACATAATTAGGACAAAAATCTAACCATTTATACTTTAAGTTCTAGAGTGCTAATATAGGAAATGCATGAAGCAGTACAGTTTACTCTTTGCAAGTAAACTGATCCGGAAAAGACAATTAGAATTTAAGCGCTTTTCACTGACTGCATTTCTGGATTACAGTTTTGAAGTATTGTAAAAGAAACTAATGCAGGTGTTTAGCAGAATGTTTCTATTATGAAAATGAAATGAA
Organism: Stegodyphus mimosarum; assembly: GCA_000611955.2. NCBI lineage: Eukaryota > Metazoa > Arthropoda > Arachnida > Araneae > Eresidae > Stegodyphus > Stegodyphus mimosarum. The sequence goes on along the minus strand of KK116641.1, from coordinate 15,259 downwards.
AAAATAACACAATGTTGGCAATTCAATGGGGATAAATGATACATACAGAAGCAGCTCCAAATTTAATGAATAATTTATTTCTCAATTTGACAGTAATTTAAAATTTGGAAATGGAATGTATACAATTACACAATTCTGGGAAGAAAAACAAGAAAATCTGCTAGATTACTTTATGGTAGCAATATGAAGATTTCATAACTTGAGTGTAAAAATGAAAGAAAATGATTGGGTGTAATGAATATAAGAACATTCTTGAGGAGCAATTAAAAATGAATATCGTTGAGGAGTGTTCCTCCAGAATCAGAAAGAAATTCTTATAACAGGCCTCATTCAGCTGCTGTAAGATTGGATAGCAACACTACAAAAGTTAGATTAATATTTGATGTATCAAAAGGTTATGGGTGCAAATCTCTGTTTGAATCCTGGGCCACTGTTGAATCATAGAATTTTAAATGTGATCTTACAGTTCTGAGAAGAGCATTTGTAACAATAGGAATAGCTGAAGAGGATAGATTATTTACAATGTTTCTGGTTTCCAGATGAAAATTATTTGAAAGCTTATTAAAAAATATAAACATGAACAACGAGAAAATCCTTTTTGAAATGCCTAACTCAGCCCTTTATGCGGATGATCGTTTTTACAGCACAAATACGATACACATAGCATCAGAAGTTTAAAATGAATTCAAATGAGCTGAGAAATTTACCACACAAATGAAGTAGCTCTGTTGTCAGGGAAGCTAATGGATGTCATTTGAAGATGTTACGCGTAATAAGAAACCCGGAAGAAGATAACATTTAAATTAGATATGAAACCCCTTCTTGACATGATTGATGATTTCAAGAAATCAAAATGTAGCATCCTTCAAATGGCATCGAAACTACTTGATCCTGTGGGAATTGCTTCACCTTTTTACTGTCATAATAGATTTTTAACACAAGAAATATGAAAAAATGGATTAGGATGGGGCTATGAACTATCAACTGGATTGGTGCTTCCAGATTCCTCTTTTGAAGAATTTGACAACTAGAAGAAAATTTTTCCTTTTTGTTGAAGTTAGTGAAAAAATCAGAACCATTCAATTTTCAGTTTTTAACATATATTTGTGGAGTGATTCCTTAATCACTCTTCACTAGATCAAAGGGGATGCTTTAAAATGGAAAACTTTTGTTTCAAACCAAGTATCTAAAATCTAGTCCAGAACTGATCTTGCTAATTGGTATTACCGTAAAGGGAAAGCTAATCCCGCAGATTTGATACCTCAAGGAGTGATTGTTGAAAAGTTTATGTTCAGTCCCATTTAACTGCAAGGTCCGAAATGACTGGTCAGATGAAGAAAGAATGGCCAAAAGGCTTTAAGTACAAAATTTCTTCAAGATATTTCCAAAAATGTCTTGTGAAAAATTAATAAAATTGGATTAAATATCATCTTTTGTATACAAAGTTAAATCGAATGTGACATCTTTACTGGATTTGAATTAGTAAGAAAGTTGTTACTAGTTGTGTACTAGTTGTGTTACTGTGTTACTAGTTGGGTACTCTGATTCGCATACAACATTAAAAATAAAACTAAATGATGCCAAGAATTAAGTGCTGAAGAACATGATGGTGCTGAAACGATTTCCATAAAAACTGTCCAGAGTGAAGTTTCTGTTCAAGAGCTGTCCTGTTTAAGACAAGGAAAAACAATTTTAAAAACTCCATCAATTTTAGAATTGAAATCTTTTCTTGATGAGGATGGGATTACGCATGCTGGTGGAAAATTCCAGAATTCAAAATTTACCTCCTAAAATACCTGATTATTTTTGACAGCAAAAAAACCTTTCTTGTTAGTGTGGAATACACACAGCAAAGTATTTCATGATGGAATTTGTGAAACTTTGATAGAAATATGTGAAAAATACTGGATAATGAAAAGAAGACAATCTGTTAAGAATATCCTAACAAAACATATTCTATGTAAGCGATTCATTTCTTCTCCTACTATGCAAGTTGCTTCTCCTTTACCAGAAACACAACATTAAGTACAGAGTACTCCTAAAGTAAGTATAGATTTTACTGGACCAATGTATACCAAAGACAGTGAAGAGAAAAACTAAATCATGTTATTTACTTGTAGAGTAACACAAGCTCTTCATTTAGAATTTGTTGACAGCATGACCGCAGAAACATTTCTTCTTGCGTTTTGATGAGTTATTGCTTATCAACATCCATGTTCTAATGTTTTGATGGACAATGTTTAAAACTTCCCAGCAATCAGAGCTTGAATTTAAAAACTTGTGACCTGTTATCCAACTGTCACAAAATCCAGTGGTCCTACATAGCTGAAAAAACTGCTTGGTGAGACAACTTTTATGAAAGACTAGTCAGATTTGTAAAACTACTTTGTCACAAGCTGAGTTAGAAATTCCAATTATTGAATTTGAGGGTGTACTAACTCAATGTCCTTATATTTATTCTGAATTACAGGAACCTACACCTCTAACTCTAACTCATATGCTACTGGGGCACACAGTGAATAATATTCAGCTAATTGCTAAGTATGTTTGGTAATAAATGGAAAAAGGAACATCTTTTGATGCTTCATCATGATGTCATGCATGCAGGTCAAATTGTTGAACTTAAAGTTAATGATATTATATTAATTAATGAGGATAAGACATTTTTGGAAATTTGGGAGAGTTCTAGCAATATTTCCCGGCAGAGATGGAAAAGTAAGGTCTTATGAAAATAAACAGGTACATCTGTTCATTAAAATACCTGTACAACTTTTATACGATCTCAAAATCGATGAATAAATTTACATGTTTATTATATGTATATTAACCTGAACTACTGTTACAGAATTACAGATCTGTGATGAAAGTACTAATGAAAATTGTAAATTCTTGATTTGCTATCCATGTTATTTCTCATTGCAGGAAACGTTGCAATTTTTTTAAAGGTGAATGACTCCATTTATATTGTTGATAAGTGTAGTTTCTTTTATATGTTTTTAATGGCTTGGAACTGAAAATTGCAAAAGTTTCTTTTTGTTTAATATTGTATCAGTGTAGATTTATGAATGAACCCCTTTTGCCATTCCGGATTGGATTAATGTCATAAACTGAGTTGACCTCGTCTGAAAGGTAAATGAGTTAAATTATTTTATTGTTTAAAAATTGAACTGAATCTCAAGTGATACTGAATTAGATGTAGAAAGGCCATGTAATCAGGAAGTTACATCATCCTTAATGCTTGACATTTCTCAACGTTTTTTTCATATTCAAATATTTTCATGATCAGAATTAAATCTCAGATGTTATATACTTTAATAATAAAGCATACAAAATTAGTCTCTGGCTGCTTCCATTTAATATTTTTTGAATAATTTTTACATTACCTTCAGTACAAATGCTCATACCATGTTGATGCATTTTTAACAACAGAGAACACAGAATTTGTTCAAAGAATATAAGAGAGTTTTACTCTCTGGAAAAGATGAAAAAGGAAGGTAAATTATCAATGTGTCTTAACTGATGTTCAATGAGAATGCAGCCATTTCCGCCATACTATGCATAGTCACAAAGCAATAACCTTTCGAAAGAATATCATATATATTACACAAAAGATCTAACAAAGACAAATGATCCATTCAGAGAGCAGAACTTGGAGAGCATTTTTATTCAAACTAAACAAAAATATAAAGATCACAATTTCATTCCCTAAATGATGAATTAACTGTCAATCAATCACCTCCATATGATCCAAGCTCATATGATTTACAATTTCTTCCTTCCCTGAAGAGCAAAAATTTCCATCATAGCATCAGTTTCAAACAGAACTCTGCTTGACGGCTTAATCAAAGAATCTGAATGAAATCGGAGAGCCAATTCATGTTCTTCAGTTCAACGTTTGAACTGAACGTTAATTGGTATACCATATGGCATCCTAACATATGCTTATCATGCCCCTGTTCTCTCAGAATTTGGTTCAAACCTCTCTCGGCAAATAAGGACACACTGGTGGCAGAACCTTTGCTTAGAGCACAGAGAAAACTGGGGGTGAAGATAAAAGTAATGTAAAGATGTTTTCCTTTATGGATAAAATGCAGATCATAAACATGAATAGTTTTAAGGGTTGGTAATTTTTTTCTTTAAAATTGCAGAAATTCTGGAAAAAATATGAAAAATACAGACAATTCAATTAAAGATATCCATACAGTTTGCTACATCCGACTGTCATACCTATGGATGTTTGCAACAGTGTTATAAAGTAACATTAAGTGTACAGGATATAGAATGGGACCAAAAGGTTCATTTGTCATATCCAGAAACTGGATTGCAATACAATGCATATGGTAAGTAGCTCATTTTCCATTTATAGTAGAATGTTAACACTTTTTTTAAAAATTAACCTGTATTTGAACCACAAAATATAATTTTAATTATATTTTTTTGGTTCAATTAAATGAAACTGAAAACTAAAACATTTTAAAAATTACATTATACATCACATCACTACTTTTTTAAAATCTCTAGCATTCCTACTAGAAATCTTAGATAACTAAACAGATATCATTTTCCTTTTACAAAAAATGTATTTAAAGAGCATTGTAACAAAAGTTTTGTTAATTTAAGGAAACGAAATCTATTCTTTAATTTCTACATATAGCTTTTTATACAGAATATAACTTTTGTGGCATCAGTTAGCCATGGAAGGACAGCCATTAATTTATAACTAATTAAACTGATAAGCAACCTTTATTTTTCAGTAAAAAGACTACTGGATATTGCTTGCACTCCAGAAATACATTTCCCAGAAATATTTTATTTGTTTCTATTCACTTTGCTGTTCTGCACTGATGTTATTTCATCACTTATTTAGAAATATGCATTTAAGCATAAATGCTGATTTGATCAAAATTTGGAGAAATTTACATGTACCCAAGTGATGGAAATAAGATTTAATTTTTCTACCCGCCCAATATATCTGAATTTGATTTCTCTCTCACCCCCCCCACAAAAGGTATTTTAACATTTAGCATAAAACAATTTGAATACCAAACATATGTTATTAAAATGGAAGTAACCTCTGTTTTTTCAGACATTATGGCTGGTATATCTTGTATTTGCTTTTCCAGTAGCTTGCGTTTATCTTCAGATTCTTGTAGATTTTGCTGTAACTCCTCTAAGACACTATGTTGTACATCTCTACAACGAAAAATTAAAATTTATTATTTGGATTACAATTTGATGAAAACAATAAAAGGAAGTGCTATTTATAGAAAAGAAAAATTTTTACTGTTACTTTTTGTAACACAAGCATATAACAAGAAACAAACTTTCCTGAAACTATCTCAAATACTCATTTTATTTTAAATTTTAGCATGTGGTTTCAATTGTGACAACTATGATATGAAAAACTTTTTCTTACACATTGTTAATGAACAATGTTTAATGGTATTAAGTACTTTGCATGATTTTTTTTCTGTTTGATAATAGCATCTTCAAATGTCTTGTAGTGGTCTAAAACTATACCATAACTCAAGTGAAAATCCAACTAACAAACTTAATATTTACTAAACGTAACTTAAGATTTGGAGTTACAACACATAAAACTTATTGGGGGAGGGGGAATTAGGAAATAAAGTTGCACACTTTATTTTATTTACTTACTTATCTTAAAAAAAATAATAATAATACAGAGTTAAATTCTACTAAGTTCATTCTTGTAACGAATATTTATCTCACTAATTTGACACTAAAAAAAAAAAAAATTGTTATTTGCTCAATTATTCTCATATTCAGAAATTTATTTACATAGCCAATAAACAAATATCATATTTAGAAGCATCTTCAATTCTTCTAGAGCACTTTAATAATGAAAATATTTTCTTGAAAAACATCTTTAGTTAAAATGCTTGATAAGTAGTAGTGAAAACTTAAAAACTACAGTTATTTTCTTCTCTCTCAAATTTTCAACTTGGGAATTAGTAAGCACATACATACATTTATATATAAGTTTAAAACTTATGAATGTAAAAATATGCAACAAATAAAGTATTTTTCTTACTATTAACATATATGATATATTTAAATATTTGTAAACTTACAATTCATTTTTTAATTCACGGGCTGCTTGCAACTCAGCTTCTGAAACATCTAATTTTTGCTGGAGTTCTTGTTTATGCTGTGCAAACTGTGTTTGCATTCTATTAACTTCTGCTTGCAAAGTTTCTAATTTTGTTTCTCGGTCCTTAACAATTGCCTCCTGTTGAACTTTTTCTTCAAGGAGATTATCTCTAACTTGTTCTAGATTTTTTTTTGCATCTCTAGCTTGAAGTTCTTGTTTGGCAATCTAAAATATTTCATGCAATCAATTATATCTTTAAATAAGATAAAATAACAGTGCAGTAGCTGCTGCTGTCTTGGATGATATCATATATCTCAGTGTAAATGTACAAACAAACAAACAAACAAGTAATATGTTGATAAAATCATACTTGGAAGAGATGACACTATCCCATATTGAGCTAATATAAAACAGTTTCATACAAAATGACTATAATTTTGTAAGGTAGTTTACAAGAAAGAAGAAAAAGGCTTGCATTGAAAACAGCCTCACCAGCTTGTCATACTGATGGCTCCGAACAAGAAAGATAATTAAATTGCGTAATATTTTACCTTAAAAAATTACATAAACATTTTATTAAAAAAATTAAAGGATAGGTGAAAAATTACCTTAAAATTTACCTACCAAGTTTAATAATTTATGAAACTACAATGAGAAGACATAAAAATGCCAATCAAATATAATACAAACCTACTTCACAAACCATTTATATGCTACTATGTTCAGTATGATTTCCTGAACAAGAAGGATCTTTTGTAACACCACATTCTGAGGGTGTCTGTTAGAATAAGAAAGGTTTGATGTTTAACTGAAGATTTCAACTTTTCCAAAACCCACAGGTTGCTCTGATACGCCTTGGTTTTCAGATATTTTCATAAAAAAAAAAAAAAATTACCCAAATTGAGATCCAGTAAACATGTAGGTCAATCCATTCTGTTTGTCATAGGGCTTTGGATAATTCAAACTACAGAAATGGGATGAATTGGATGCATTCCACAGCAACAATAATATTAAAAAAATCAAAACACTAAATATGGTGTTTCTGCAAACACAAACAATCACATCTTGTATGTGAAAATTTTCATTTTGTACTCATTAGATAGAAAACAAATCAGACCTTAGGTAGGTATTTTTGGGGCCATTCCATATAAATATTTCTTGTATTTTTAATATTTAGTAACCTATTCATAATTACCTAATTTGTTGAAAAAAATGATACATTTTTATAGTTAGAAACAGGAAAACTTAAATGGATTTACTTTTAATGCTTTAAATCCGTGATGGCCAGTTGGCCCGCATGAAATCAGTTAGGCCCTATTCTGCAATCCATGACTAGATCAACAAAATTTATTATTATTACTAGCCGCTGCGCGGCCAGCCTTCGTCTGGCTTTTAAGTGTACCTGAAAAATGCCTAAAAGGAACACCAAACATTAAATTTGAAAACTGCACAGAATTTTACTCTGCAGAACAATTTTATCGAAAAAGAAACAAACAACAACGGAAAAAAAAAATTCAGTTAAAAATGCATTACATATAAAAAGCATACAATGGAATAAGCAATATCCCTTAATACAAGTATTAATTATCCTAATAAATAAGGGCCCACCAGCGGCCGAGCGGTAAAGACGCTGAACACTGGTAGTTCGGTCCGAGGTTCGAATCCCGCGAACGGGCTGGCTGCATGGGCGTTTTTGTGGTTTTCCCCATGTGTAACGTGTATACGAGCCAGTTTCCCTTAGAAAGTCCTCCACGAAGGCATCCCTCCCCTTAGGCAGATAGCCCTCATGTGCTTTGCCATAATTAAATAACCTAACCTAACCTAACCTAATTCTGCATGTTCCTATTTTAGAATACAGTTCATGTGGTCCACATCGGCAGACTTTCAGGATTACTTCTTGTGTATTTAACGTCAGTCCATCACAAGCGAACAGTAAGTTGCAATTTTTTCCCAGTTTTGGTGTATAGTTATATAATCAAAATTATGAACAATGTTTTTAGTCCAAAGGGGCTTTGTCCTTAAAGGACTATTGTTTTCGTTTTGGCATTTTGCGTTGATTCACTGTAAATGTCTAATTCACTTTTCAAATTGTTGCCACCAAACATTATCGCCCTGTATTTTATTTAAAGAAATTAAATAATGAAGAATCTGCATAAATGTATGCATGTTCCTCGCATTGTGATAAAACAACGGTACCTAGAGCCATCCAATTTTGAATAACGTACGTTTCCACCTGAATATGGGCATTTGGAAGCCCAAATTTGGAATTTGTTTTATTATCTATTTCATATTTTGTAAAACTTTAACGAATTTTTGATTAACAAACTCAATGATTTAAAAGCGAGCAATGGCAACACTCTACGGGGGGGGGGGCGCGGAACTGTGTATCGGAAATAGTGAAGATATGCTCATTTAAAAATTATTTTGCGATATTGCTGTTGAACTGAATTTTATGGTTTAACTGCGAAGAACATGATATTTAATAAATAAAGGTAGCACACAAAACAATAAAAAAGGCCCTTTGGACGTAATTTAAAATCTTAAAACTTTTTTCCCCCCTTATAAGATGTTTTCCTCCCTTCCATTCTTAAGTAAACTGCATAGGGATCACAATGCTGAACAATTGGAGAAACCATGCCGTGTTTATTATATTAATGTATTTAATGCACTTCTGCTATGTTATATACATTTATTAAAAATTGTGTTTAAATTATATATTATTTATTTATTTAAAATAATCTAGAATTCCAAAAGTTTTGCTTCTGCATAAACATTTCAGTTCTTCCATGTTAAATCCTCTGGCAGCATTTGAAATTTGGACATAATAAAATGGGACTAATTAGTACAAGAAATAAATGTGTACATTTTGAGCTAAAAATTTTCCCTTGATTATTAGAATATGCAGTTATGTAACATAAATTAAAAAAACATGAATTATAAAGTAATTTAATATTTTTGTTTTGATTTAGGAGGCAAAATGTATTGTTAAAAAATCTCATTCATCATTCTGCAAGGAATGAAATCTGAATTTAACAAATACAAAAACATTTTCTCATTCATATAAAGCTAATTTAAATTTTAAATTATTAAAATTCAATTGTAAACAAATAAAAGATTAATTTTTTGCTACGAACTAATTTCCAATATCATTCAAATTCAGAAATCATATGCAAATTAAATGCAAGCATCTAAATATTTAATAATCC
>KK116640.1:203755-214933 GCA_000611955.2 Stegodyphus mimosarum | reverse complement strand
AAATATTCCTGTAATCACTAATATAAATGAATAATATAATAAATAAATATAAATATATATATATAATAATTTAATGCATGTAATAAAATAATGTAATAATGTATATTATTGTACATAATAATTTAAGTAAATGTACCTAATATGTCTTATTTATTTTGCACTTTTAGTCTGAATATTACGATTCGGCTTTTCTGTCCTGAAATCCGCAAAATCCTAAAATCCACACAACTTCTGGTCCCAAGTATTGCAGATTTCTGGACTTCTACTGTACTACTCTTTACTCATTTGCATTAACTGCGTTTCTGAAATTACATTCTAGCTATTTTCTGAAATTACATTCTACATTTCTGGTAGAAAATTGTAAGCTGAAACTAGAAGGACAGGAAAGATGCATAAACTTCAAATAACTGTTAATAAAATTAAGATAAACCTTACGCCTTTCTAACCTTTTTTTAGGTCTATCCTCGTATTATTCAACAGCACAACTTTAATGAACAAAGAAGCTAAATCTTTATACATCTAGAAAACAGTTAACAGAGCGAGGCAGATAACTTACTGATGAATATCCCTAATATTAAGATATTCTAGGTATGTTTTTAAGGGACTTAAAGTTGGCTAGCATAGACTCGGACCGCGCCAAATTTTACTGATTTCTTACTGCAGTTAGGCGGAGAACATACACTTTGTTAGATTTAGCATAACAGAGGTGTGAAATTTACGTACTTTCGACATCAGTATTTAAAGTTTTATGACTATAATTTGGCTGTACGATATCCAGAAAGACTTCGAATTCATTATAAATATTGTTACGAATTTCACATTTATTTGGCTATTTATTTAGAATTGTAATTAGATTTGCTTCATGTTGCCTTAGCAACGCAGACGATTTTTGAAGAGAAAGCTACGCCGAAAAAAAAATAATAACAATAAAAGTAAAAGAGCGCGTGCATTTAATGCTTAATAAATAAATATCTCGTAATTACTGTTGCCATCCAGAAAAATCTAGAAAAATCGTGATTGTTCTACTGATAATTAAAAAAGCTTATAAAAGCTGAGGTGAAACACCTCATCTCAGTGAGTTGTTGTTGCTATTGTAGTTGTAGCTGTAAAAAGCGAACTGCTGTTTGTTTACTTAATGCTGTATTGATTGTAGCGATTTCGCTGTGACATAGAACTATTTTATCTGTTTTGAACTGAGTTTTTGCTAAACGTTTGAGATATTGTGATATTGTGCGAAGATCTGTGAAGAAATATTTCAGCATTTTAATTTATTTCTTGTGGAAAGAATAAATTTTTATTAACTTCTTAACGACTTGTGCGTTCAATATATAACAAACCCGTACGCACGAAACAATATATAAGTTAATATTCCTTTGTTTTTACAGTTTACAATACGCTGAATTCCTTTCACAAAATTAAATTCTGAAATAAAATTTATAAAACTGCCGCTGCAATTATTTACAAATGTTTATATTAGTACTGAAATATTTCAATGCAGGAGAAATGAAATCATGACTCAGAATTCTTTTTTTTTTAAACTACTTAGACGGTTTACCTAAAGTATTGAAAGGCAAAACACTCTAAGACATTGGATCTTAGATTGAAATCGAAAAGAAATTCAGGCAGAGAGTTCTAACAATCGATCCTAAATAGAAAATGCAATTTCGAATCAAGAAGCTAAAGATTTCCCATTTCCTTACAAAACGAAAATTCAAAAAATGACATTGAGATGGAGAGTGGAAAATATGCTTTTATTGGATGAAAATAGAAACGGAACAAAATCTAATTTAAGATATTTGTGAGAGATGCTTTTTCGTTTTCTAAGGTACGTTATCAGATAAATTCCTTTGATACTCTCTTTGGTTCAACGTGTATTGGAGTGTCTGAGTAACATCATTAATCCCAAAGAAAATTGACGAATACGTTATCTTTTCGGATAAATAAATTCACTCGAACAAATTTCAATGAATAAAATAAGCATCTTTTGAGACAGACTTGGATAAAATATCGCAAAATGCTATTTTGAAACTGATTGAGACATGGATGGGGGGATATACCCCCTTTTCTTATGTAGAAAGGACTTATGAATGTCACAAAATCTTATTTATTGTAACAAAGAATGAATAAATTACTTATTGTAACAAAGAAAAACAAAAGGAAAATTTTATTCTATCCATAAAAGGAAGTAGTCTGATAATAACGCTCTTCAGCTAAGTGGACATATGGAAGAACAGTATACGGTTAAAGTTGTAAGGTTTTAGTTTAAACTAACAAAGTTTTATTTTAATTTCTCTTTCCTATGAGATCTTATTTCAACTTCCCGTTAGAATGAGCACGCGTTTCAGCTTTATGCTAATTTGAAGTGGAGCCAAGCTTTGTATTTAAAAGGTTAGCGAGGAACTTCTCGGAGTGAGAGAGCTTTTAGTCTCAGACCACTGTTACTCTGTTCGACGTTCGCCTGACCAGCTAGTATTTAAATTCTAAGCCTTTGCGCTGTTACTCTAATACTTATTGATGTAATCTAAGTGCGTTAGTATTAGCCAAATCTTGCTATGCACCCTTGACAGTTTAGCATAGAGGCCAACCTCGCGTTTATAGCTCTGAGAGCAACGACTTCTTAATTTTCTACTCAACTTTATTTTAAATTATTCGATTGTTCAGTTTACACCCAAGTGCGGTCATTATTTTCTGTTATCCCTTCCGAGTTGGGAAGTGGCTGTAAATAGTAGTTTAATAAAAGGGAAATTTTAAACCCTCTTTACGTGCAGTTATTCTACCACTTAACTAAGTTATTCTACCACAGAACATAGCTGCATTCAGCTCCCTGTTCGAGATCAGGACTTTAACACTAGCACGACCATGTTCTCCAAAAGAATACACAGAACACTCAGTCCTGACAATGTCTGAAGAAACAGAATTAATAAACACTATGAAATGCAAGGAATAAATATCACCATGACAAGAAAATTGTTTTTTATAGACCAATATATGCTCTGTTATCTAAAACGTTACTATATTATCACGTGCTATTTCTATTTTAATTTGCATATGATGAACACGTTCAGCGAGTTATATGTATCTGTAAAATGTTTTAAAATTAGGTACCAACTTAAATTAACTTTCTTACCTTAAAAATAAGTTCCACTTTAGTAAACCTTTGCAAGTTCCATTTATCAGGCTTTACTAATAAATAATTATAATAATACTGTTGCGAAAAATTCGGCGGCTGCGCCTGTATGTAAGCTTTCCGGCATAGCACTAGGGTTGCCATAAAATAGTGTATGGTAGGGTTGCCAGATTGGCGACTTTATCGCCCATTTGGCGACCAAATCGGCGATACCCCATGGTCCAATCGGAAAGCTTATAGAATAACTTCCTGTCGAGATATTTCTCGAAACGTGTCGAACTTAAAGAAAAGCTGTATAAACCCTTGCGTTTCTGAGAGCAGTTAGTTGCGAGCATTGTGAAGTAGTGTGAGCGTTGTGATTATTGTGAGTGAGAGTTTTGGTGAACGGAAAGCGATCGAGATAGTGCTTTGCCGCGAAGCTACCTTTACAGTATAGCTTGACAGTGTATTGGTGATTGTTCCACGGTGTTTATTATAAGTTTATTGTTGCCGTGAAGCTACCTTTACAGTTACAGCCTGAAGCTGTGTTGCTGATTGTTTCAGCGTATTTATTGTAGATTTTCGACGCTTTTAAAGGTAATTTTGGAACTGTGCTGTAAATAGTGATTCCTGTAAATAAATTGTGCTTTTTATTGTTCTGCATCGTGTTTTCATCGGATATTCTCAAATCTACGAACCCGTATAAACGCAACAACTGGTGTCAGAAGTGGGATTTGAGAGTGAATGCCAGTCATCCGTCTACAGGAGAAAATGAAGGCGGAGGAAATGAGAGCTTTGATGGACATGTTAGCAGCTCTGATAGCCGGACAAGAAAAGATGAACGCCAGACAAGAAAAGATGAACGCCAGATATGAAGAGATGAAACAAGAGATAAAAGCTGGCTATGAAGAGATGATAGCCGAGATGAAGGCCGAGCGCGAAAAGAGGAAAGTCGGCCGAGAAAAGGTACGAGAGCAACTCCAACAGATGAAAGAGGAGCTTGCAGAAGAAACTGGAGCCATAAAAGAAGATGCGGAAATCAAAGTGGCATCTGAAGAGTCAGAGGATGAAGAAACGGAGGAAGTAGCTGGTGGAGTGTTTGAGAAAGATCCAGAAATCATGGATGAAACATCTGACGTGATTAAAGAAAGAGAACGAAAACATAAAGAAATAAAAGACGAGAACGAAGGTTTTGATTCTCACGTGCCTGAAGTAGAGACAGAAGAAAGTGAAAATGCGGCTGTCAAGATCATAGAAACTGATAATGAAGTTACGAAGTCGCAGTTAGCAAGCATTGAACGATCTGATGAGATGTGTTCACATGTTCACATCACATGTTCATGTGATGCTGAGATGGAAGAAGCTGATGTACAACTTACGCGGAGTGCTCCAGCATTGCAAGAAAGTTTACCCATTTCGCAATCCATGTGCGTGTCTTTTAGTGCAGATTGTGCAGACAAGGACTTGATTCTAAACCTGGATACTTCTGCTTGTAAAGGATCGGATTCTATTCATGGTCCTGGTGTAAACATCGGAACTCGCTTTCAGGAAATAGAGGTAAATAAGCATGTACCTGCTGCTGTGAGTATCGAGGTGAACTGTACACACGGTACGAATAAACTACAGAGTGGTGAACGAACTGTTTCAGATCTTCCTGTGCAAGAAAAGTCTGAAATGACTGAATCTTCAGACTGTGATATGAAAAACAGAAATATATCTGAGAACTGCCGTGGAAAAGTATTTGACCCGGGTATAACTTAGTGAAAAGCCTAAGACTAAAATCCATTCTGAACTTTAATAGTATAGTTTAAAATTGTTATGTGTTTAACTTATGTATATAATTTGTATATAATGTAAATATTTGTTTCTTTAGTTATGTTATTTGTTTGTTTTATTACCTTTTGTATGTATCGAATTATGCTTCTGATCAAGGATTGTACTGCCCGGGACGTGCAGTCCTTGGGAGGGGGCAGTGTTGCGAAAAATTTGGCGGTTGCGCCTGTATGTAAGCTTTCTGGCATAACACTAGGGTTGCCATAAAATAGTGTATGGTAGGGTTGCCAGATTTTAAATTACATCCAAAGGAGCGTTTTTTTAACGTTCTGTGTGTTACATTTGTTTATTAAATATATATTTTCTACGTATTCAAAGCATAAAATTCAGTTCAACAGCAATATTGCAAAATAATTTTAAAATGAGTATACTGTAACGTTTCCGAGCTTTTTGTCTCTTTAAATTTATTTAAAACTTAACAACAAATTCATTCGTGGTTAAATAATGGATGAATAGCGTAAATCGTTACATAGCTATATCTTACAAAAGGGGAAGAGCGAGCTTTTCGCCAGCCTTTTCTCTGACTACATATCCATTCAACTCCACTGCTTCGTCTCTTCTAACAAAAGACCAGACGAACACCCGTAAACAAGTCAGCATCATAAAAGCATTAGTGGATAGAGACCCATTAGCCTTCAGGACAATCTCATCGCCGATCGTTTCCACCTTGGCCCTAAAAATGAGTTTCTTTAAGTTAGTCCGAAAGAGGAAGTCTCTAATAATAACCAGCTGTTTGTTTTCCTAATGATCCATTTGCTGTTACAGTTTGTCACAATACCTTCAGAATTTCCGATGCAGAGTCTCGTACGCTGAAGATAAAAATGTCTTTTTTTTTCGCCTTTGCTCGCTTTGAGTTTATTAATCTAAATTTTTAAAATTTGTTAATCTAAACAAATTTGACTAATTGAGAACCCTCACGTAGGTGTTCCGTAATCGCTTTATTCTCAGTACTATGACTGTATGGGTAGCTGTTTCCAGATGATGTATAATTAGACCCTTTTTTTCTACGTGATACAATGGCTTCAGAATGATACGTTCAAATTTTGCGTGATTTTGCGACCACCGAAAATACTTTTTTCGAAATATCTTCGACATCCTGGTTCATGCAAGATGGTGTGAGGAGTCGCGCCGGACTGCTGCAGTTTTCAGTTTCTTAAAGGAATATTTTGATAACCGTGTAATTATTTTAACCCTTTTATATCGTCGTTCGGTGCACTTGCCAAAAATACCAACGACGATATATCGTTGCGCCTTTGTTGGGGCCTTATTGTACTCATCACAAGAGGTCTGTGTTTCAAAATAACTTTATGAAATGTTAAAATGGTTCATATTCGATGCAACACAAGTGAAAAAATGGTTGTTGGATTTAACTTTTTGTTATATTTTATGCTGATTAGTGCCGCGGGTCTGTATATGTTAGAGCGATAAGATAGAAACGGGACGCAGTCGATGCACGCATGCCACTTGAATACTCCGATAACTATCATAAACATCATAAAGATTGCGATTACGGTCCAGAGAAACTATCCCGGTACCCGTTTCTACCTTATCGCTCTAACATATACAGACCCCCGGCACTCATCAGCATAAAATATAACAAAACGTTAAATCTAATAACCATTTTTTCACTTGTGTTGCATCGAATATGAACCATTTTAACATTTTATAAAGTTATTTTGAAACACAGACCTCTTGTGATGAGTACGATAAAGCCCCAACAAAGGCGCAACGATATATCGTCGTTGGTATTTTTGGCAAGTGCACCGAAAGTCGATATATCGTCGTTCGGTACTAAAAGGGTTAAACTATCTATGCTTCAGACGAAAGATAATAAGTGGCCACCGACTTGAATCCGTATGATTCACTTGAAGCATGCGGTGTATCAGAAAAATGCCAGAACACTTGAGAAAACAACAAACGAGTGACGAATGTGCAGCCATTCCAGAAAATGTCTGGTCATTTCGTACTCCGATTAGAACATGTCATTGCAGATGATGGCGGACATTTAAAAAATATTGCAACGTAATTTTCATTCATTAAACAATTTCGAAAAACTGTGATTTTAAATTTTTCATTTTGACTTAGGGATTTCCTATTGCGGCGTCAAATGTCCGAAAATGTTTCAACTAAAAGCAAGTACTGTGGGAGAAAAACATGTATGCCACGTCCCGTGAAGCTGCTAAAAGAACTCTTTTTTTATTAAGCTTAACCATTCTCCTGTCGTAAGCGTTGGTCAATTTTTGGATACCCGGTAGATGGCCAATCAAATCTCATCTCACAGGAGCCATTATTACAAAAAATGTATAGCTTTCCCACTTACTGTAAACTGCAAGAGAATGGTCAATAAGCAAGATAACTAGTGTTTTGTGACCTAATTTCTCCTACTTATCTTCGAGTCCTTAAGGTGGTGAAGATATCGTTGACAATATCATCCCTAAAGCCCAAATAAGTGGGCGCGAATTCTCTTCACTTATGTGTTAACGTCTATAGTGGATCCATTCGTATTTTAGGTCGAATGGGTTAGAACCTGGAATGCACAGAGATTTATTATTTACTCCTTAAAAACTGAATTTTCATTGCAGATGATTACTCTTCTTGGGAGGAATGAGGATAAATAAATGGCCGCATTTGTCTCAATATTTGCTGCACCATTTTCCAAGGGAGAGAGGCATATAAATGAAATCCGAAGAACCACTCTCTACAGATAGAATTCAGTTGTGCCTTTTCAGAATGGATGATGTTGATCCCTGAAGGACTTTGTAGAGTTCATTAGGCTATTTGAAGCAGGAGACCTGAAAAAATGAGGAATGCCCTCCCCGGGACCCGAGCCCCGAATGCGCGACGAGTGTGTTAACCATTACATCACGAAGACATGTTGGAAGGAGCGAGAACAAACCTTATATGATCTCCTTTTTAAAGTGTGACTGGAGATTTAGGGACCGAATCGCGAAATCCTGCCAGTCAAGTATCACCATCCATCAGCTTTCAGTTCGGACGCCACTGTAGAGTCGGTATATTATTTTTGAAGCAGGAAACATGAAACATGAGCAATGCCCTCACCGGGACTCGAACTGGACCTTTCGAAAACGCGCCGAGTGTGTTAAACCACAAAGGCATGCAGAAAGGAAGGAGAAAGTAGCTTATATACTCCCTTTTAAAAGACGACTGGGGATTAGGAGACCCAGTCACTAAATCCTGGTGGTAAAGAATAATCCTCCACTACAATTTTAGTTCGGGCTCCACTGTCATTAGGATGTTTTTTAAACGGAAGACGTGAAGAACGAGCAGTGCCCTCGCTGGGAATCTAACCCTAGACCTTCGAAATACGCGTTGAGTGTGCTAACCGTTAAGCCACGAAAGCATGCTGTAAGGAGGAAGAAAATAAATACCTTACAACTTCTTTCGCAGTTTAATTTAGTTACGTACAAAGCAATTACAATGACTTCGTGTCTGTTCACTATAATCGAATTCCTTATAAAATGTTTCTGTACAGGTTAATGAGAACAGATACATTTCCTTTTTATTATATTGCATATATTTTCTCTAACTTCTGTTGCAGCTTTGCGGTATGTATATAGCGGAGTACGTTTTAAACTAAAGTAACTGTTAATCTACACTGAAGTGACAAAAGTCATGGGATACCTCCTAATATTTTGTCGGTCCTCCTTTTGCCCGGCGAAGTGCAGCAACTCGACGTGGCATGGACTCAACAAGTCTTTGGAAGTCCCCTGCAGGAATATTGAGCCTTGCTGCCTCTATAGACGTCCATAATTGTGAAAGTGTTGACGGTGGAGTGTTTTGGGCACGATCGATGATGTCCCATAAATGTTCGATGGAATTCATGTCGGGCGATCTAGGTGGCCAGATTATTCGCTGGAATTGTCCAGAATGTTCTTCTAACCAATCGCCAACAATTGTGGCCCGGTCACATGGCCCATTGTCATCCATAAAAATCCCATCGTTGTTTGAGTACGTGAAGTCCATGAATGGCTGTAAGTGATCTCCAAGTAGCTGAAGGTATCCATTTCCAGTCAATGATCGGTTCAGTTGCCACAGAGGACCGAGTTCATGCCATGTAAAAACAGCCCAGACCATTATGGAACCACCACCAGCTTGAACAGTGCCGTGTTGAAAACTTGGATCCATGGCTTCGTGGGGTCTGCGCCACACTCGAACCCTACCATCAGCTCTTAGCAACAGAAATCGTGACTCATCTGACCAAGCCACGGTTTTTCATTCGTTTAGGGACCAACCGATATGCTCACGAGCCCACGAGAGTCGCTGCAGGCGATGTCGTGCTGTTAGTAAAAGCACTCGAGTCGGTCTTCTGCTGGCATAGCCCAAGGAAGACAAATTTCGCCGCACTGTCCTATCGGACACGTCCCTCGTACGTCCCACATTGATTTCTGCGGTTATTTGACGCAGTGTTGCTTGTCTGTGAACATTGACAACTCTACGCAGACGTCGCTGGTCTCGGTCGTTAAGTGCAGGTGGTCGGCCACTGCGCTGTCCATGGTGGGATGTTATGCCTGAAATTAGATACTCTCGGCACACTCTTGACTCTCGCAATGTTGAATTCCCTAACGATATCCGAAATGGAATGACCCATGCGTCTAGCTCCAACTACCATTCCGCGTTCAAAGTCTGTTAATTCTCGTCGTGCGGCCATAATCACGTCAAAGCCTCTTCACATGAATAACTTGAACACAAATGAAAGCCCTGCCAAAGCACTTCGCATTTATACATTTTCTACGTGCTACTACTGCCATCTGTATATTTGCATATTGCTATCCCATGACTTTTGTCACTTCAGTGTATTACAAAACATTAAAAATCTGCATTTCCATACATGCGCATGTGATGCGATTACATGCATATATCACATGCGATTTCGTTAAAAGATTATTTTTGATCTTCAGATTTAATCCTTTAATGTGAAATTAAGATATTTTAGTTGATTCACAGTAATAAACATGATTTCTTAATAAAGAGGTTTCAAAAGCAATTCTATAAACCAAAATTCTGCTTCTAAACATCCTGATATGTTACACTAAGCGAGATATTAGTTTCAATAACCTTCCGGGAATTTCTTCAGTAATTAAATTTCTTATTTCAGAATAAACTATCCGAACTGCACGAATTTAACAAAATTTATATATCGCTTGGTTTAATTTCCTATTCTACGCATTTCAATAATTAACTG
This sequence comes from Stegodyphus mimosarum, assembly GCA_000611955.2. Lineage (NCBI taxonomy): Eukaryota > Metazoa > Arthropoda > Arachnida > Araneae > Eresidae > Stegodyphus > Stegodyphus mimosarum. Next base: position 204,791 of record KK116640.1, on the reverse strand, counting down.
TCGACGTATTATCGTCATTTACTTCATTTGCAGAGTCATGGAAGTTAGTAGCTTTGTCAGTTTCACTTCCATCGGTGACTGTTTGAAGTTATGATTATTTATGACGGCTATCTAAATGAACCAATCATGCTATGATTGACCGTTTGAAAGCTCTAATAATGTTAAAATATTCTCAATTTAATTTGGAAAATTCATCAAGCCGGGTTACTTCCGCTAATAAGTATACGCGTATGAGAAATTGCAAACGATCTGATTACACTTATTAAAATATTTCACCTAATTTTTAAGTAATTTACACGCGTGTCTTCCAAGGGCATACATACAGTAAAGTTACATGCTATAATAATTTATATCGGAGTATTTTATGCGTATTCCATTACATTTTATGCAAAGAGTGTGTTAAAATTAGAAATGAAAAAGTTTAAGCTTAGGTATAAAAGATTCATAGACCATAAGGGAACAATCAATAAGCAAGTAAAAATTAAAATAAAAATTTTCAAGATGTGAAATAACTAATAGCATCATATTTTGTTTTTACTTTTATTTAAATAAAGAGAAATTCTCGTGCAGCACAAAGTATCACACGACGATTTAAAAAAATCATGAATAATAACTTCAACTTTCAATAACAGAATGAAATCAGACACGAAGGAAAAAAAGCACAAGCAAAAAGTATAAAAATACAAAGAAATCATTTGCAATGTTTAAAATAAAAGTCAACAAAATCATCAAAAGCTCTTTAGGCCGAAGGTGAAGATACAAAATTAAAACATTTCGGCGGCCATTAAATTTCAATTAGTTTTAATCTGCATTTCAATAGATTTCTAGCATTATCAAGCAATGGACAATCAAAAAGGGCAGAGGAAAACATGTGGATGAAATCCAAGATTGCAATTACACAAATTGGAAGATGTCAGCTTAGACTGTTCGGGATAAACTTTGAACTTACCATGTCCAGACAAAAATTGCGTAGTGTTAAAATTGAGCATATATAAAAATATATAATTGAAAATAATAATTATATATATTGTATAAA